>OY735232.1:18916393-19003893 GCA_963457665.1 Thysanoteuthis rhombus | reverse complement strand
CAATCGTGATGCGTCGTTTTATTTCGCCTTCATTGTCTTTCTCTAACTTTATTAGCTGACCATGAACAATTACCTCCCTTACGTCATGGATACATTTCCACGTTACATAATATCACAAAACATTCATGACTGTCCACCCGATATGGACGTAGTTCTCTTGGAATTTCGATGAAATTCTTTGGCAGTTTGGACAATGGGATATGGAGAACGTGATTATATTTAGGATTATATGCGTTAGAGGAAAGGAATACGGATCCATACACAATTATGTTGTCGAGGTTATCTCCCCATACTAGTCAAGGATTTAGAGGGATTCCGTTAAAATATTATATGTTGTAGACAAATAACTACAACGCATGGGAAATGATTGTGAGCAAAACCACTTTTTCAATGTTGCATGGTGCTTGCTTCCCAAAATTTCATTGAAATTTGGAAAAAACCTTTCGAGTTATCATGTGACCAGTCTTGAAATTAGGGCAATATTATGTGGAGTGGGCATATAACTACAACCTTGGGGAGGTGATTGTGCATGGATCTCCTACTGCATGTAATCACTTCTTTCGTAGTTTATTACTCACGCTTCCTCAGAATGTCATGGAGAACTTTCGGAAATACCGTGTGGATAAAGATGATATTTTAGCGATAAATATATAAATACGACTTGGGGAGAATAACTGGGCATTGATCAGTCTTTCCGTAGACTCCAAGTTTTCGGAAAAATTACGTCGGAAGTCATAGAGAACCTTAGGAGAGTGTGGACATCCATGAGCGTGTACGGAAAAGCATGGGAAAAAAACGGAAAATATCAATTAATCCAAAAAATAATTCTGGATCCACCTCCTTTAACTAACTCTTCCTAATCCCATTGTCCATCTTTCCATAAAATTTCATTGAAATTCATTGATTACTTCTGGAAATGTCGTGTGAACAGACAGAAAGACGGACGAAAAAAAGTTTCCATGAAAATTCAAGATGGCTGACATTCCACAGAAATGACCACAATTCAGACCTTGTGACCAATTTTTAAAATTCACTATTGATAGTACGAAGTGTCTGAACAAAATATAGCTAATACAATCCCAACGTAATGTCTCTAGCAGCTAGACTATAACCTCAAGAAGATACAAATGAGCTGGTATACATGAATAACTTAAGACAATAAAAATGATCATACTAAGATAGATAATTAGATAGATATGGACGCACACGAGTGTATTAGTGCATTTTCGTCAACTCATTAAAAGCAGTAGGTAGCGAAAAGTAATAGTTATAAACTGCATGATATAAGAAATGACTCACTAAGAGAACTGAATTTCCATAAATCACAATAAAACAGGAAATTTTATTGACTTAGAACCTCGGCGACGGAAGTTTCCGTCATCTGCAATTAATAGGCTTTGAGCAAGATTCCTGGAAGCTGTCTTCTCTGCTTCTCTCTGAGAGTCCGTCATGGAAATGTCAGGTTAGTGCTGCCCATAATTAAAAGATTACTAGCCTCACGTCGAAAGTACCGAGGCCGGCGGAACAAGTACTTTCCCTCGTCGACTTCTTACCCTACCGGCGCCATATTACACGCTGCTTCATTACGTCTCTGGAATTTGCCATCAACCCCCCGACTCATCCCCCAGCTCCAGGGAAAGAGAAGATGCAGGTTTACAGCAATGGGGACAGGTGGTTAATCCAAGTCCTACAGGTTCGTGTTACACCGGCCTTACCCTTCCTTCCTTCTTTCCTTCCTTCCTTTGACCAGTGATGACCAAATCAGCTTATTATTATACCGTCCCTTGCTTTCCCTTCGTATGACTTAGTCCCGTTTCTCATCTGCTTTGTGGATTAATAACTGGAATTAGGTTGTGTGCCGCTATGTCGGCTTCGGTGGCCATAAAGCAAGAATAATGTATTCCCCTCCTCTAACGCATATGATTTTGGATAAGTGGTTAAAGAAGCGAACTGAGGTTCCTGGTTGAGTGAGGTTACTTATCGATCAATGCATAAAGACGAATGAAACAATCGAGGCCACTTTTTCTCCAGCAGCTAAGTCTAGTTCGCACGTTTATCATTTGTGATTCTAAAGCCTCGCCTATACACATGTTTATCCGACTCATGCCTTGATAGATAGATATCCCTACCTCGTCTAAGTGCATCGCCGTAACACGCCTTGTGAACCAGAATTGGTTATCTAAAAACGATCAAATTTTATCCTTAAGAGATTAAATCTTTTGAATAAAATCATCATTTAAAAGAAGACATCTTTGATTAAAAATTATCTTTGAAAAATACCAGCACAACACTTGGGCATTATTGGTCCGAAATGACCATACAATTTTTCAAGACTGTAGCCCCAGATATATGACCTAGAGTGCCCAGACACACACACACATGGGAGTAAAGAGAGAAGAATCTGTAACCCACTTGGCTGGTTGTTCGTGCGGGCTATTTGATGAACTACGTTGATTCAACAATTAGATACAATATTAAACTCCACACCACTGGTTCTCAATCTGTGTGTCACCACACAATAGTGTGCTGCAGCTATAACACAAATGTGCTGCGTGGATTTACCCAAACAACTAAACATTCATTTCAAGCCTTGAACGTGTGTAGTATAGGTATTATGTTTGTCTCGCTTCCACTGCTGAGTTGCCTATTAAGTGGTTTCATCATGACATTCAGTTTGATCTGAATGTATCCAGCAACAAATGAGATAGAAATTGATTAGTTGTATTCCATAAATGTTCCAAAATGTTTTCAGCTGATTCGTTTCATTTTTACTGTTGGTGTTCCGTGTGAATTGGATGTATTTCTTGGTGTGCCGTCATGCTATTAAATTTTAGAACCACAATCCCAGACCAACATATGATCCCAACCAGAAAAATTAACTAATAGAATCCAAATATCAAATTCTGTGTTAAACATTAGAAAAACACTGAAAAAAAAACATTAATTACACAACAGCTATTCGGAAATAATCGACTCAAATGAAGGGAATGTTTGAAAAAGATTATATGTATATATGTATATATATAGTGTCATCCACTGACAGCTGTTTCGTTATATTACATCTCTTCAGAGTTGCTATTGACTATCCATTATCCTATCCAGTACCACGAGATAGGATTGAAACCTTCGTTTCAGACCCGGGGGCCGGTATCCTACCTCTGCGCCAGGGAACTGGATGGTCAGAAAGGTTGAATATAAGCGACGTATTCATTTTAGCATATATTCTCAATCCACCAGAGTGCTCTATTCCTATGGAAGAGCATTGCATAAGCTTGCAATGAACGAGTTACCTCACTTAAAGATGTGTGTGTGTGTGTGTGTGTGTGTGTGTGTGTGTGTGTGTGTGTGTGTGTGTTAGTGTAGTGTTTAAAGCTGTATAAAGCTTCCTAGGATATATATATATATATATACTTATATATATATATATATATATATATATATAAGTGTGTGTTGATGAAAATGACAATAGTCAATAGGAAATATTTGCAGCAAATAACAGAAATCTTTGCAGTTTACATGTTTTCGACTGAGGAAAGATATTGGGAAATTTCTGAATTGTTTAGTTGTTTGATAAGAGTGAGGAGTATTTGTATCTGAGAGTTAAATTTTGTTTGAAAGGTGGGATCAGAGAGTGTTTGTTTCCTGTCTCTATGGGTGTTTGGCTTGTCTTAGATACGAAGGGCAGTGAAAGATGAGGAGAGGGGCTAAAATGGGGAATTCTCAGAAAGTGTTTGTTTTTAATTATGAAATGGAGAGGTGGTATCCAACATTTAACGGATAGGTGTTGGTATATGTAAGGCTGGGTGGAAGTAGCAAGTTGTTTTTATATTTTTACCTACATATATATATATATATATATATATATATATATATATATATATATATATATAAATGTATGTGTGTGTGTATGTATATATATATATATATTTATGAGTGTGTGTATGTGTGCACACGCTATTTGTTTCTCCACGCGAACAATTATATCATCAAGAAATGGATACATCGTCTGACAGAAATATTTATAAATGCTCTATATTAGTTTGAAACTCTTTCGTTATTACACGGTGAATTTATCATTCGGCCTAGACAACGTAAATAGATTAAAACAATTAGAGAAAATAAAGTTACTGTAGGAATCGATTCTGGGACCAATAGGATGGCTGCTTCAATGTAAATGTTTTGTAAATAAAAACAATATTTCTAAAATAACGACCCTTGTTTCTTCTCGATGTCACTCTATAAGTATATGGGAACCTCATATCTTATTAAGAGTGAATTATCTTAGTACTGGTATTCTCTCGAAAGTTCAATCTATACTATTTCGTTTTTACAAAAGACATACATTAATTAATATAGGTTTTCAAGGCTTTCCAAAATGGCGCTTAACAAAAAAAAAGCTATCAACATTAATTTGATATTTAAGTATCCCCAGACACTAACATAACCTTCTTCTATTTTTGTCTGTCTCAGCGTCGAAGATCAAGGCTTAAAAAAAGGCTTATATGTTCAACTATATAACTATACGCATTTTTTCTTTCATAGTTTCCCTTGATCACTCAAATAATTCTTCAAACCTTTGATTTTTCGCTTTACGTCATTTCGACGTATGGAAGGTTCCATCGGGACATTACTTTCGGATAATGGGGAAAACTTGTATGGATGAGCCACGTACTAGGAATGGAATTGCTGACCTCTCAGCCTTTAGTCTTTTCCTCAGCCTTTCGAATCAAACCTGCAAGTATTAATCAACCGTGTACTTAAATGGTTGATTACACGGGCTTGAGACCACGTCTCTTGACTCAAACATATAAGTGCTAATCATCCTTACTCTCTTTGAACGAAAATTCATATCTCGAGGCCTGAATTCTCGGTACTGCTAGATGAAACGAACTCCCTGTCAAACCTAACACTTAGCAGAGAATCTCACACCTTTCGGCATTTCGCTCTCCCTCCTGCTGCTTTAGTCGAACCAGCGATCGTGTGATATTCCACCATTATCGCCGTCAGAACGTGATTCACGACTCATGAATGTACACTGGTGAGATTTAGCTCGTAATAGGTCGATTGCTTACGACACTTCTATATGGGAAGAGAGTGACGCCACTTCGGGAGCTTGCCATCTCTACTTATGTTTCACAAATTGCAAACCACGATCAACTTGCCGAGACAGATAATTTTCTGATATGTGAAGCTCGGGCTGGGCAGCTGATGCCGTAGCCAGTGCAAGGGCACTACTTTATTTACGTCCCTTGGGCCTTTGCAACAACAACAAAAAATGACTAATCTTTTTATTCGTACCTGCAGATTTCACTATATAAACCTGAAGCTTTCTAGTCTGAGAGTCAGGCTCAGATGTCAGTCGGACCCATCTTTATTGGAGTACTTGGAACGGTACCTTGGTGCCTTGTCAAAAGCCTGAAAGAATAGGAAATCAGAGAAAGAATCGAAACCATATAGACGACATATTTACTAATATCAACTCGAATACTGAGGAGTCCTGGGGTTTCGAGGATAAACCACCAGATACTACTCGTTGGAAAACTCAATGGGAATAAAATAATGATATAGAATACTGAGGAGAGCATTGGGTTATGAGGCTTGTTGTCACTTGGTCCCAGTAAAGGCCACAAAATCCAACCAGTGAAATGAGTAGAAACAATGATAAACAATACTTGCCATTCGAGTCATTATCTGAACAACCATAGCATCAAAATTTGAAATTATGTGAACGGAAAATCTTACACTAATATAGTCTATTTTGGATGTCACTGGCATTTTCAACCTGTAACCATCTAAAACAAAGAAAACGAAAGATGTAGAAACGTGTGGATTCTGGAGAATCTAGATGCTATTAATAAACCTATCAAAATAAGGCCCGTGAGGGTGAATAAAGAAAGAAATTTTTTTTCTTTTCATAAGTCAAAACAATCAGTTAAGAACGAATCTAGTGGACCATCGATGCCAATTTTTAAATCTGTGGACAAAACAACGACAGCGACGACGACGACGACGACGACGACGACGACAACAACAACGACAATTATTATCACGCAAGAAGATCGGACTTGGTAATTGTAGACAAAAAGAGGAAGACCTGCCAAATAATAGACTTGGCTGTACCTGCAGACCATAGAGTAAAGAGGAAGGAGAGTGAAAAACGGGGAAAATACCAGGACCTAGCAAGAGAATTGAGGAAGATGTAGAACATGAAAGCCAGGGTAGTACCGGTCTTTGTGGGCGCACTGGGAACTGTCCCCAAAACACTGAGGGTGAGACTGGAGGAGATCGGGATTAGGGGAAGGATTGAGACTGTACAGACCACAGCACTGCTAGGATACTGAGGAAAGTGCTAGAAATATGAGGACTGCAACGTTAACTGTCAACAGTGACGCAACAGAGGAAGGGAAATGAAAGCGGAAATGCAAATTGCAGCACTGACATGCTAGACGAAAGAGAGAAGAGATGTTGGCTGAAGACCTGAGGAAACTAATCGTCACTCAGCCTTCAGCGATGACCACTGGGCAACCGGTGAGAAAACTGTGAACTGCAGTATTACTGCGACCTATGAGTACTAGGAGAGGAGGGTTGGAGACTTGAGGAGACTTGCTGTCACTCAAACTCCAGCGGTTACCACCAGGCAACTGGTGTGAGATAGAGTAGCAACGATGATACACTGGGAACTAAGTAAACAAATGGGATTCAACCATGGGGAAAAGTGGTATCAGCACAAGCCAGAGGCAGTTTTGGAGAATGACAACCACAAACTACTGTGGGACTTTGACATCCAAACTGACCACCTCATCCAGGCAAGAAGGCCGGACTTAGTAATAGTAGACAAAAAAAGGAAGGCCTGCCAAATAATAGACGTTGCTGTGCCTGCAGACCATAGAGTAAAAAAGAAGGAGGGTGAAAAAAGGGAAAAATACCAGGACCTAGCAAGGGAGTTGAAGAAAATGTGGAACATGAAAACCAGGGTAGTACCGGTCATAGTGGGAGCACTAGGAACTGTCCCCAAAACGCTGAGGGAGAGACTGGAGGAGATCGGGATTAGGGGGAGGATAGAGACCGTACAGACCACAGCACTACTGGGAACTGCACGGGTACTGAGGAAGGTGCTAGAGATATAAGTACTGCAACGAATCGTAGCTCTGTCATGATATGCGAAAGAGAGAGGAGACGTTAGCTGAAGACCTGAGGAGACTTATTGCCACTCAGCCTTCAGCGATAACCACTGGGCAACCGGTGTGAAACTGTAAATCGCAGAATTACTGCGACCTATGAGTACTAGGAGAGGAGGGCTGGAGACTTGAGGAGACTTGCTGTCACTCAAACTCCAGCGGTTACCACCAGGCAACTGGTGTGAGATTCCAAATAATAATAATAATAATAATAATAATAATGATAATAATAATAATGATAATAATAATAATAATAATAATAGTAGTAGTAGTAGTAGTAGTAGTAATTTTTTAAGAATTTTAAAAAAGACTCTGGGGGGAGTGCTCGAGTATTGAGGTGACATTTGTGATCTTTCAGAGGAAGCCTCCAGATACTATTGGCGTGGAAACTCGGGGGGTGCAAGCAATAATAATAATAAAAAATAATCCCTTCCATTAAATGGGTCATTGGTTAAAACGATGGCACAATTTTGAAGAATTATGACGCTGAATTTAATATCTTGGATGTGAGCGATATTCATGGAGAAATAAATCTTTAGATAACATTGAAGAAAAACAAAGATTTAAGAATGGTCGTCTTTATCGTACGGATCCTGACCAAAATCTCCGGATGATTCCCAAAATATTTTTCTAGCTTTCAATGTTTTCATTTTGATGATTTTTTGTCAATAGATCTGACTTTAAGGGCAAAACAAACGAAGGGTATTGGTAAACAAAACAAAAAAAATACGGAACGCGTGTCAAATGAATATATTGAACGTTGGGAAAAAAAAACTTGAGGATGTTTTCTTTCCTTCCTGGCTTTCATAAAGGGAAAACCGCAACGTTTTTGAACTTATCACGGTTCATAGGTTATCAAAATATGGACTCGTCACTAGGAAACTGTAATATCAGAATTTGTTTCCTTGTTTCTCCACCCCCCTCAGCCTCTCTATCTATCTATCGATCTATCTATCAATCTATCAATCTATCTATCTTCCTCTCCTTTTCTTTCTTTCTTTTTCTTTCTCTCACCCGATCTCTTTTCTCTTCCCAGTCCTTGTCTATTTCTTGTTTTTTTTATTCCTCTCTCCATAGTTTTCTTTTCTATCTCTTTCCTTCTTTCTTTCTCAACTTTATTCCCCCTGTCGTTCACTCTCTCACGCCTTTATTATATCCCTGTTTCTTTTTCATTTCACCCTTTTCTCTCCTCTCATTCCTTCTCTCCGTCTCTTTTCTTACTCCTTCTTTCTCTAGCCCTTTCTGTCACTCTTGACCCCTTTCTTCTCTCTCTGATCTTTTCACTCTCTTTTCTCGTTTTTTCTCTCTCTCCTCTTTTCCACTCTCTAATTTTTTTCTCCTTCTTTCTCTCTCCCTCTCCCTCTCTCTCTATTCTTTTCCTTTCCTCTTGTCTTTTCTCCTATACCCCCCTTTCCTGTCTCTTTTCCTTTCCTTCACTCTCTTTTTCCTTCTTTTTTTTCTCTGCGAGTGAGGAGATACTTATTGTAAGGGTATTATGTATAATGGCTTGGAAATTTTTCCTTCTCTCTCTTCCTTTCTCTCTTTCCTTCTTCCTTTCTTTCATTTTTTTCATTTTCTTTTACTTTAGTCTTCTCTCTTTATTTCATTCTCATTTAATCTTTCCCTTTTTTCTCTCTCTCTTTTACTTTCCTCTTTTATCGATCCCTATTTCTTTCTATCATTCTCTCCCTCCCTCCCTCTCGCTCTATTCTTGTTTCTTTCTCTCTCCAATTTCATCCTTCTATCATAATAATTCTCCCTCTCCAATTTCTTCCTTCTTTTCTAACGATTCTCTCTCTCTCTCTTTCTCTCTCACTCTTTTTCTCTCTCTCTCTCTCTTTCTCTCTCACTCTTTCTCTCTCTCTCTCTCTCTCTCTCTCTCTCTCTGATAGAAGAGTATCAAGCGTTATTCGTTTCTCCTTTCCTCTCTCTATAAACCTCTGAACTTGGGACAACAAACAACAATATTACTTCAAGCCTCGTTTCCACAAATCCAAAGCGAATTCGCCTTCAACTATGGCAGCCATGTTGTTTTTTTTTTCTAATTCTAATAAAACCACTATTTATCTACATGTCAAGCTGTGTACACAAGGGATTTGTATACGACAAACAACGAAAACGGACTGCTGAAGGATTTTCACAAGTTTATAAGAAGTGTTGCAGCTCGATACACACTGGAAATAGAAAAGTATTTCCCCATCCATTTATTAATTCGACTGGGAACTTTCATAGATGCAGAGAACATAAATGGGTTTATAAATGGTTAATGTAACCCTGGAAAACACTTCTGCATATAATCTTATTTCACTGAAGAAAGGCAATGTAATTCTTATCTATATTTCGACGTTCCTTCACATAGTCCTCGGCAAAGGATAATTGGGAGTTATTGTCATTGTTCTTAAACAATGAAAAATACAAATAAATAGTCAATATAATACAATGGGGCAAAATGTAATGAAGTTTAACCAGTTCACTGTCACTTAGTCGTCAGTCCAGTGCCATTAACAGAGCAACTGGTCTTAACAAGTCATCAATCCAGTCCCATAGACTTGATTTCATAGTGTATTATTCTTTTGCAATCATCATCAGTCTTTTAATGTCCGTCGTTGGACATAAACCTTCTCCAGGGTTCGCCGTACTTCCCTATCGTGGGCGTTGCAGAGCCAATTCTTTCTGAACTTGTCTAGTTTGTCGCTCCATCTTGTATTCCACCAGCTTCAGTTGTGCATGTGATCTCCTGGGATCCATGTTGTGTGTCGTGATTTCTACCGTTTTTGAAACATGACCAGCTCATTACCATTTAAGTTTCCTAATGGATTCTATGATATCTCAGACTCCTGTTTTCTCTCCGATATATTGAACCGTCTTGTGATCTCTCAAAAAGAGGTTAGGCATGATTCTTTCATATGCACATTGCATGCTTCTCAGTTTGCGTGTAAGTCTCCATGTTTTAGCTCCATAGTTGACTATCGGGAGGATGCATTGGTGGCGTACCATCTTTTTAGTTCAATGATAGTGTGCTATTCTGATGGCGAAAATACTTGATAATATGTTCACAAAATTCATATTGGCATCAGCAGATACAACTGTAGTGAATTGAAGGTGAACTTTTGTATAGATCTATGCTACAAGATATCTCATTCTTGTTTAAATTACTGAAATATGTAAGTATATTTTGCATTCATTCTGTTGTACAAATCAGTTGATTTGTATGAAAATAAAACTGTTTTAAATATGCTATGAAAATTCTCAATTTAGATCAGTTTTTCACATCATCGTTATAATCATCCTATTGACGTCCGTCGTTGGACATAGACCTTCGCCAAGATTCGCTAGACCTCTTGATCATGGGAGTTACGTAGCCAGTACTTTCTGGATTTATCTAGCTCGTCACGCTATCTAACTTTCTGTCAGCTACAGTTTCGCATATGATCTATGAGGATCAATGCTGTGAGTCCTGATATCCAGCGGTTGCCTGCCATTCTTGCAAAATGGTCGGCTCATTGCCATTTGAGTTTTCTCATAGTTTCTATAATGTCTCAGACTCCTGTCTTTTCTCTGGTATACTGAGCTATTTTATGATCTCTCCATGTTAGGGCATGATTCTCTCCTGTGCACGTTACATGGTTCTCAGTTTGAGGGTCAAACTTCAGGTTATGTTCTATGTTTCAGCTCCATAGGTGACCGTTAGTAGGATACATTGTTTGTATACCCTTCTTTTTATGACTAGTGGGATATTTTTATTCTTGAAAGTCGAGCTTGCTCTACCAAAAGCAGGTCAACTTGGTGTGATTCTCCACATCATGACTCCTTCTTTTGAAGTCTTCTGGAATCTTGTCGTCCAAGGTAAATGCAGTGACAGGGAGAGTTACCATACGCGTAGGAGCCAGGGGGCAGGCGGTCAATTGACACCTCCCTCACCACGCACGCACACCAAATCCGGGCGAAAGAGTGTGAAGTTTTGGAGAAATCAGTGTAAAATTTTGAGAAAATTGAGCTTTTTGCCCCGCTTAACCAACCCCTCCGGCCTATGAGTGTTACAACGTTAGAGAATGTTCTTGGCAGGCAACAGCCAAAAGTCTATGTTATACTAAAATTCGTGGAGAAAAGTTTTTAGAATAAACAGGCAAACAAAGGAAAGCGTTAAAAACTAATGTAGAGCACCTGGGGGTTTCAATCCACAAAAACAATGTTTAAATCCCATTCCAAATTACTCCGATTTGGTCTTGTATCGGACTCAAGAGAACTTGTTAAATATCTATACCAAAGTGCCTTAGTCCTAGTGTCATGGTTTAGAACGTGACAAAAAAATCGTTAAACTAACGTTGCAAATTCTTATATACTAATTTTGGCCAGAAAGTACCGAGCCATTTTGAATGCATCAAGAACCGGTTGAATGGCTATGACATGTGTATACACTCTTGTGGAAGTACTTCGTCTACGGTAAGACGTTATTGAGTGAATATATACACTGTGTGGTCTCTGCATTCACGATCACTAATCCTGCTTATTCTTTACGTCTCGAACAGGGTTATTTGCCAAACTCCCCACCATCATTGCCACCCCTCTACAATGCAGATTTGGCTTTCTGTGACTAAAGATATTTCAAATCATGAACAGGGTCAGGGAGAACGAGGCGAGCCAGCTGACGGTGATCCTGGAAGATAGCTTTGCTGACTGTTCCAAGGGGGGACGTGTGTGAGGTGATCTAGGTACCATCGCCCTAGGGTTGGCATTAGTATTAAATGGCTGGATACTTTTCGAACATACCTTGTACAGAAAAACGGGAGAAACAATAGAAATGCAATGTTAGATGGTTAGTTACATGATCTAAGATGGTATGGATAAGCTTGCTTGCCAGTGCCCATCTCCTCTAATATTGGGCTACTATTGTAAGTATGGGGGCCGGTGATGAAGTCCCAGTTTCTGAAGCATATCTCAGCTTAGAGGTCCTCAATAGACGCGCCTGGACAAGGGCTTTATTCCAAGAAGTTTTATAATCACTCCCTTGGTAGAATCCAAGTCCACCGAAAGGATTCCTTCACCCTAATCACACAGCTTAGAGAGTACTCAATTAGCTGCTGAGTGCATAGGGAAATTTATCGTAATGAAGAGTTTTCCACACTCTTTGCTCATTCTGGGAATCGAACCCAGTACCTTCTGTGTGTGTGGCAGACGTGCTAATCATTACTATATCCGAGCAGATGAGCTACTTGGTGCCAATAGCAATAAATAATCCATGAAGTTACTGCACACTTATGATTTAGATAATCGTCATGGTGCCATGCTGGGTCCTTCATGGTATGTATAAAGCAAGAAGAGTTAATTAAAACCCTGACCCGACTGCATACTTGAGATCTCTATGCAGATATATAAAATCATATGTATATATATGAATAGATACGGAGCAGATATCAACGTATAGAAAGATATGAAGATAAGAACAGTTAGATATGAGTAGACATATAGATAGACAGAAAGATAGATACTTGGATAATAGCGGCAAGCGATAAACCACTGGGGAAACTCGTTTATTAGATTCTACGTGTATGCCTCCACGAATTCCTTTTCAATGCAAATATGCACACTTTGATATGAATTAAAAGTGTGTCTGCCTCAGCAAGTCTCACACGCAGTAACTCATCTTCACGCATGCACACACACACACACACACACACACACACACATACATACACACACACACATACATACACACACACATACATATATATATATATTTATATATATATATATATATATATATATATATATATATATATACATGTACATATACATATATATATTCTTGTATGTATGAATGCACTTCTATAGGCAAATATCACCAAAGAAGTTTTCAAAGCAGTTTATGTGTTTTGGCGCGTGTCGTAAATACGGTCGTGGTGGGCGTAAAACTTTATTACCGTTTCTTGATATGACAGATTCGTTGAAATGAATCTCAGTCGACCTTTTCTAATAATCACATCAGTGTGAAGCCCATCTATTGTCGACAATGTTTATGTCCGGCTCATGTTTCTCACAGAGCTTTGATGTATGTACAAATTGCATGAGCAAAGTGTTTGATATTAACTCTTATTTCAACACTAAATACAACATATTTGATCATCTGCAGCGTGATATACAGAGAGAGAGAGAGAGAGAGCCTGCTGTAAATTGATGGTTAGTGAATTCATCTCGAACATCTATTTATCTATCTATCTATTTGTCTGCTCATATCTACCATCTCATCATCGATCAATCGATCTATCTATTCATTTCAGTTTGCTTAAATCAACCATCTTACCATCAATATATATATATATATATATATATATATGAATATATATCCGAGTCCATTCATGTAAATCATCCCCTGTCTCTCTCTCTCTCTCTCTCTCTCTGTATATATGTCTGCTCATATCTATCCCTCTATCTTAGTCTGCTCATAAGTTCTATCTACCTTTCCTAGTCAGTACATGTTTACTATCTATCTATCAATGATTTTGTGTCTGATTAAGATGCTTGTGTCAGCAATATAACATGCAAACCACTCTCCTCCCCTTCTCTCTCTCTCTCTCTCTTTCTCTCTGTATATATGTCTGCTCATATCTATCCATCTATCTCAGTCTGCTCATATCTACTACCTTCCTTTCCCAGTCAGTGCATGCTTACTATCTATCTATCTATCTATCTATCTATCTATCCACCGATGATTTTGTGTCTGACTAAGATGTTCGTGTCATCAGTATAACGATGGTTATAAGTTCGATCTGGAAGATCCTCGTCACTGTACTGAGATCTATCATTACTTGGCAGCTCAATATTTCCACCTTGTGCCTCAATAAGATAAGCTAACTAAATACGACCGTGCTAGCATTACCAAGTACATCTCCATGGTTTAGAAAACATAGGTCTACACCCAATACTTACTACAAACAGTCACATACAGTTCAGAAACCTGGAACTTGCTCAGCTTCGAACTAAAAACAACTACTTGGCTTCGTTGCGTCTCATATATTTTATTTCTAAACCTTCCCCTAGGTCCGTTGAGTGTGCACGCAAAATTTGATCGGACGAATCAAACTTCTAGTATTATATAGAAATAGACGGAAATCAGGCCATTATTATCGGGCGGAAGCGAAAGCAGACCCCACATTCTTTGCAAAAGGGGAAATCATACGTGGAGTTTGCAGTCTATTCGGGGCCTACTGAAACCTCTTTAGGAACTGGGTGAAGAGAAATGTTATTAATAAAACAAACAGACGTGGTTAGTCACTCAATAGAAACTGTCACGCGACCAATATCCTTTGGCAGCATGCAGTGTTCAGGTGATCAATTAAAACATTTGAAAAAAGGGTGATAAATGAATAGGTTACTCTCGCCTCTAGTTGGGCAGTGATCACTAAAAAGTCTGAATTTCAAAAAACAAACAAGCTTGCAGAAACTACTGACCTTGGGGGGTCTAAAAAGCAAACATGTGCTCTAAGAGAGCTCTTAAAACCACCTGCTGACCTCCAAAGCAAACATAACAGACAAAAGCCTGATTGCTCCCAGGATTGATTGAATCTGTCTGTGAAACGGCAATCTTGAGCACTTTCATATGCCTCTTCTGTCTAGGGCTCGTCTTACATATCTTGTCACATTCTGCACAAGTTGTATGGTCAGGAAAAGGAGATAAAATATAGTTATATGCAGTCTGTCCCTATAGATTACTGTGTGATATGATGCGATTTATATAGCCTGTCATTGAAGGAAGAGTACGACCAGATGCAATGCATTTCCAGTTCTTAACATTCTCCCACAGATTTACATACATACATACATACATACATACATACATACATAGCCAGCCGGACTTGAAAACTAAAGAAAAATGTTTGATTCTAATAAGTGGTTCAACTGAGAATCAACCATTTTAGAATAATATGATAGATGCAATGAACTCACGAAAGAATTGTGCCCGTCACTTGGAAGGACAAAGGACAGTGAAATAGATACAAGAAAAGTCTGGTGTCCAACATTTTCGAAGGCATGATCACATTTAAAATAAAACTTGGTATGTCACGCGACAAGAAAGGCAGGCGACAGGTGGACTCTGAGGTTAACCACTGGACCCCGAGAAACTGTAAATGAAGCTAAGACCATCACAAAAGCAAACAGTTTTATGACTTCGAAAAATTCGAAAAAGAAGATAACAGAGACAGTGCAAGACTGTCATTAGACATAAAACTTTCCCCAGGATTAGCCACACTTCTTTATCCGCGACGGAGCCAGTACTTTCTGAATTTGTCGAGCTCGTCTTTTCCTCTAGCATGTGATCTCTGGGAATCCATGTCATGAGTCCATTGGTTGTCTGCCATTCCTGCATCATGGCCAGCCCATTGCCATTTGAGATTTTCAATGGATTCTTCGATGTCTCGGACTCCTGCCTTCTCCTGGATGTATAGTGCTGTCTTGGGGTCTCTCAATATGAGGTTAAGCATGATTCTTTCATGCGCACGTTGCGTGGTTCTCAATTTGCAGGTCTGTCTCTTGGTTAGGTTCCATGTTTAAGCTCTATAACTGTGCACTGAGAGGATGCATTGGTTGTATACCCTACTCTGAAGAACTTGTTACTTTCAGGTAGAGAACTACTGGTAATTCCTCACGATATTCATCAACCTCTTATTCACTTCTCTCTTACTTATACAGTAACCCCTTGTTCTGACTGCACTTATAGTAACACGACTTTTCAATGTCACTCACGTTCGAACAGCGCATCTATTTATATATAAATGAGATTACTTTGCAGCAACACCACGTGTAAGTTTCAGTGCATTATTTTAATGACTAAAATAAATAAACGATTAAAATAATACCGCCTAAAGTAACATGGACATTAAACTGTGTAACGATAAATTTTGTGTACTTTTTGTTTTCTCATTACGAACATACTTCGTATAAGATTCAATTGTTATAACGGCAAATTCGTTATAACGGTGCTCTTAAATCCCCCCAGTGCCGTAATAAAAATTCCCATACACGCGCATGCAGGGTAGATTTTTCCCTGATTAAATCCTTGCAGGTTTTTCTCCTCCTACTGAACATTGGCGGTGACGGGGTAGAGAGCGGTGTGTTGCTTCTCGGTAGGTCTTGGGTGAGATGAGTGCAAACGCCAAATTCTCTTACGGGGTAGGTACCGCCCACGGCACCCTAAATGACTGGCTGTGGGCCCAGTGCAGCTTTTCATCGTCCAGATCTGCCAGGAAGGAAGACGAGACGAGACAACCCGCGAGTTCTTGGTAAGTTTGATTTATTTCCTGGCCATTTAATTATATACCCATATATATATATATATATATATATATATATATATATATATAGTGGAATATGCGTACACACACATATACATATAAATATATATATACAGAGAGAGAGAGAGAGATGCAAATGTAAGCAAATAAGTACATATACTTATACATAGATGATTATATGTGTATATGTGTATATATACACAAGTATATAGATCCAAACATGCATACAATTATATAGATACACGCACACTTGCACACACACATACATATACTCATACATAGAGAGAGAGGTCAATATATATATATATATATATATATATATATATATATATATATATCACCTTCCCTTCACTGCACCTTGGCCCCAGTTCGGTGAAGGAGAATTGTAGCTATTGAGAAAAGTTATTATTTATATAAATAAATTCCTCTTTCTGATGTGTGTTACACCCACAAACTCACATGAGCACCAGTGCGCACACAAACACACATGCGTGTGTGCACATAGACACACACCCATACACACACACACACACACACACACACACACATATATATATATATATATATATATATATATATATATATATATATATATATATATTGCGTATCAAATTATAATGCAAACACATTTTCCCCTTCTCAATCCTGCTACGATGGAAGAATTCTAATAGTTTCTTATGCAAATATTTGCAAAGCAAATATTGAACTTGAATATACTGGTGTCGAAAAATACGGGGTATTTTAGCAATTTCCCAATTTATATCATACCAAATTATTAAGCATGGTTAGAAAACATAATAATACACAAATCATATATTGATTAAATCACTAAATAGCTCAGAGTTAGAATTGAGAAAGTTCAAACAAGCTGTAAAAACTCAAATACATAAAATACTGAAGCTTATAAATTAACAGCATGCAATTTGGAAAATGAAACCCTCGATTCAAATCATTTACTTTGAAATGTAAAATTCTTGCCCACGAATCACAGATATTTATTGACCAACCGTAGATTTTGGGGAATTTTTTTTTCAGTTTTCATACACCTTCCTCTCAAAGGTGCTCCTGGGAGCTTCAACTGCGTTGAAATCTGGGGGAAATGGTAGTTCATCATTCATATAACATATTTAAAACTGTTCTTAGTCAGGTAGTCGACGGTTGTGTGCAGTCTGTACGAAGAGGCATTGTCTTGCATGAAAATACGTTTCGTTTGTTAGTCGAGAGACTAGTTCATTAACCAAGTCCAAAGATTTTCTTTTAAAAATTCAATGAAAGCCAGAGAACTCATTTTTACTGCATCTGATAAACGTCAAGGTCCAACCAGCTCGTCTCTGAGAATTCCAGGCGAAAACTCCTCCTTGCAAATAAGCAGTAGTACAGAACGCTTCTTATGCAATGCAGCCTGCAATCTATCCACCCGGTCCATCAAGGGTGGCTCGGCACTAACCAATAAGAAAAACATCACTGAAGACATTTTTTACTTCCTAGTCCATTCCAGACGTTTCACTTTGTCTCAAATGCGGTCAAATATCAAGTCTCGCACATTTTGTGACATCACAGAGGATTCAGTATCAAGATGATTTGGAAAGGTTACTTCGATCTACGTCCTCGAATATAGTTTTGCTGCTCTGGGCTGTTTTTTCCGACATTACGCTAATATCAAGAAACTTCCTGCTATGCTATTATTCAGGACTTTCCCTTATCGAATGTTCTACTTGGTGCACCATCACGACTTTGACTTATTTCTTCACTGTTCGACGGTCCCAGTTTATACAGGAATACTATACATTATAACCTATATATACATGTACAAATATGTGTGTGTGCCAATGGTTATATGTTTGTTTATGTATACATATACACTGGCTGTTCCAATATATGTATACCCTCTTTGTTCTAAGCTACTATGATTCTTACAAGAAAGTTAATTAAACATCCACGTCTGTGGTTTTGGAGCTTGAGTTCGCAGACCCACTGGGTTCCTCAAATAATAGTCTGGGATCTGCAGTTGGAAATTCAAGTTATTACTATGAATTTTAAATAAAGTTAACCGAGCTTGCTAAGATATCCAAGACCACGCTCGATGAAAGAATATCCCTTGAGATCCGATATGTTAAACATTGAACCTGACATCGAGAAATTTGTGACAGAGAAACACAAAAGCATAATCATCATCTTTACCATATATTAGAATTTAGATAAATCAAATCCATCTGAAATGAAAACAATTATTTTTAACAGGTGAGAAATGGCTTAATACTGTAGCTAATAAATTCCGGTCTAAAAACCAAATGCTAAAAATCGGGGTCCGCTAGAATATTTCCTTCAAAGAAGAGGTCCATGAGTTTTCAAAGTTTCAAAACCACTGATCTACACAATGGAGAATAAATCACTGATTGTAGGTAAAGTTTGCCAGAACTACCACGCCCTTTTATAACGAACGTTTCATCAGTACCCATCCCCGTAAAGTCAATCTAAAAATGATACATTGAAAGTGAAATTTCAATTCTTTGCCCCTTGAACCTTGCCCTTTTACTATCCCTTGCCTTTCAAAGCCTCATACCACAACAATGTTTTCCAGTCCCTACCTTCCCAGTGTCCCTACCGTCTCTTTGACATCTAACGTCCCCCAACCACAGCTTTGACTTTGAACACCAACTGCTGACTCTGCCTTCAGACAACACCCCAGTTTTTTTATGCCCCCAGCGGTGGGGGAGGGGGATTAGCACCCACGTTGGAGATCATCGTCAAACTCTGTTCTGGAACAACGATAGGCTAAACTGCGTAGACACAATTACAGAAACCGGTCTGGTTAGTCATCCAATAGAAACCCTCACATCATCTATGTATTTTGGACGCATTCTGCGTTAGAGGTGATTATGAAAAAATAGAAAAAAGGGTGGTCAATAGACATGTTACGTCTCTTGTCTTCTGTTGAGTACTTACAAAAATAAGTCTGAATTTTCAAAAAACAAACGTGAATGCTGCTGGTCACAAACTAGGGGGTCAATTTGATATGAATTTACATTGGAAACTGAATCCCTGACTAAAGACCTACTATGGAGGATTTTCAAAAACAAAAAACTCTTCTTTTTTTTTATAAACATAATAAGGAGTAAATGCTGAAAATTTCAGCTTTCTAGCTCCTTTACTTTGACCTGTATGTGTGATTCATACATAAATAGCCAGCCAGCCAGCTAGACCAACTTTAAAAACTGAAGAAACCTGTTTTGATAATTTTGATGACAGTTTTGATTGACGGTTTTTAATAGCTGTTATTTGATTTATTAAAACGTAGGAATTTAGCCACTATTGTATTTATTGTCAGAAAAATCGCTCAATATTCAATTCCACCAACAATATTTCATGTTGTCTTATATTTATTAAAAATAAAAGATAACGGAGCACAATACACACGGAAGGAAATTACACTGAAGAACATTCTTGGCGTTCATGTGGACGACTCGCCTCACTGCATATATATATATATATATATATATATATATATATATATATATATATATATATATATATATATATATATATATATATATATATATATATATATATATATATATATATATAACAAAGTGAAGACAGCGAATGAAAAAAAAAACTCGGCTACATACGACACCCGGACCATCGATGAAGAGAGCTTCCTACTACTTTATGAATCTCTGGTACGTCCCCATCTTTTTTTTTTTTTTTTTTTTTTTTTTTTGCTTTTGCATGTGTTCTCCTCATATGAAATACATCTCAGATCTCATAGAGAGAGAGAGTACAGAGGAGAGTCACAAAGATCATCCAGAGACTTGGAAATATTTCACTAAAAGATTAAAACTGCTTGATCTAACGACCTTGGAATACAGAAGAAAACATGCTGTCCAGTTGGAAGTCTATAGAATCCTGAACAATATACATATAGAGTGTACTGCTAAAAATTCCCAGATAAGAAAATGCTAACTTCATCTATCTACAGTAAGACTAGAGGGCACGGCCATAAATAATAAATTCAGACCTCCACTGGCATTCGAAAAAATCTTATCGGCAGACTTGCAAACGCATGGAATAGCCAGAGTGAGAAGGTCACATCTGAGAATATTTTTCAATATTTAAAAAAAAACTTCTGATATCGGTCATATCAAATTTAACAACCATTTTCTTAATAGTTCAATTCCATCCCAACTAAACAGAAGCTGGCTTAATGATGCAATCAATTGCTGTCAAAAAGGGTCTATTTTAAGTACATATAATGACATATATTCATGTCTGTCTTTCCAACGACGTTATTGCAATACAAAGTTAAATGAAAATAACGTCTATGGAGGAATTTCTCAACTCAATCTGTCAACTTATTTTTTAATCTCTTGCATCTACTTCTGTTTATATTTGACTACAAATCGGGGGACACACCATGTACAGAGCTTTCCATGACGATCCTGTTAATCCTCCCAAAAGGGAAACTGATCTCTAAACTACACACAAAGCCCACCCCTATCACCAGAACCCACTGACGAATGTGGCTGCGAGCGACAAGAAATTAAGGCCGATGAGATCAAAATTTAATGCAGGTTTGCCGCAATATGGTCCGTATTTACTTGCTTTCTCACAAAAACAAGATGTGACACAAGGTCAGTTTGATATGGGGTTCTGTACGCAGGATAGCTAGAAAAAATGCTCCGGGCCAGCAAGTAGTTCTGCGAAGGTGTCAGGACAAGCTGCACTCTTGTCTTTTAGTGCAAAGGGAAGGTGCTGCCCAGGGCTTGCTGACTGAACAGATTTTTTTTTTTTTTTTTTGAGACTGCAGGACAATTCCTGGGCCTTTTGCTCGTAGCAATACCGAGCAACAATAAGCCATCATCGGCCACTGTATTCCACCGACACAAAGCCACCTAAAAACGTACTTTTGCAAACAGATACAACACCGCAGTATGGTTGGAGAAAAGTAATTACCAGTTTCTTGAATGACTTCAGTTCGTAAAGCCTAATTCAGACCAGACACGAAGTCGGTCTCTGGAAATTGGGTCTCGTCTTCCAGCAACGAGTTCACTGGTGCAAACGACGGTAAGAACGCAGATGTTTCGGGTTGTCTGTGTTGCCAAATATACGTAGGATTGGAGTCTCAATACTCATAGGTGTCTGACGTCAGAAAACCACGGGGGAACGATGCAGGCCACCAGGCACATACGCACGCACATACCCAGTCGCCGTCATAAACAGATAGCGTACACAGACTCACACATATGTATATAAATATACTTACAAAGAAATACACGTGCACACAATTACATAAATGTTTTAGAAGTGTGGAGATGAAAATCAGACCATAACGTCATATGCATACATATATATATATATATATATATGTGTGTGTGTGTGTGTGTAGAATAAGTAAGAATGCAAAAAGAAAGAAATAAGAAAAGATTCTATCCAATTTTGATAATAGTGATCAATATTTGCAGATGAGTGTGTAAGGCACAAAATGTTAACATTCGGCGGGTAATTATCCTTTTAGTTCTTTTTATATATATACGTGACTGTGTGTGTGATTGTATGCATATATACAGGTATATTGATAAGGCCGTAGTCTAATAATGAACAAAGCGTTCATGGTACTAAATCAATTTTGATTTTTCAGTGTAATAAACTTCAATGGCAATGCGCTTAATTCAGTCGTGGAGAATAATATAGATTGACATCAGAAAACATTCCCAAAATCTTCCTCAGCGAAATCAAACCATTCATTCGTTCACACACACACACACACATATATATATGTGTGTGTGTGTTTGTGTGGCGTATGTGTGTGTGTTGTTTGGATGTTATGTGATCCGACAGAATGTTGGTAATTTGACAATTCGGGAATAAATACAAACAATCCCCCACTCCCACTAAACAACCAACAACACACTAATCTCCCCATTTTGTTCTCTGAATATCAAACACGCAAACAACGCACTGTATTCTCTGGAGTTTTTTCAAGTTTGCTTTTTTTTGTTTTTTAAGGCGGTTGGAAACCATTAAAAAGTATTAGAACGTGCCCACGTGATAATGAAATTTTTCGAGATGTAACACTTATTTCTTTCTTTAAAAATTGTTTTCATCTTTCAAAAGTCAAATTACCAATATATATATTATTGATTGGTGCTCAATACACGTATGCCATTTAGAACTAGAAGTATTCCACTGGAACTATATTATCCGAATATTCAAGGATAGCGCGAGCTGCACTTGAATTTATTGGTCTTATACCTAAAATTGTTTCTTCAGTTGTAAGAATGGTCAATCAAGGAATTTAGTAAGATTTTTAGACAATTCAATAAAGCTATTACTAAACATCCAGATCCCTTAGAAACTTATCAGCTTGACCATAATGAAAAAATAACGAAAATCAGAGAATACTTTCACGAGAGTATAAAAAAAGTATAAATGATTAATGTATATTAAATTGTATAAAAGTGAAGTGCCATGGGAATTAAGTAACCAAAAGAGATAAATTTAGTCTATGTCAGTGGGAAAATTCATTGTATTGACTAGGACCAAGGAAGGGGGAAAACTTGGGTAGGCTGGGAGATTAAACATGGATGACAAGCAACGAATTATCAAGGTATATTAATGGAATAGCCCATTGAGGTGTAACTACCGGCCAGAATGTGGTTTCGTTTCGTTCAACCATGTATATAAGGCTAACTTATTTGGTAATTTTAAGGGAAAATGAATTGATAGAAGCCAAATGGTATGCAATGTTGAAAAATTTGCTTCAAGATTAATTATAATAATAATCAAATTCATTTAAATATGTTGGAAGAAAATCGACTTGAAGTTTTTTCTGTGATATTAGAGTTCTTAAAGATGATATTTTCAGTTGGATTGTATACAGTCTGAGATTGAAACCGACTAAACAGATTTAATATCATATGGGTGAACACTCAGTAGAAGTGACACGAACACTGAGTCACGTCTGTTGTTATACTTACTTATCCCAAACCATTAAATACGTTTTTGGGGGTAACCCTGTGTTTCAAAAAAATAAATGATGTGTGGTATGAAAGAACATCCATGTACAATGCATCATAATAATAATAATAACCTGTATAATATAACAAACTACATGTACGCACATAAGTTATACATTAAAATCATAGCTGAAAGGGGTTGGTGTTAGATCAACACTGCTGGGATGCCATGTTTATATAACTGTTTTGTTTTTAAATCCCTAAAACGGTTACAAGGCAAATAACTGATGATCCCAACTAGAGAAAATTTACGCATTTTACCATAGTATTTTACCAAAATATGAAATATTAAAAAGAAGAAAACTACATAAATTATATTAATGAGTATTGGAAAATGAGTGATTGAAGGGACACAAAAAATATTCGAAAAACATTTTTTAAATGTTGTTAATGTTTAATGCTGTAAAGCTGTCCCTCTCTCTCTCTCTCCCTCCCTCTCTCTCTCTCTCTCTCTCTCTCTCTATATATATATATATATATATATATATGTATATATATATATATATATATATATTCTGTTTCAAGGGTTGTTTCTTCTATGGTGATACTGCTCAATATTTTTAAATGGAGCGTAAATAGATAAATGTTTACAGTTTTGTTGTTACTGATTAGATTGATGCAGCCATTGGACAATGACAAGGATTGTAGTTTGTTCGATATGTCAGTCAGAGAAAATAATTAAAATTCAAAACTCTTTGGATGAATTTTTAGACACCCTGTGCATTTCTGCGACAAAATATTTGCTAATCTCTAAACTCTCGACGTCTGTGGGGGAGAAATGTCTACTACGAAGTAATCAACGCTCTAAAACCAACACTACTCAATTTCATAAAAATATCAATTTGAGAAGATGAGATTCATTAATACCAGACATTACGAAATTGGAAGAGATATATTTACAACACACGTGTATGTGGATACGTTCAATGTGTTGCTATATTGAATAACATCCCTCGTAAAAAATAAAACTTTTAAAAAGATCTTTCTCTCTAATCAGCATCGCGGCAAGAGTTGATAGCTAACTTAAGAAACTCTTGAATCAAACTCTCATTCATACATATATATATTGATATATAAATATTCATATTCATATATATATATATATATATATATATATATATATATATATATATATATATATATATATATATATATATATATATATATATAGTGTGTGTGTGTTAACTACGTCTGTCTTCTTTCACTCTTCCTGGATTCAATACCCCAAGTAAAACGATACAGCTTGTGCGTCAGTCGGTAGGGTTCAAGTTGGAGATTACGTATGGGACCAGCTGGACCGTGTCAGGAGATCTCGTGAAATCTCGTCATATTGCTGACCCGAAACTGTCAGCCGTCTTGTTATCACGTTTCCGCCAAAAACAGACTTCCGTTACTTCCATATTTCTGCTCTGGGGTAGAAATATTTGGTGGATGAATGGCAGAAGTAACGGTGAATAACGAGAAGAATTATGAAGAGAAACATTAGTAACGGATTTATGTTCAGGCAAGATCTTTTTTATGAAGTTCTGATACGAAAAACAGGCACACAACTTATAATCTAAAACTCTTGGGACCAAACACTTTTCGGAAATCGGGATGTTTCAGATTTCGGAATGCTACTACAGGTTCTGTCAATAGGTCAGACAATTAAATCGATTTTAAGGAATAGCAATGTTTCTGCAGTGTCTCACCCTGAGTGGTGTAAATTGAGACTGAGAATAATATTTCGGTTTATTTTGTACATTGGCAAATGGATTTAGATAAAAATGGACCATAAAATTAAAGGCATACTTTTTTAGTTTTACGTGCAAAAAATATTGGAATACTTTTTTTTTTATTTCCGAGTAGGTGTCACGGAGGATTTTGAGCTGTGGCGATTCAAATAGCGATGTGAGTGCGCCCTTTCAATCTCCATTTTTTCCATGGAGAAAATATTCGGTTTTCGGAGCTTTTGGGGTTTCAGAATTTCGGATAACAGTTCGAGTACCTCTATTTCCATACAAATGATTCATCCTCCCGATTGTTACCTATGGAGCTGGAACATGGAATCTAACCAAGAGACTGACCCTCAAACTGAGAA
The DNA here is from genome assembly GCA_963457665.1 of Thysanoteuthis rhombus. Classification (NCBI taxonomy): domain Eukaryota; kingdom Metazoa; phylum Mollusca; class Cephalopoda; order Oegopsida; family Thysanoteuthidae; genus Thysanoteuthis; species Thysanoteuthis major. The sequence goes on along the minus strand of OY735232.1, from coordinate 18,978,329 downwards.
GCATACAATATGCACATTGAGAGATCATAGGACAGCACAATATATTGGTAAAAAAAGGAGTCCGAGACATCATGGAATCCATATAAAAACTCAAATGGCTATGGGCTGGTCATGTTGGAAAATTGGCTGACAACCAATGTACATCACGACTCACAACATGGATCCCCAGAGATCACATGCGAAAACGAGGCCAGCAGAATACATGATGAAGAGACGAACTAGACAAATTCAGACAGTGTTGGCCCTGCAATGCCTACGACAGAGAGTTGTGGCGAATCCTGAAGAAGGTTTATATCCAATGACAGACGATAGAAGACTGATTATGGTGGAGATGATTTCTATAGTTTCATATATTTTAAAAACTCATCTATCCACCCTAATCTATTCTCACATAAACAATATTGATACGAGACCGTCACACACACAATATACTTATAAGTAAGCCTGGTTTGAAAGAATTAAATGGTGTGTAGCATTAAATAACATCCATGTACAATAAATCACGATAATACCCATGTATGAATAAAAAACTTACTACATGTACGACATAAGCTATCGATTGAAATCGTTGCTGAAAAGGGGGTAGAGTTTGATGAACACTGCTGGGGTGCCATGTTAATATAACTGTTTTGTTTTTAAATCCCTGAAACGGTTACATAGTTAACAGCTTATGATCCTAACAAAAGAAAATTTACACATAACACCATAATATCAAAGTATGAGAGAAATATTTATAAAAATATCGAAGAAAAATTACATAAATTACATTAATAGATATTGGGAAATGAGTGTCAGAAGTGACACGAAAAAAAGTTTTTTTTATGTTCGGTGTTCAAAGCTGTGAATCTTTCTAAACCATATATATATATATATATGTATATATATATATATATATATATATATATATATATATACATATATAATCGGTTAGTTTTGTGAGTTAAAAACAGGAACATTATACAAGTACCAATTTTTATTGTAAGCTACAAAACAAGGTATGCATTTAGTCATACTTTGCAATTCAAAACCCTAAATCGCTGGACAATGTTTTTCAGTAGTAATTAGTTGTTGAATAAAAAAAAAAACAAGTTCTTTTCTATCTTTCAAAAATCTTGTTCACAATCGACCAAGGAGATTGAAAAGGCGCACTCACATCGCTATTTGAATGACCCCTGCTCAAAATCCTCACTGACACCTACAATCTTAGGCAATAAAACGTATTCTGCGCTCGTTCAAATGCTTATGATCTGGACTTTCTATATAAACAAATCATTGTATATACAGAAAGTACCACCGTGAGTCCGCCTTTTCAACCCCAATCAATTCTGTACAAGATTTTGAAGGATAAATCAGAAAACTTGTTTTTTTTCCATTTAATTTAAAAGAGATTTAGTCTTCTGAACCACAGAACATGACTAAGTATACGCCTTGTGTTAATTGCAATATAATTCGGGTCTTCCTACGTAATGTTCCTGCTTTTAACACTCAAAACCAAGCGATTAGAAGCAATATATACATATATATATATATATATATATATATATATATATATATATAGATATATATATATATATATAGAGAGAGAGAGATAGAGAGATAGAGAGATAGATGGATAGATAGATAGATATAGATGGAGATAGATATATGTATGAGTTGACTGCTTCTGGTTTAAGTGTTAAGTCTTGCAGAAACTTGGAAAACGTTTTTATCAATTTTTCTTTATTACCGGGAAAATTCTAAATAACTTGATATAGTTTGTCTCGGAAACTTTATCAATGGAATTTGCGTCTCCTGTTCCGTCTCTTCCATCCGCCTCGTTCCATGGTCTCGTAAGCAGGCATTAACTTTCAAATTAAACTCATAGCCTTGATCTCCCGTGTTTTAAGTTCCCCGCCAATGGCCCAGGGAAGATACGGTCTCTTGAACATCACATCTTCTTTAAAGCGTGTGATGTGTTTTATGTCCCGTGAAATATGTCGTAAAAGTTTGGAAATTAAATACAACTATATTTTGTTTCTGATCTCTGAGAAGCGTGTAACTGGGCGATACTATATTTCACCCTTTAATGTCAGACTTTCTATACGGCGAGTGATTTTAAATATATTTCAGTAATAGAGAATTCTTTCTGGTCACAGTAATCGTCAGATGCAACTTCTTTGTTACAAAACTCAGTTATCTAACTGTTAATACGAAGGCTGCCCGGAAAGTATCCAGCCATTTGATATTAACGAATAATAGCTTACCTTGGACGATGCCGTCTTAGTCCCCTTCAAAGTGCTATTCTTGGAACCTCACATAATTATCCCAGCAACCCTTCCACTTTTCAAAACATTTTGCAAAGTCGGCTTTTGAGAGCACCATTGGCTGCCTCGTTGCGTTCTCCTTAATCTCGTTCAAGATCAGATCCCCTTTTGGTGGGGTTTTTAGCTTTTGGAAAAGCCAGAAGAATCAGGGGCCAATTTTGACTGTAAGGAGAATATCTGACGGACCTGGGGGAGGCAATGTTTTGCAAAAAAAAAAAAATGCACGTGACAGTGAGAATGAGCATGTCCGATGTAAAGGCAACCGTCACACAGTACACAAACTCAGTCAATGGTGCCTCACTTACCAACTTATGAAAGCCACGCAACCGGTTCCCGAGATATTCAAATTAGGTAGATGTTTTCTGTGTAGAAGGCGTACATAATGAATTGATACGAAAGTTTCCCATATTCTTGGCGATTATTTTTCATAGCATCATTATTCAGTTATCGAAGTATATCCCTGAATTTCTATGACCTTATGCCACTTTTCTGCAAAACTGTATCTTCCATCATATTAGGTTCCAGAGTTTTTGACCAGCGCTTCTTTCAAGAAAAATTAATGACGTTATTATCCAGTCATCATTATAATTTCCCTGACTTTCAATGAACTGATGCTATCTTTTGACTAAATTGTGTATTTCGTCTTTAAAGAACGATTCTAATTCTGATTCATTGTCTCTTTAGAAGAACCTTTTGATATCCTCACATTTTTGGCAAGTGACCTACTATTTTTTCTTCAGAATTTACCTTTCTGGTAAGAGGTTCCCCAAAACTATTTATATCAATGCTCAGTTGACCGATTAGTTCACTTGAACTAAGTACGTGTATTGTATCGTTCAGGCGCCGTATTCACTAATTATCAATAATTTGAACTTCATGTCATGAGGGTTCTGTTCGTGTGTCTTTTTCTTCGATTTTATCAGTTTTCTGAAGTGTTCTAGACTTCTTTTTGACCTTTTTTTCATCTCATCCCTGCCCTGTTACTCGAAGGTGTTTTTAATTTTTTTAAATCTATATCTTAAATGAATTTATTTATGGGATGTTATTTTAACCTTACCCTTGTAAATGTCTACCATTGATGGGGAACTGATACTTACTATTTTGGTCAAGGTAGTTTCTCAGTTTAGCTTTCAGATATTTAGATTTCGGCATTTGGGGGAGGGTTCTTTCTTTTTTTTTTTTTTTTTTCCTTGTAGATTTATGGTTAATTTCGGGGGAGGGGATTTAGGGTTCTTTGGAATATACGGAATTGGTGCACATTTAGAGATTTTTTCTTTTTTTTTTTTCAGTTTAGCTTTTAGATATTTAGATTTCGGCATTTGGGGGAGATTTTTTTTTTTTTTTTTTTTTTTTTTGCTATTTGACCAACGATTCGACGCATAGGACATTTACAAGCATGTAATACAGAGTTGGATGAATAGGCAGGCATTAAAGATTATCACAGAACAATGAGGAAATGAACAATAAATCAAGAAAATTATGTACTCATCTAAACTTGCGGCAATTTTAGTTAGTCTGGGGACTTCATTTTAGCAGTTGAAAAAGTTTCAATTTTTTTTTCATCGTTCCTTGCTAAATAATTCGTGCCCGTCTCCCAGCAAGAATTTACTACTGACAATAGATACGGCCTTGATATATCCAACCCTACATTCGTTTGTTTTTTATGGCAAGTCAAAGTTAGGTCGAGGTAGTGGGGGAGGGGGGAGTATGGGGTCACATGTGCAACAACCACATTGGAGATAAGAACACTAAGATCGAAATCGAGGACACAGAACTCGAGAAAGTAGACCACTACATCTACCTAGGGCAACGAATCTCCATGAGACCCTCAAAAGAAGAAGAAATCAAGCGAAGAATCACACTAGGATGGCAAGTCTTTGGCAGAGCTAGCTCAACCTTCAAAAATAATAAGATCCCATTAATCCTAAAGAGAAGGGTGTATAACCAATGCATCCTCCCAATAGTCACTTATGGAGCTGAAACATGGAACTTAACCAAGAAACAGACCCGTAAGCTGAGAACCATGCAACGTGCACATGAAAGAATAATGCTGGACCTCACATGGAGAGACCACAAAACAGCACAGCACATCCGGGAAAAGACAAGAGTTAGAGACATCATAGAATCCATAAAAAATCTCAAATGGCGGTGGGCTGGCCATGTTGCAAGAATGGCTGACAATCGATGGACATCACGACTCACAACATGGATTCCCCGAGACCATATGCGCAACCGAGGCCGGCAAAATATTAGATGGAGAGATGAACTAGACAAGTTCAGGAAGTACTGGCTCCGTGACGCCCATGATAGAGAAGTGTGGCAAATCCTGGGGAAGGTCTATGTCCAACGACGGACGCTAAAAGACTGATGATGATGATGATGAGTTTCTCAGTAATAATGCCGATTTCATCGATCTGGACTCCTGTCATATGGTATGGATCCAAAAGTCATGGTAGCAACAAACTAAGCTATTAGATAAGGTGGCATCAATTACTAACTTCTTTTTGGGTGTGGGCCCAAGGACTTACTGTTCATTTTATTTTCAGTCGTGATTTTCACGAAAATAAAGTAAAATTATCACTTCTACGCTAACAATTTTTAAAGAGCATGCATTCAAACAATGAAGAGCAGTGAGAACTTCATAGTCATTTATAATATTGTGCAAGAGATAGAACTGGGAAAATTTATATCTTTTCATTTAAATTAGTGTTTTACTATTTATCTCTTTTCATTGAAATTAGTGTTTTACAATTATAAATGCGGCTATTCTACTATCGTATGAAGTATCGAATTGATGACCTTCCATAAATTGGTGTTATCAAAATGCAAGAAGTAGGTATTTATTATGTTATTAATTATCGCTACCCACAACCGACCGGTTTAATCACCGTTGCTAGGTAACGGTTATTTATGTGTTCAGGCATTTATACGCGTCTATGTATCCAGAGTTCGCCAAGCCTTTACCGTTCATAGCAGAAACTTGAAATTTTGCACGTACAATGGATAGGGAAAATGTTTTGTTGTTTTTTTGATTATCTTTTTTTTTTCTAGTGGGGGTTCAATATGCAATGTAAGTTTATGTTAAATTAAGTTTGTACTCGCTTGATAATTCAGCCAAGGTTCGGCGCAAACCAATTAGGCCAAATTTGGTGCATACCTCAGAAGGTTGCAGTACTGACCTTTCAGGCCGATTTTTTTTTCAAAGATAGAGCAATTGGGGGTGCAAATATGAAGTATCCAAAGGGTACACGAAACCCTTGTTCTAGCCCTGGAGGGACCTCGTTTGCCATCAATTTTATCTACAAAGATCACTGCACATAATTACAATAGATTTTATGAAGAAAAAGGGGTCAATTTTGCTATTATTTCATCTACTAAAATAATAAGGAGATTGCTCGCCATGTCACCGTACGTAAAGTTTAGGAATCTCTGATGAGTATTCAAGTAGAAGGTATCAATACTAGAGTTGGGTCAAAACGACTCAGAAAAAGATTTTCTCCCCTTGAATCTTCTTTTTCGAAGTCGGGCGTTCTTGAAAACAATTCCTCACGAAAGGCTCATGGTTCTGATCAACGTTACTGAGAGTCAAAAATTTTTCTTTTCGTTTGATTTCATTCGCTGAACTATTATACACCATAATTTTCATGACTACTTCTTACCAAGCCGAGAACTCTTGAGTCTTGAAACTGGCGATCAGGTTATACAAATTTTGATTTCAAGTCGTTTCCTTTTAAACTTTAGACGCACTTTTATGAAATGCCTTGAAAAGGTACGGAGTGGCATGATGGTTGCTAGCACGGAGAATGGAATTGACGAACCAAGTTCGAGTTTCAACCGAAGTATGTTGTGCTCACTTTGCACTAATGCCCTTGAAAGAGACATGAATCCATTTCTCCCTCACTTACAGCTGGGTAGATGGAACCCTTTAGCACTGTAAGGCAGTCAAACTATTAGAAGATTACTCTGATAGAAAAAAAAACTCGAAAAAGCTCAAAACAATGCTACAGGCTGTCATCTCTTCTCTTGTTTGGGAAGAAGACCTCAAGGTGAATTGAGGCCCCAGGACAAAGCAATCAACTGGGTTTGGCCTGTTGACCGTAGTGGTGACCCTGAATTAATACACGTTTTCAAAAAAGAGTCAAGAACTGATTTAAACATGAATGTAAACATCGATTTATTGAAGGTTCTCTATGTCTGATATTCAATATTATTCTTTTTTTGTTTCAATTTCGGGGACCCTGCAATCGTGTAGACCCTGCCCAGTATGGCAATGCGACTAGACAGTCCTGGTAGCAGCATCTCTCTGCAATCGGATAGGCCTCCCATCGACTCGACAATGTTGTGCCATGAATGTAAAGGCTTTAAATATCAAGCACTGTGGTTATCGAAGTAGTCACTTTTTATTCACACAAATCAAACTCACCAAGAAATGGCCGTGGATCTCAATCATTTCCCCAACAATACGATGAAGAAACCTTAGAAGATTATTGGCTATGAGTAAATGCCAATGAATATGAGAAAGAACGATGTTCGATTTTTTTCCTTTAATCCTGAAAATAATCTCTTCAGCTTTGATCTTCGAATCGTTTTTGATTGATTTTATGTCATTTCGAAAAATATTTTATCCTTTCTGAATAAACTGGGAATGACGCCTCATCTTCTATAAAACCCAATCGCGGCTTTTGGATATTCAAAGCCGACATTGATACCTAGTCCCAAAATCTAAATTCGTTCCTGACTCTTTCTCCGTCTTCTCCTGACACAGAATGCTTCAATCATTTACTCAGCGCAGTTGTTCCTGTTTCATGGGACACACGAGGCAATGATTACTGTCTCTTTTCCTCTAACGATCCATGGTGGCTCAATCATTCTTTACAGTAATAGCGCATTCGGATCAAATGTAGAATCCAGGCCCCAAACTAGGTTCTAGTCAAGAGCACAAATTTTGTATTGAAATTAATTTAATTTAATCAGAAGAAGTATTTTGCGATACTATTCTATCACAATATTCTTCTATGTATTTAAAGGCGTCTGAATTCTGCATACTTGTTTTGATTGAATTGAAATAAAATTTTGATTACTGTGCAATCTGAAAATCTGCACTTTTGACTTGGATCAATTTTAAGTCAGCATTCAACATTTGATCCGTGCATTTTTATGGGACTGCAGTACGATGCCCAGATGGACTTCCTTACAGGGACTAAAAGATTCCAACTATCCTGCTTTTTACCCATAACTAGGGCCGCTGGAGTTGATTCATGTATTTTCCAAGAGCATTACTTTGATTCCATTTTCCGTGCCGTGGGTAGGCTACCCACACACCCTAATGCTCACCCCCTCATATCAAACTGCTATTGGCTTTGAAAGACAAAAATGAGCTTTTCTTTTTTTTCTTCGATTTTTGCTGTAAACGGACCCAGCATTGAATGAGATTCCCGAACCTCGAAACACTGAGCCAAAGAAACCATCAACAGGTCTGGTTAGTTACTCAATAGAAATAGTCATGTGACAGAAGTATTGTAGCAGCATGCAGTGTCGGGGGAGATCAATTAAAAATTGGAAAAAAAGATAGATCAATGAATTAATTACTTCTGCCGTCTTTTGTTGGGCCGTGATGAATAAAAAGTTCGAATTTCCAAAGTACAGGTGTCAATGCTGTTAGACTCAAAGTAGGAGACCAATTAAGCATAAATTCATATTGTAAATTGACATTCCCCAATAAAAACCTATCTGTTTGGGGTCAGAAAAAACGCAACAAGGAGTAAATGTTTATATTTTCAGCCTTGTATTCACGATGCACGCATACATAGCCAGCCAGACTCGCTTGACAACTGAAGAAACCTATGTTGATAGTTTTGGTTGACGGTTTTGTAACAGTAATGAGAGCGTCATTATCCACTATATAACAGCACGGAGAATGGACTGGACGAGCCGAGTTCACACTAAGGCTGGGACAGTTAGAATTTCACTTCGTACAAATGCCGTCGGTAGAGGTACGAATTCATTTCTCTCCCTGTCACACACACACATTCACACAACGGGTAAAATAGTTTAATCACTTTTGGTACTTGTCGTCTCCAAGTCGTATTCACATACTACAAACGAGTTGAATAAATAGTAAAATGTAATTCGTAAATCTCAAGTAAGGACAGCTGAAGTAAGGGCACTTCTTACTTTGACTTATCATCAGCTACGAATTCAGCTGGCGGTAACGCTCCACTATTCCATGATATGGCTGCCCAAAGGGATATAAAATCACAAATATCCATCACAACAGAAGAATTATCTAAAATGGTTATACATACTATGTGTACATAAAGTATCAGTAAATGGACAATTCATATCTGACAGCATGTGATAATTATGTAGACATCTTCGTAGGAACTTATTTTTGCTCGGTGCCGATTTTACCCGGTAGCGAAACGTGAGGCCCTACTTCCAAAAATAAGTTGCTGCAAAGTGTATATACAATTACCATACATATATATATATATATATATATATATATATATATATATATATATATATATATGCATGCAATGCTTTTCTAACATGAAATAGTGGACGGGGAATATATATGCGTAAATAAATATATGGCTTAAATGCAACCATATTGACCGTCCAGTTCCATGGAGTAGAGGGGTGAAACCAGCCTCTGGGTCTGAAACTAAGGTTTTGATCCTACCTCGTGGTACTGGATGGGATAATGGATGGTCTATACTGGAGAGTTGTAATACAACGAAACAGCTTTCTGTAGATGACACAATTAACGCTCCCCTATTCATGGTTGAGCACTCTTGACGTAATTCGTTCATTGTAAGCTTCATTATAAGCTTCCAACATGGGATAGAGCAATCTGGTGGACGGGGAATATATATGCGTAAATAAATATATTGCTTAAATTCAACCTTACTGACCGTCCAGATCCGTTGAGTAGAGGGAGGATACCAGCCTCTGGGTCTGAAGTTAAGGTTTCGATCCTACCCCGAATGTGTAATTTTACTCATTCTCTAATTGATGAATTATGATAATTAATATAACTCTTTTTAGTTTATATATCGAATGCCGAAAATTAAGAGCAAATACAACTTTGCGTCGACTTGCGTCTTAGTTACGTTCTTGTACGCAACTCGATCTGGGGGTAAATCGACAATTACACGTGAGATTATGCGCTGCACAACGTGAGATGCCAGGGGATATACATATTTACCTACATATACATATTATTCTACATTGTATATACATCTTCCTTGCCTTGTAGGACGCCTGCTCTCTTACCTATCTCGCCTCCTCTGTATGGGGAACTAGAAACAAACGTATATACTCATCATCATCATCATCATCATCAGTCTTTCAACGTCTGTGGTTAGACATAGACCTTCCCCAGGATTCGACACACTTCTCTATCATAGGCGTCGCGGAGCCAGTACTTTCTGAATTTGTTTAGCTCGTCTCTCCATCTAATATTCTGCCGGCCTCGGTTCTGCATGTGATCTCGGGGGATCCATGTCGTGAGCTCACGATGTCCATCGGTTATCTACCATTCGTGCAGCATGGCCTGTCCACTGCCATTTGAGCTTTTTAATGGATTGTATGATGTCCCTGACTCCTGTCTTTTCCTGGATGTACTGTGCTCTCTTCTGGTCTCCGGCGCGACCTCCAACTAATGGCGTATATACAGCGTTTCCTTTATTCAGCTAACAATAACATGACGGGAAAATTCTCCATTTGCAGTTGAGCCATAAAGATTCAATGGCTGAAATTCCTGTCATCCATTGTTAATGGGTTTTAAGCACTTCTGGGGACGTACCTGTAATCGGAAGTAAGACTGTTCCGCCTAAGTTGACGTATGAGTGTATCTCAGTGTAGAACGTTCATCACACTTCAAGAATAGATAACTCGTACAAATAATATAAGAGTTACCTCCCTTTAAAGCCTCCGAGAGTGATGTTTATTTAGTCTGTGCTGGGATGGAATTATTACCATTATTAGTCTTTTAGCGTCCGTCATTGGACATAGACCTTCATCCAGGATTCATCTGACCTTTCTATCGTGGACGTCACACGGTGAGTACTTTTTAAAACTTATCTTGTCTACCAGATGATACCTGACGAAGGCCGTAGAGTGCAACGGCCGAAACGTTGTATGAAAAACAACCAAGATGAGGATGGTCCGAATATCAATAGAAATAAAACTTGTCTTGTTCATTATGTCATATTATATTCTACCAGCCTCAGTTTTGTTTATGATCTCCAAGGATCTACATTGTGAGTCGTGATGTTCTGTGGTTGTCTGACGCTCTTGCTACATGACCAGCCCATCGTCATGTGAGTTTCCTCATGGATTATTTGATATCTCTGACTCCTTTTAATCGATTTTCATTTTCCAGCTCCATAGGTGACTATCGGAAGGATGTATTGGTTGTACACCCTTCTTTTTAGGACTAATGGATTTTCTTGTCTTTGAAGGTTGAGCTTGCTCTACCGAAAGCTTATCAATCTAGTTTCTATTCTTCGCTTTTTTTTTTTTTTTTTGAGGATTTTAAACGAGTTAGAATTTCGGCTAAAGCAGTTCATGTTCATTTCAAGGGCATTGCTGGGGATATGGGAGTCGCCCACCGAAGCTTGATAGAAGAGTTGCCGTGAGTGGTAGTCCTTCAAAAATCTTTAAAAACCGTTTATTCTATGATCCAACATATACGGTATGTAAAATTCGGAAGCAGATTGGATGTCAATATTGATATCGGATAAAGCAGCCATTTTGTAAGTATAAGTACTTATAAGTCCAACTTTTATTCTTTAATAAAAATCAGTGTTTACTAATTGTATTTTTCCTTTTAATATCAGTTACCTTCACATGGCCCTCAACTATGAATTGAAAAAATATACAATTAGAAAAAAATTCGAAAATAAAAATTAGTGACTGAAAGAGTTAATAATTACCTGGAATAATTTGTTCGTTTGTTTTTTATTGATGATTTTTTATATAGATATTTGGTGTGGCAGGAGCGCAGGGCACATGTCACTCCCCTGGGTCCACACTAGCTTTCGTATTATGGTCAATGGAGGTTTCTTTGGTGTTTTTGGTTTACTTGTATTGCATATTATCTTCTTTGTAGAGGGAAAGCATTTCTTAAGACAATATTACATTCATACAAGTCGATGTACAGTGCTGATAGTCGGAGACGACCCGATGGCACCTCTTTCGTTCGTTACTATCCTTTCAAGTGGGAAAGTCCGAGATATCATAGAATCCATTAAAAACTCAAATGGCAATGGGCTGGTCATGTTGCAAGATGTGGAACAGACAACCGCTGGACATCATTATTCATAACATGGATCCTCAGGTGATAACATGCTAAAGCGAGACTGGTAGAATGCAAGATGAAGAGACGAACTAGACAAATTCAGAAACAATTGGCTCCACGACACCCATGATTGAGAGATCTGGTGAATCCTGGGGAAGGTTTATATCCAACGACGGACGATAAAAGACTGATGATGATGATGATGATGAATCACATAGCTTAGGGTATACCCAGGAGCTGAGTGCACAGGGAAATTTCACCTAATAAAGAGTTTTCCACACTCTTTACTCATACCGGGAATCGAACCTGGAACCTTCTTTGTTAAGATAGACCTACCAACCATTACAACATCTGAGTGGACAGGGATTTTTTATGTTTGAATCAGCACTATGGAGCCTAAGGCTATCTTATCCAATGATTTATTTTTAATAATTCAAATATCCTAATTTTAATTTTTTCCTTATCTCACCTCCACTCAAAGTATTTAAATGTGTGGTCAGACATGAAACTTCAAGAGTTTCTACGGGGTAATTTCGGTGGTATGACATAACAGGAAGATAAATCAACCAGTGATATCATTCCATTTGAGCGCAAACAATCAAACAATTAAACAGAACAATTTGCATTTGTGTGTTGTGGCTTTCATACCAAAACTATGTGATAAGTTAGAAACGTTCGGTAAATCCTTGGACTGTACTCGATTTCTTAAAAGTTACAACTAGGTATGTGAATCGAAATAAAATCAAAACAACGGTTCTAAATTATTTTGGGTTGGTTATTCTCTTAATCAGTCTCCTGAAGACATCTTCTGACCTATACGATGAAAATTCATGAATCCAGGCTCAATAAAATATGTTGCTGAATAATCCTTTAAGAAGATCCCATTAATCCTAAAGAGAAGGGTGTATAACCAATGCATCCTCCCAATAGTCACTTATGGAGCTGAAACATGGAACCTAACCAAGAGACAGACCCGTAAATTGAGAGCCATGCAACGTGCACATGAAAGAATTACGCTGGGCCTCACATGGAGAAACCACAAGACAGCACAGCACATCCGAGAAAAGACAAGAGTCAGGGACATCATAGAATCCATTAAAATTCTCCAATGGCGGTGGGCTAGCCATGTTGCAAGAATGGCAGACAACTGATGGGCATCACGACTCACGACATGGATCCCCGAAGATCACATGCGCAACCGAGGCCGGCAGAATATCAGATGGAGAGACGAGCTAAACAAATCCAGAAAGTGCTGACTCCTCGACACCCATGATAGAGAAGTGTAGCAAATCCAGGGGAAGGTCATTGTCTAACGACGGACGTTGAAAGACTACTGATGATGATGATGATGATGATGATGATGGTGATGATGGTGATGATGGTGATGGTGATGATGATGATGATGATGATGATGATGATGATGATGATGATGATGAATCCTTTTAAAAAGTTGTCAAGAAATTGCAATGGATTTTTTCAAGGGAATTAACTCATGTATTTTCACCTAGAGTTAATGTTCATTATTAGATTCTATAATTTAGCCTGGACACATTAAGGAACCAGAATTGGTGGCGAATATCTAAGATCTCATTTTTGCAGACCATCACGTAGTACTTATAATGATGAACGATCTGAAAGAAAAAAGCAAGAAAGTAGATATTTACCTGAACTTCAGTAAAAGCAATATCACGTTCAACAAATATTCAGAAGACAAAGACACTCTGGTCATTTCCATTATTATTCGGACCATCCTCATCTTTGTTGTTTTTTATACAACGTTTCGGCCGTTGCACTCTACGGCCTTCGTCAGGTATCATCTGGGAGATTTTTGGGAAGTAACGAACCGAACCCTTTATTTTATCCGACGGGGGTATATCGACCGTACTCCCCTCTTTCAGCGTTAGTGGTATTGTTATACTGCCTCACACTAGGATCGAACCTAGTACCATCAGATTACTTAACAGTAATTTGTCTGATGCTGTAACCACTGCGCTATGTGTCCATGATACCTGACGGAGGCCGTAGAGTGCAACGGCCGAAACGTTGTATAAAAAACAACAAAGATGAGGATGGTCCGAATAATAATGGAAATAATAATACCTCATCTCAAAAATTCCGAGTTATACTCTGGTCATTGTTTTAAACAGTGAGCTGAAGAAAGAAGACCACTACCCAACAAAAGGCGACAAAAGTTATGTTTTAATTATTCATCCTCAACACTGCCAAAGGACATTAGTCACGTGACAGTTTCTTTTGAGTGACAAACCATAACTGTTCGTTTATATTCTGAAGCGGTATTTCTCTATTTCTCCGAGATATTAAGCAAAATAATATAGTTCATTCAAGATATTTATATATATATATATTTAAAACAAATTAATTTTTGAAATCCCCCCCCATATTGTGTTAGCTATTGAAAATAGCTAACACAAAATTATAAATAGATGGGGTCTATTTATAATTTTGTGTTAGCTATTTTGTTTATTTTTGTTTTATTTCTGAGATCGTGAAAAAATTCGTCCAGTTCATTTAATTCAATATGAAGTAATCATTTTACCACATTTTTATTCAGTATTATTTTCTGAGTGTAAATGCTCAGTCATTTATTCATTAACATGTTGATATTCATCATGGTTACAGCATATAAAAGTAGTTCGATATTTCTTTCATGAATTCTCTTATTTCTTTATGCTTATTATTATCATTAATAATTCTAACCAGCTTTTTACCTTCAATCTAACTTTCAGTTGCTTTTATCGCAATATCTTCATATTTGTACACCGTTTTTAACACTGTGTGACACTTTAATACACTAGTCCAATATAAACAATATAGTTGTAATATATATGTATATATATATATATATGTGTGTATGTGTGTATGTGTGTGTGTGTGTGTATGTGTGTGTATCTTGTTGTGTGTTATTGAGAAATGGATATATGATCCGACAAAATGATTATAAATTGCGTCATATTATATCGAAACTTATTTGAAATGACCTCCTGGCTCCATTGGCCAAGCCTATATTTCACGTACATGGAAATTTAAAGGTAGGTAGGTAGGTAGGTAGGTAGGTAGTGCGTCAGGCATTCAGCCTAATTGTTACCATCCTCACCAATCGTTGCATTAATCAAAATTAATTAAATTAATCTGTGATTGTTTATTTAATGAAAATGTCCGCGGTGATATTTTTGAAAACAGCTCGCTCATTCTTATCCTAAAAATGTCAAACGCCTTCCGAAATTATCATTTTAGCCATATCAGCCATTAATGCCATGAATTGAATTCCGTTTTTTTTTTTTTGGAGGGGGTTACTCTATTTTTCTTTTCAACAAAATCGGGGGATCCTGCGTTTAGCCAACAAAATACGTTGTATAGTGTTCTACGTGTATGAGTAATAGGTATTAGTATATTAACATCTACGTATAAGCCGTACATCAACTTGCAACGGACACTATTTTTTCATGTGAAGAATCATCATCATCTTCATCATCAGTCTTTTAGCGTCCGTCGTTGGACATAGACCTTCCCCAGGATTTGCCACACTTCTCTATCATGGGCGTCGCGGAGCTAGTACTTCCTGAACTTGTCTAGCTCATCTCTCTATCTAATATTCTGCCGGCCTCGGTTGCGCATATGGTCTCGGGGAATCCACGTTGTGAGTCGTGATGTCCATCGATTGTCAGCCATTCTTGCAACATGGCCAGCCCATCGCCATTTGAGATTTTTTATGGATTCTATGATGTCTCTAACTCTTGTCTTTTCCCGGATGTGTTGTGCTGTTTTGTGGTCTCTCCATGCGAGGCCCAGCATTATTCTTTCATGTGCACGTTGCATGGTTCTCAGCTTACGGGTCTGTTTCTTGATTAAGTTCCATGTTTCAGCTCCATAAGTGACTATTGGGAGGATGCATTGGTTATACACCCTTCTCTTTAGGATTAATGGGATCTTATTATTTTTGAAGGTTGAGCTAGCTCTGCCAAAGGCTTGCCATCCTAGTGTGATTCTTCGCTTGATTTCTTCTTCTTTCGAGGGTCTCATGGAGATTCGTTGCCCTAGGTAGATGTAGTGGTCTACTTTCTCGAGTTCTGTGTCCTCGATTTCGATCTAAGTGTTCTTATCTCCAATTTGGTTGTTGCACATGATCTTCGTCTTGCTGAAGTTCATGTGCATGCCGACTTTCTTGCTCTCTTCATTTAGTTCATCTATCATTAGTTGGAGGTCGTGTAGGTTCTCTGCGAAAAGGGCTATGTCGTCTGCGAATCTGAGGTTGCTCAGATACTCGCCGTCTATTTTGATTCCTTTACTCTCCCAGTCTAGCCTTCTGAAGATCATCTCGAGGCAGGCTGTGAAGAGTTTAGGTGAGCTGGTATCACCTTGTCTTACTCCTTTCTGGAGCTGGAAGGGGTCCGAGTCTTTATATAGCCTGATAAATGAGCTGCCGTGATTGTATACATGTTTCAACACTTCAACATATACTGGATCTACACCTTGCCGACTGATGGCCTCCATGACCTTAGGGATTTCTACTGAGTCGAACGCCTTTTTGAAGTCGATAAATGCTACGGCAAGTGGTAGTCTATACTCTGCTGCTTTTTCTTTCAGTTGATCTATCGAGTGCAGGTGGTCCATGGTCGAGTAGCTTCTTCTAAAGCCAGCCTGTTCACGTGGCTGGTTTTCATCGAGTGTTTTTGTGATTCGGTTGGTGATGATCTTTGTGAAAAGTTTATATACACAGTTGAGTAGGCTTATAGGCCTATAGTTGTTGAGGTCTTTCGGGTTTCCTTTTTTGGAAGAATAGGCCTATATCAATAATCAAACTTCGTCTTATTTCACTCGCTCGCTTGGGTTGATGTTTTGAAACGAAACCATGATAGAAGTATGGCCACATGACAACGAGAAACATCCTTTAGATTGAAAATTATCATCTAACCCACCGAGGAAGATGTATAACGCATCAAAACGCGCACCGGGATGAAGCAGTTGAATTAATGTATAATTTTCTGAATTTGTCAATAATTCAAATCTTCCTATTTCTCTCAGACTCTCTCCGAATTAATAATCGTTCTTCCATCTTCCCAAAAATCTCTCTCTGGAAAGAATCTAGTCGTAAGCAACGTAAGGTAGTTGAGAGAAGCCAGGCAACAAATGTGTCTAATTTAGCATGAATTTAAATTGATGCACCTCGAAAAACATAGTTTGGAAGTTTAGTTAAGAAAATTAACTCGCTAAAACCTGCCCCGGGGTCCTGATAATGCACACAGAAAATTTCATGGATGGAAATACAATGTTTGTTTTTTTGGTGATAGGTGAGTACATAAAGTTGGACACACGGGCATTTAGTGAATCATTAAATAATAGATACTTGGTTTTAATGTCTGATTATTTGTAATCAATCCTCTTCTCTTTGGGGCTTCTGCATCCAATTTTGACAACGGTTAAGCGTTATGTGGACATTAAATGAAATAATGCCCTTTTCAGCTCATGATATCTAACCATATTGAAATTATATAACAACTTATGTCAGTGTTTCATGTCAGTTTTTTCTAGGGGTGGGATAAGATTCGGATGACGGTATGAAGCCGAAATTATTTTGCTCCCCACCCTCATCCGAATCTTAGCCATTTCGTCTCGTTCTTTTAAATTTTTTTATTGAAAATTTTGTTTAGATGATCATGGCCTGACCAAACTGGAATCTGTCTGTTTTCTGTTCTTGTGCAATGAAGATTGGAAAAGAACTGTTTAATTTTTAATTTCAAACGAATATGATTGATACCAACTTTTGTTCAAACAATTCAAATCATTCTTCTCATCTTCAATGTAGTCACACTATTTCGAGTGATTCATTTAAAGTCATAGCTATGAAGTTATACACAAAATATGATTGACTTAATTCGTTAACTCATGAAATACATCTTCACGGACGAACACAACAATCCTGGCTTCAATGCATTCAACAAAGCAGCTGTATCAAATGCCCCAGAGGAGAAGATTTGTCAGAAAATACTTTAACTAGCTGAGCGACGTTTGGGGCGTGCTGTTGTCCAACTGCACGTCTATTTGAATGATGGTATCTTTATGGAATCTCAGCTCGTGTTCTCGCTAACGTTGTTCTTCATTTCTATCTTATATTGCTTCAGTATTTACTTGGCTAATATCAGGGATAAATAAAACTTGATTAATATCTAATCGGCTGAGTAAGATTAATAACTCATCGAAACGCGCACGAGAATTAAACAGTTAAAGGCAAGTATAATTTGTCAATTGTCATTAATCTATCAATCTATCTATCTATTTATCTATCGATCTATCTATCTATCTACCTATCTATCTATGTATCTATCTATCTATCTATCTACCTATCTATATCTATCTATCTATCAATATCCATCTATCTATCAATATCTATCTATCTATGTCTATCTATCTATCTATCTATATATATATATATATATATGTGTGTGTGTGTGTGTGTGTGTGTGTGTGTGTGTGTGTGTGTGTGTGTGTGTGTGTACTAGAAACTCGAGAGCCAGCAAATGTTAATAAAAATGGACACTGTCGTCCACCGTGCAGGAATCCGTTGAGGCAGTATCAACGGTGTATCCCCAAAAGATATCAAAGAGGACATGGTGGCGGCAATAAAGTAAGATGCCCTTTCTTGCGGCATGGACAAAAAAGTGGGCTGCTTATTGCACGGCGGTTGGCATTTACATTGAATGGGCAAAAGAATGCAATCACATTAGTACATTTCACTTGTAGAAACATTATCTATAATAGAAAGAAAAATAATGATATTTCAGGGGCTACAATCTAATACATCAACTTCAAGCAGTTCAATGAACTTTGCGATCATTTCTATCCAGTTTTCTTCTGTTGTTGTTGTTGTTGTTATTATTATTATTATTTGGAATCTCACACCAGTTGCCCGGTGGTAACCGCTGGAGTTTGAGTGACAGCAAGTCTCCTCAAGTTTCCAGCCCTCCTCTCCTAGTACTAGCAGGTCGCAGTAATTCTGCGATTTACAGTTTCACACCGGTTGCCCAGTGGTTATCGCTGAGGGCTGAGTGACAATAAGTCTCCTCAGGTCTTCAGCTAACGTCTCCTCCCTCTTTCGCATATCATGACAGAGCTACAATTCGTTGCAGTACTTATATCTCTAGCACCTTCCTCAGTACCCGTGCAGTTCCCAGTAGTGCTGTGGTCTGTACGGTCTCTATCCTCCCCCTAATCCCGATCTCCTCCAGTCTCTCCCTCAGCGTTCTGGGGACAGTTCCTAGTGCTCCCACTATGACTGGTACTACCCTGGTTTTCATGTTCCACATTTTCTTTAACTCCCTTGCTAGGTCCTGGTATTTTTCCCTTTTTTCACCCTCCTTCTTTTTTACTCTATGGTCTGCAGGCACAGCCACGTCTACTATTTGGCAGGCCTTCCTTTTTTTGTCTACTATTACTAAGTCCGGCCTTCTTGCCTGGATGAGGTGGTCAGTTTGGATGTCAAAGTCCCACAGTAGTTTGTGGTTGTCATTCTCCAAAACTGCCTCTGGCTTGTGCTGATACCACTTTTCCCCATGGTTGAATCCCATTTGTTTACTTAGTTCCCAGTGTATCATCGTTGCTACTCTATCGTGTCTATGCTTATACTCCTTCTGGGCGAGTTGGCTACATTCACTAGTTATGTGGTTTACTGTCTCATCTCTTTCACCGCACATGCGGCATTTGCTGTTTGTCTGTGTTCTGTCGATTTTTGCTTTTATGTAGTTTGTCCTTATGCTTTTGTTTTGGGCTGCCATGATGAGCGATTCTGTTTCTCTCTTAAGGTTTCCCTTTCGTAACCACGTCCATGATTTCTCGTCTGCTATATCTTTTATCTGTCTTTTAAACTCGCCGTACAATTTTTTCCCTTCCCACTTTTCTTTTCTAGTTTGCTGTACCGTTCCATTGCTTTCTACTTTGTTTGTTGCACTATCCCTCGCGCTCTTTATGATTTCTTCACTATTTGTTTGCACATATTTATCTAGGACTACTTTAGCTCTCTGGACACAATCTTCTATGCTGATGAGCCCCCTACCACCTTCTTTTCTCTTAACGTATAGTCTATCTGTATCATCCCTAGGGTGTAATGCTTTATGCATCGTCATAAGTTTCCTTGTTCGCCTATCCATTGATTGGAGCTCTTCCTTTGTCCATCCTAGGAATGGTCCTGTATACCTAACTACTGACACAGCCCAGGTGTTCATTCCTTTTATTAGATTTCTGCTATTTAATTTGGTTTCTAATATTTTCCTTATCCTTCTAAGGTATTCCCTCTTAATTTTCTCCTTCATCTCTTCCCGTTTTATCGTGTCACATTCAAGGACACCTAGGTACTTGTATCGGTCTTGTGCAGTCAATGCCCTAATCTTGTTGTTGTCCGGAAGTTCAATTCCCTCAGTCATTGAAAGCCTTCCTTTGTGCATTACCATGATTGCGCATTTTTCTATTTCAAACTCCATTCCTATGTCCTCACTATATTCCCTTACTTCGTTGAACAGAGTCTCAAGCTCCCCCCTGCTTTTTGCAAACAATTTAATATCGTCCATGTACATTAAGTGGTTGACCTTTCCTTTTGTTTTAGAGAAGTGGTATCCTTTGCTGTTTTTCAGGATTCTGTTAAGCGGTATCATTGTTAGAACAAATAATAGTGGGGACAACGAGTCTCCTTGTATTATTATTATTATTATTATTATTATCATTATTATTATTATTATTATTATTATTATTATTATTATTATTATTATTATTATTATGAATCTCACACCAGTTGCCTGGTGGTAACCGCTGGAGTTTGAGTGACAGCAAGTCTCCTCAAGTCTCCAGCCCTCCTCTCCTCGTACTCATAGATCGCAGTAATTTTGCGATTTACAGTTTCACACCGGTTGCCCAGTGGTTATCACTGAAGGCTGAGTGACAATAAGTCTCCCCAGGTCTTCAGCTAACGTCTCCTCTCTCTTTCGCATATCATGACAGAGCTACGATTCGTTGCAGTCCTTATATCTCTAGCACCTTCCTCAGTATCCGTCCAGTGCCCAGCAGTGCTGTGGTCTGTACGGTCTCTATCCTCCCCCTAATCCCGATCTCCTCCAGTCTCTCCCTCAGCGTTTTGGGGACAGTTCCTAGTGCTCCCACTATGACCGGTACTTTGCAATCTCACACCAGTTGCCTGGTGGTAACCGCTGGAGTTTGAGTGACAGCAAGTCTCCTCAAGTCTCCAGCCCTCTTCTCCTAGTACTCATAGGTCGCAGTAATACTGCGATTTACAGTTTCACACCGGTTGCCCAGTGGTCATCGCTGAAGGCTGAGTGACAATAAGTCTCCTCAGGTCTTCAGCCAACGTCTCCTCTCTATTATTATTATTATTCGTAATATCACACCAGTTGCCTGATGGTCACAGCTGGAGACTGAGTGACAGCAAGTCTCCTCTGATCTCCAGGTCTCCTTTCCACGCTCTCACCGTCCACAGCAGTGCTGTGGTTTACAGTTTCACACCGGTTGGCCGGTGGTTATCGCTGAAGGCTGAGTGACAGTAAGTATCCTCAGGTCTTCAGCCCTCATATCTCCTTCACCTATCACAGCAGCGCTGTGGTTTGTACCTCCACCATCATCTGTGTTTGTTTTTTTGTATTTTTGTGTGTGTGTTCTTTGGTGGGGCAGGGTTCTCTCCTCCTCCTCCTCCCGTGTCAGGCTGCTACTAACAGCTGGGGGTCGTTGATCTCGTATTTGTAGCGTTCTCCTCAGTATTCGTGCAGTCCCCAGCAGTACAGTGGTCTGTACAGTCCTTCCTCTTTCCCCCGTTCTTCCAATCTCACTTTCAATGTCTTTGGTACGGTTCCGAGTGCACCTATTATCACTGGTACTAACCTGATTTTAAAGTTTCAAACCTTCTTTATTTCCTTTGCCAGGTCCTAGTATTTTTCCACGATTATTAGGTCAGATCTTCTCGCTTGGATGGGGTGGTCAGTTGGGATGTCAAAGTCCCAGAATAATTTGTGACGTTCATTCCCCAGGACTGTCTCCGTTTTGTGCTCGTACAACTTTTCCGCGTGGTTAAATCCCATCCGTTCGCTCAGTTCGCAGTATATCGCAGTTGCTACTCTATCATGTCTGTGTTTATACTCCCTCTGGGCTAGTTGACTACATTCACTGGTTATGCTGTTTACGGTCTCATCCCTTTCTCAACATAGACGGCGTTTGTGTTCTGTCGATTTTCGCTTTGATATAGTTTGTCCTGATGCATTTGTTTTGGGGAACATGATGAGCGATTCTATTTCTCTTTTCAAATTTCCTTTGCATAGCCATGTTCATGATCTCTCATCTTCAACATCCTATATATGTTTTTGAATTCTCCTTATAGTTTTTTCAGTTCCCATTTTCCTTTCCTTGTTCGCTGTGCTGTTCCTTCGTTTTCTAATTTTTGTTGTTCGTTGCGCTACTTCAGGCCATTTTTATTATTACTGTTTGTTCAAACTATTTGTCTGATGATCATAACTAGTGACTGAATGACAGCAAGTCTCCTCAAGTCTCCAGACCTCCTCTAGGCATTATCGCAGACTACATCAAGACTGATGTTTGAGAAAAAATGGCCACGGTTAGTTTCAACTAATTCCCTGCAATAGGAGAAATCTGCAAAAGATTATTGATCCAACAGACAGAATCTCTAATCTTCTTATCTACGTTAAGCGATTAATTTCCATGGACTTGAAACCCTTTTGGTTGTGTTTTACACACGAGTGGAAGGAGAAAACATTGAAGAGAGGATATTTGTGATTCGATGACAGATACTTAGAACATCAGAAATGATTTTTAAGATAATCACTCGAAGAGGGAACATGAAGTTCTTAGTCCAACGCGTTATTAAAAGTGGTATTTTGATCGGCGATTTTCACTGTCGATCGATCTATCTATCTAGTCGGTAACGGCCCAGACCATGGAATCGGCAACCTGAATTCAAACTCCGGTCGAGACTGTTTATTTTCGCTCTGCACTAATGCCCTTGGGGAAAGGTATGGATTCACCTCTTTTTCTTCCAGTTATGGGTAGAATATTCTATCTCGCTTTTGAAAGCAAGCAGTATAGGAGAAGGAAAATTCTGATCTCAAACCAGGAAGTGGAGACCCGTTAAGGTACTTTGATGCTGAGCTGATACAAGTCCTCTGAACTACATCAACAGAGTCGAGAGGGGGATACTGACGACAGAATACCCTTATATGGCATTCTCCCGTGGTAATATTATTATCAAGCGCCTGGAATGATCACTTTTGTGGAACAAACGCAGCTGAACGACCAACTCATCGGATAATATAAATTCTTTCAAAAGTAACATGAAAAAGATATTGGCCACAAAAATTTCTATCATTGTCTCTCGTATTAAAAAAAATAGTTCTTACAACTGAATTTTAAAAAAATATTACAAAAATACCCAGAAAGGAAACATGATTTTCACAAATACTCCTTTTTACTTGAGTACTCACTTGACCAAGACAATTGTACATAAAGTGAACTTTCATTAAAACGTCCGTCTTAGCCAATTGTCCGAGTTAGCCAATAGTAAGGTTTGATATTCAATGCATATACGTTTTTCGAAAGTATACACACTTGCAACTCTCTCGTTGCTTTTTGCTAAAAGTCCGTGAGAGTGGCAAATACACAGGGGACATGATACATCATATAACTGTATAAATCATATATTTATATACATTTTATTAACATTCAATGAGGTCTAATTAATTGAGATCCGACTCCTCCAAAAATTCCTCAACCGTTATAAATTCAAATACATTTTATTAACATTTAATGAGGTCTGATTAGTTAAGATCCGACTCTTCCAAAAATTCCTCAACCGTTATAAATTTATTTACATCTAAATATGGAGAAGTAATTGTAATAGTAATTTTGAAATAGTCCAGTAATACTACTATGCTATGAATTTCCGGCCACTCTCTCGGCTCGACTCAGATTTCATCCGATATCCGGCTTAACGGTATCCGTTTTAACGAAGGTTCATATATTTAATCAGAATACCGAAACTATGGTTTCGTGAAAAAACTTCTAAAAGTAACGAAGATACATTGTTCAGCATTATCAGAATTCTTTCTGTCCAGAATTACAGTCTTTCATCAAAAAGATTAGTTCCATATTGGGCATTATTCCTTGGGATTAATGATGATTACATCCTCGAAAAGTATGTTTAATTTTCATTGCATTTGAACGAGGTCGTGTTCCGTTCCCAAAAGTACAACATTCGTCTATGCAGTATCGCGATACGGAAAATTCGTTTACTGCGTTCTAATTGGAAGAATTTGGAAGCTAACCGAACCGAATGGAGAAAAATAAAACATTTTAGTAGCCGAAAAAAGTCGGGAATAACCTCACTTCTGAGAATGTCACGGCGAAAAAAGCAATCTCCAGGTTAGTAAATAAAATTACACAATTCGATCATCTTATAAAAATGAGATGAAATAAAGGCTTAACCTATGTAGTCGAGCCATATATATATATATATGTATGTATACACACACACATATATATATATATATATATATATATATATATATATATATATATATATATATACACACACACACACACTAGGTAAACACAGACACACACAGACACACACAGACACACACTACTGAAGATGGTAATACCTCCCGAAACATGTCTAGACCATTAATGAAAACAGTTACAGATAAATAGACCTAACTTCCACACACTTTCACCCCTGAGTCTGTCTCACTCTCAATAGGACAAATTATATATATATATATATATATATATATATATATATATATATATATATATATATATATATATATATATGTGTGTATATATATATATAGTATGATGAGGCCCAAAGAGAGCAAAAACGTGAGCTAATTTGTGCAGCAAATCCACATTCTACTATATATATATATATATATATATATATATATATATATATATATATATATATATATATATATATATATATATATATATATATATATATATATATCGCAGTAGCAGCCGTTATAAGTCCACAGATGACTAATGGCCTTTCCCATCTCCTTACGTACAAATATCCTTTATTTTCAATTGTCGATTGTTTGCATTGGACGAGAGTAAAAAGTGTTGCTAAAAAAGATTTAAAAAAAACATGCGCGGATGAACTATTTTGATTACATTCGATAAAGCTGGAGATTGGTTGCTAAACTTACTAATAATTTTTTTGAAAATTAGCCCTAGTTTCGGCTATGATAGATTCTCATCGTTTGAATAAGGGAAAAATGAGCTAGATGTAATAAAAAAAATTGGCTATTTTGGCAACTTTGACGTAATTCTTCGGAGTGAACTCCAAGCTGCATTCTGATTGGTTAATAATCGCAGGCTTTTTTTTCCCCCACTATACGGCTAAGACTAGTTGCTTTGAACTTGGCTAAATTATTCAATTATATTTTACCGTGTCACTCAATTTTCTTTTCTGGTGTAAGCAGTGAGATTTTGAGAGATTTGATAAATGGTTTTCATGATGACGAGAATATTTCCATTCCGTGCAGAACTTCGTAGATTCACCAATGGTCGGAAATCTCATAATTTCTCGTAATTTCTCGCGATTTCTTGGGTCAGTAGTGTAAGAAAACATACCTGTAGTAATAAAGAGCGTTGATGTGACTCAGCTCTATTAATGACAAGAAGCGATTGAGGAATGTGAAAAAGATCATGGTTTTCCTATCTAGTAAAATTTTAAACAACAAAAGTACACTTTAGAGATGTTAGGAATACATATAGATCATTCTCATACGAAAGAAAAAAAATTTGTAAGCCGACATGGGAAGCAAAAAATAATTTTTTTCGATTACCATTAATTTATATGAGAAGATTTTTTAGAGCGTTCCCAGACTAAAATTGGGGAATATGGTAGACTGTGTCGTTGGAAGTCAAGTTGGTTGGAAGTACACAAGACTGGTGTGTGAGAGAGAAAGAAGTGCACGCTGCCTCTAAAATATCTCACTGCAAAACAAACGCTGAACACCATTTTGTCTTTTTTTTTCGTAAAAGCAAAAACGTTGCGTTAAATGAATTTTCGAAAAGCAGAGGATACCTGTTGTTGACAATCAAAATATCTGAATTAAATGATCGTGTCGTCCAAACAATATTTGGTGATTGTTATTTTCCCTGCTTTAAATTCAAAATACATGGACAGCATAATCTATTTTTCAGTGGTAAAAGTATCATGGCAATTGCAACTAATTTGCCTCTTCATTTGTTCTGTATTATGATTTTTATTACCTCCATACTAAACACTAACCCTAAACACTAACCTTAACACTAACGCAAAACACTAGCCTTAACACTAACCCTAAACACTAGCCTTAACTTATATCCTTTGCAGTCGAATTTTCTACTTTCATTTGAAGAAGAAATATTTGAAAAATAAATTCTCAGATAAGGTTGAAGAAGTGGGGAAAATAATCTGTGAAAAAGAGAAAATTTTAAAATTTGTGAAGAACGAATGCCGGCCCGGGCTCCTCAGATAAACAAAGTGCCACAAAATCATACGCAGATATATTCTAAACTCAACGCGGAGTAGGCAACAATCGCCCTATATTTCTTCTTCACCAAAAAAGAAAACTGTCGTTTGTTACAAATCTGAAGAAAGAATATATCTTGAAGTACTGCATGACATGCTAGGGGAGAGTGAAATATGTGTACACCATGTTCAATCGTTACGGGGAATTAAAGTTGTACAAAAAATCTATCTGACTTCCGTTTGGTATTAATTTACGAAGTTTCCAACTAAAGGTCGTAAATCTCTTCGGATTTCCAGCACTCTCCTCTATATGCTAACTGATTCAAACAGCATCGTAGCCTGGGGAGACTTAACCTTTACTCAAAAGTCCAAAGCCCCCAATCCTCTAGTGTCATCAGGGCTACTCAATGTGCACTACTTATCCTGGGTACGAAGCTGACCCTCATATTACACAGTATTTTCATCTCTCGAGCAAGGCCCTAGTATCTGTTTTATTTCTTTCCCCGTTCCTTATCCTGTGGTCTGCCTGGAGAAAGAATTGGATCAAGAATTCGTTCAAAGTTGGGAAACACAGTTATGTCCACACAGGGCCTCGGAGTGGAATTTTACAAGGCGATGCAAAGTTGTTTTCGCCCCATCCCATATACATTGCACGGACACCCTCGTCCTTTAATCGTCACGTTTTCATTTGCTATAACTCTTGTACCCCACACTATATTCGTTCGCAGGTAAACTATTCAATCATTAGACTTATAGTATCGAAGTTTCGATACAGAACTCTATCCGAGAAACTCTCAGCACTTTAGGCCCCGTTGAGATGTTCTGGGTTCAATCCTTCTCATGTCCTGTGTCCACATTGTCTCCTGTTGACGATTGGATATCAACTCAGTTTTCCTTAACTTTTTACCAGGACCGACGAGGATTGGCGTCCTCAACAAATTCTTCAGAAGACTTTGTCCTTGTTTGTCAAAAAGATCGACTGGTAAGCTGTTTCTTCTTTCAATCCTTATGTTAATGTATTTGTTTCGCTTTATTGAATTTTTTTGGTGATAGTTCAGCCCTGCTGCTTAACGTCATTTTCGAATTGAACTGGGAACGTTACAAAATTTCTTGATAAGAATTGTTTTGTCATTCTCAGGATGCAATTGTTTAGCCATTCTCTTCATCAAGGTTCTCAAAAAACTAAAAAAAAATGTATGTGCTTATTATTACCGTACTACAAAGGATATCATTGAAAGCATCATCATCAGTTTTTTAACGTCCGTTGTTGGACAAAGAACTTCTCCAGGATTCGCCACACTTCGCTATCATAGGCGTCGCGTAGCCAGTACTCTCTGAATTTGTCTAGCTCGTCTTTCCATATAATATTCTGCCGGCCTCGGTTGCGCATGTGATCTCGGGGGATCCATGTCGTGAGTCGTGATGTCCATCAGTTTTATAGTTAATCTTTATTATTCTGATTAAAGTCAGATAAGAAAGAATTATGCAATGGAAGGAAATGCGGGTGGCCTAAAGGTTAACAGAACGGAGAATGAAGTCGGCAGACTGAATTCAAACTTCAGCTGAGACAGTTTGTTCACTTAGTACTAATACCCTTGAAAATGACATGAATCCATCTGTTCTCCAATCCTATAGCTCTCTAGACACGATTGAAAATTAGTCTCGGAGATGGTTAGCTCTGATTCCAAACCATGGAATGGATCCTCCAAGTGGCAACTGGATGCAAACTCTGACTTCCTTTCGACAGCTCCTGCAGCCAAGCTGATGCCAAATTTACAGCTCAGCTTTCCTTTTTGGGCTGAGAGGAATATTCTGTCTACTACGAATCCATGGATCACCACAAGCTTCGTCCATGCTTGCGCCCAGAAGTCACTTCAGTGTTGATCCATTTTTCGACAGACTGAGGTCTTCAATGAAAGATCTTAGCTGTTTTTTGTGTTCTCCCCTTCGTTGTCTTCTCACTGCTTTTCTTAATTTTGCTGATGTAACAAGCGAATAATAACACTAGGGTGGCAAGCTTTCGACTAAAAACCATGCATCCTCCCGACCATCAACTATGGAGTTCGAATATGGAACCCAACCAAGGGACAGACCCGCAAATCGAGAACCATGTAACGTACACAAGAGAGAATCATGCACAACCTTATATGGAGAAATAACAATACAGCACAGTATATCAGAGAAGAGACTGATGTCAGAGATACAGAATCCATAAGAAAACTTCGATGACAATGGGCTGGTCAGGTTGCAAGAGAAGTTGGATTGACGAGGTACAATGAGACATGGTGCAAAGTGAGATAGCTGCATTTTCACAAAAATAGTAGGTTGAAAAGTGCTGCTATCTCGTATCGATATATTCAATCACATAACCTTTCTTCCTCCTAGATGACAGCGTTTTCAGACACACAGTTTTTGAGAAAATCGGGTTTTCATTGTGCTCTATGTCCCATTATGCCCCGGTCTCCCCTGCACCTAAAAAACGTCTTAGTATGGATCGGTCGAAATGTCATGTAAACAACGTAAACAAGGCGTTCAGTCGACCAAAATCTCTTTGAATTAACAACTAGTTCTCTCCAACTTTTCAAAGGGCATACAAATCTGTCAAATGCGAAATTCCACCCTTGAACATTTATCCATTCTGAAAAGCAGCAACACTTCAAATGATTGACTCAATCTGATTTACTTTTTCTTTCAGCTCCAGAAGTCACCTTGCGCCCAGCGATCAGGTATTCTATCAATTTAGACAGTCCAACAACGGAACAACCTCCTTTTCCTCAACGTGATCTTTTAGAAATGGAAACTAGAGTCTAAACGAAAATCATCGGAAGAGAAAAAAGAACTGACTGCATTTCTGTAACCTTTTTGGTTAAAACGATTTTTTAAAAATAAATATCTAAACCACATTTTACGTGGATAAACATGAATAAAACGTTTTCATTGCTTCTCCAATATCAAAACCATCTCCAGAAAGAAGAATTACAAAAGTCACGTAAAACTTCGATCACACATAGGTCTCGAAACCGTGGACTAAAACTGTGAACATTGGTTTATTCATGAAAAGTTTTTTTTTGCACAATTTGTCCTCATCTTGGTTTATTTTTTGGACACAATGTTTCGGCCGTTGCTCTCTCCGGCTGTTAATTCCCCCCATAAAAGTATCAACTTCAGACAACCACGAATTTTTGACACGTGGAAATAAAAAAAATCAACTACATCCGATTTTAAGCAATCGAATTCGAACGTTTCTATGCGACTGACGAGACGGGTGTTTTTCCGTCTCCATGATAAAAAAAATCCCTGTTCATCACCTGAAAAGAGTCGTAGGGTACAACAGGCGAAACATTGTGCTCAAAAAATAAATGATGTTCCCTTGAAAAAAAAAAATTTTTAAATAGAAAAATAAGTTTCTTTAGTTTTCAAGTTAGGCTGGCTGGTGGGCTGGTTGACTTTGTATGAATCACGCATACTAACAGCACTTATTAAATTGGAGGGCTTCAAATCTAAACATTTAATCCTTAAACGATTTTTTAACACTTCCATGCAAAATTTACCAATTTTCACACTGCCAAATTTTTCATTTTCAATATTGGAATTCTATCAGAAGACAGAAATTTAGCATCGATGCCTCAGTTAACATTTGCTAGATAAATTAGTCAGCATACAAGGCAGTGCAGTGTTGAGTTTGAGGGTTTTGAAATCAGCAGTATTTGAGAAATCTAATTTAAAAAAAAGATAATAGATCTTTCTCCATATATTATCTCCTTCAACTTCTACTCTTTAGAATTATGTAAATTCACACACAAGATATCAAAATTGGCAACATAGAAAAATTGTGACCAAAATACTTTGAAGCCATAGTTTCGTACGCTAGAAAAAAAAATGATTTTTACATTTTGGCTGACTGTCTGACACATCATTAAGTCCAGCCTCACCTCCAAGTATGCACCTTTGGGACAGGCACTGGCCTAATTTGTTATACAGTGTCACAGCTAATTCCTTGCAGTGTATTGACAAAAAATTATTTGTTTTTATTTGCTAATGACACGATTAAAAACAATCCTAAAAGTCAGACCATAGATATGTCAGTCTTTTTCTTGAGAGAAGATTTAGCAAGGGTAGCGCTCCCAGGAAACATCTAGATTCTCCAGAGATATATCTAAAATCCTGGAAATATATTATATAAGAAAATTAAGTGTGACTTTAATCAATCTTCAATACTTGTTTTATCAAAATATAACTTGATTTATTTTATTATTTTGAACTAAAAAATTATTTGGTTAAAAATCATCTAAATAGAAAAATCTGGCATCTAGAATTGACCAAAAATATCTAAATGAACATAAAGAAAACTTCTAAATTGGCATCACTAAGGACGGGACAGAACACACATCCCGGTATGTCATCCAGTCAGTGCTATATAAAATTTATCACTCGTCTTATTGATCAGATTAAAAAAATCGTAACTGAAAGTTTGCATTCTTGAAATATACAATCATATTATATACACCAATTGAAACGCACCCAGAGAGCACTTACCTATGTCAACATGATGTACTAAATAAAAAAAAAAAGGAAAAAGGTAATTTCACAGCAGAAATAACTCCACAGTAAAAATAATCATCCAAGTAGGTTTCTTAAATGAAATGCAACATTATATTGCTTTATAAAACTTCTTCATCAAATTTCTCTATCTATCAAAATTGTCAAACATTTTTAAGCATCATCAGCCTTTCAGGGTCCATCATTAAACCTTCCCCAGGATTTGTCTGACCTCTCTATCATGGGTGTCACGGAGCCAATACTATCTGAATTTGTCTATTTTGTCACATCATCTTATATTCTGCTGGCCAGTTTCGCATATGATCTCTGGTTTCCATGTTGTGAGTTGTGATGTACAGCGGTTGTCTGCCATTCTTGCAACGTGACTAGCCCATTGCCATTTGAATTTTCTAATGGATTTTATATCCCTGACTCTTGTCTTTCCTCTGATATACTGTGCTGTCTTATTATTTCTCAATGTGAGGTTGGGCATGACTCTCAGTTTAAGGGTCAATCTTTTGGTTAGGTTCCATGTTTCAGCTCCATAGATGACTATCTGTAGGATACATTGATGGTAGACCCTACTTTTTAAGCTAATGGGATTTTCTTGTTCTTAAAAGAAGAGCAAAAGATTACTGACTCAGCTTAGTGCATTTTTTATCAAGATTTTTTTTTTATAGTAATAGAATTTCAATATATTCATTATATATATATATATATATAAGTCAAGGATATGCATATAAGGAAAATTTTGCTAAAACCAAATTATTTGCGGTAGTCAATGAAACAATGGCGATGATCGGAAAATAAAGAAATGAGCCCTGAATGAGATTTGATCTCACACCCTTTTTTCTGTGATCACTTGTGTAGCTTAAGTCTGTACTAATTGATCGGACCACCAGGAGACGGACAGTGGGCAGAGGTTAAAATGATATCCTCAACTCGTTCCTTCTCTGACCAGTTTAGTATATACATTCTGTTAGTCTCAGAATTACTGGTATTTACTTATTTCTATGCATATTACTGTTATGTCGACAGTATGATAGTAATGGATATAAGTATTCAATAATGTGAATAAGGAAAGATAGTTTTAGGAGTTAAATTTTGTTCAAACCGAGTTATTTACAGTAGTGAGATAACTTGGTTCAACCAAAATTTAGTTCCTAAAACCGTCTTTCTTTATTCACATTGTTGGATACTTATATCCATTACTTATCATAGGATATAAAGCCTCCCTCGATTTAGTCCTGTGTTGGTAAATTTAAGTAAATTCTATTTTACAGAAATTTAATCAGTGGAATTATTCCTGGGGACCAAAGAAGACTATAGCTATGATATTGGGTGGATAACTTTGATGTTCCATATTTCAGACTATTGTCTTAATATGAAAAAAATATGATTGTGAGATTTTTTGGAATGCTGCCAAAACTTTAATAAATTCTCCCTCAATTCCACAAAATGACATTGAAATTCATTGAGAACTTTGGGAGATACTGTATAGCAGATAAACATGAGTAAATACCGGTATTACTTCCAATATTGCTGGTTGAGGTAAAAAGAAGAAAAAGAAGAGGCCAGGACTTGATATAATTGATTTTATATAAAACTCAAACCTATGAATGAAGCTGAACAATAAGTACCTTATATTTTTTGATAGAAGTCGAGTTTTCTTTTACTTAAATAGTTGTCCAAAATTAACATCTCAATGTAGAGTCAAGTCAGTCTAAAGAAAGCACCAAAATTCGTAGTGGACAAATTTGGAATCAGAAATGCTACATATGGGATAGAAGATGTCATCTCATTGCAAGAAACTTCTGACTGAGCGTCAGAAGTAGGACTCACAATAGAATAACTCTCTCATGTCATAGGAACAGATTCAGCATTTGTTTGTCAAACCCAATGAAGAAAACTTCTATGAATTTGATAAACTGCTTCTATATGGGTTGGTCAATTTTTTTCTCTATTTTTTCAATGAATAAAGATTACATTTACAAGTTATCATTCATCTATATTCAGACAATGTTGAATGAAAAAATATACGGAGCCAACTTATTCTGGTTCTCTTTTTTTCCTGATTTGGGTTCAACCTATCTTCAAGTTGTCCGATTCACATAGATTTTATACTTCAATTTGACCTCATCTTATATTCACAGGTGACTTATATTCAAAAATATACAGTCATCATCATCATCATCATCATCATCATCATCAGTCTTTTAACGTCTGTCGTTGGACATAGACCTTCCCTAGGATTTGCCACACTTCCCTATCATGGGCGTTGCAGAGCCAGTACTTCCTGAACTTGTCCAGCTCGTCTCGCCAACTAACACTTTGCCGGCTTCGGTTGCGCATGTGATCTCGGAGGACCCATGTCGTGAGTCGTGATGTCCATCGGTTGTCTGCCATTCTTGCAACATAGCCAGCCCACTGCCATATGAGATTTTCAATGGATTCTATGATGTCCCTGACTCTTGTCTTTTCTCGGATGTACTGTCCTGTCTTGTGGTCTCACCATGTGAGGCCCAGCATGATTCTTTCATGTGCACGTTGCATGGTTCTCAATTTACGGGTCTGTCTCTTGGTTAGGTTCCATGTTTCGGCTCCATAAGTGACTATTGGGAGGATGCATTGGTTATACACCCATTCTCTTTAGGATTAATGGGATCTTCTTATTTTTGAAGGTTGGTCATCTGCCCCAAAAAACTCAGCCACATCACTTAAAATATACAGTAATAGAAAACGAATAATCAAAATAACAACAGCCGTCCATATTTGTACAAATCTGAGTATGCAGATTTTTACAACTGTTGTTTTAATAGTAAAAAATTAGAATTGCAACATGATAAAAAAACAGTTTATAACTTTGAGAATTATCAAAATACTGCTTCTTTTTTTTTCTTTTGAATTTAGGGAAAAAAGACTCAGAAGCATCATTGTTTTTCGTTTCCAGAAGCCAAAACAGAGACAAAATGACAGGTTGTCATTTGACCATCTGATTTGTTCAGATAAAAATTGCTCTCTCATTTTAAATCTGGCTTTTACTAAAAAACATTGGATATTTTGTTTTAGTCTTTAGGTAACAGCCTGCATTCTGCAGTTATCCCTACAAACCCAGCTTGTTATCTTGCTTAATCTGATCGTGCTTACGTTGAGTCAAGACAGGATCCTCCCATTTGTAATTATCATCCTGCTCTGCTTAATTCATGTTAATAATTACAGGTCTGGTTGGTCACTCAATAGAAACTGTCACACAACTAATGTATTTTGGCAGCAAGCTATGTTAGGAGGGATCAACTAAAAAAAATTGAAAAAAAAAAGGGATGAATGGATAATTTACTTCAATTGGATTTATTTGGGCGACGACCACTTGAACATTTGAATTTTTAAAATACAAGCATGAACGCTGAGGAAAACAAACTAAAGACCAATTGACTATAAATTTACATTGATAATTGAACCCCCAACTAAAGAACGATTCTTGGGGGTTATTTCCAGGAAAGAAAAAAAAAAAAAGAATTTCCAAGATGTAATAAGGATACATCCCTGCAGTTCTATTGGGGCAGCCTTTATGCACTATACATACTTGACCAGCCAGATTAACTTAAAAACTGAATAAACCTATATTAAAAGTTTTGGTAGGTGGTTTCCTATTATAATATTATTACTTATTCATTTCATGGAATTATATTTAAAAGATATGATGAATCATCGAATTAGACTATAATTCACATATATATTTGATGACAATGAAGTTAGATTTATATACATTTTCATGAGATGATCCAACAGAATGTTGATGAAAGTGACAATTGGAAAGTGAAGGGTAAGAATTTAAGGGAAAAGCAGGTGTTAAATCGCAAGAATTTTTATTATCATGTGGGCATGTTTCAATGCATTTCAACAATTGCCAACCATTCTTTTCAGAGAAACTTGCAGCAGTGCAGAGGAGATTGTATGCTGTTTGCATGTTTAATATTGTGGAAAGAAATGGGGATATTTCTGTGTTGTAGGCTGCTTAGCAGGTATTGGAGGGAAGGTATTTGTATCAGTGTAGGTGAAAGTCAAGATGAGTTTGAAATAAGGGTAAGTGAGAGGAGTGGTCAGAAGATGTTCGTATCTGCTTCTTAGATAAAAAAGGGCAGTGAGAAGAAGGGTTAGGATGAAAATGGTCAGTTCTTAGGGAAAGTTTTTTCGGCAGAGTTCTTTTTTATTTTTTATTAGTGGTCACTTTCATTAACATATATTTCTATGAATGTTTTCCTTGGGAAATGAAAGTTCTTTAAATGATTTCTACAGTCTAAAAAGGTTGAGAAAGGCTTGGCTATACGTAGTACTATTTTTGATGAATTAGATAAAGTCTGTACCCTTTTATAAAACTCTAATGAGTGTGCACGTCTCGTGCGTAAAGGAGGCCGAGGGTGTGTGTAAATTTTAATGGGAAGTAACTGCGGAATAATATCCACATGTTTACCTCCCTTGAAAAACATGGCTCCCATTTTGCATAGTGTAACTGTATTCTGTACAGGAATGTTTTGACTAGAGCAGGTTTCGAGGCTGTACGATTATATTGCTGTGCGAATGAATTTAACTAAGTGTAAGCTGGGAATTAAAAACATTAAATCATAAAAAGACCCTGATCAATGCAGGTTTTGATGTAGTATGGTTATGGTATTGCTGTACAAATTAATGCAACAAAGTATAAGATGAAAACAAAACATGAAATTATAAAACCTTTAACAGTGCAATTTATGAAGAGTATTGAGAACTTTGAACAAGTTAACTATACTAATCAAGGAATACATGTATTTGGCACCGGATATTTACATGCAATTAAAATTAACTGCTGCACATTTGAATGAAGAGTTAAAATTTTTTTTTTTTTTTTAAAAAGGGCATTTACAATAAACTTTTTATTGACACTCAACTCATGACATCTTCAGTGAAATTTTCTAAAAATTGAAGTCGTTCAGCAATGAATTTATTGCCTCTTTTTTTGGCAACCATCTTGATGCTTGACTCGTCGGTGGAAGAAATGATTTGGTCTTCCTCTTCACTCCAAGGCTTTAATTCTAGCAATGAGAAAAAAAAAGGGAATAAAAGTTTTTAGACAAGGCTTTGAAAGTTGAGAAATGGCAACTTTATCTAAGTCAGGCATTGGGGCTCAAGGGTATTTACACCAACTGGGGTAAAAATGAATATTTGGGGGGTCATGGAGGCTAAAAAAAAGAAGATAAAGTTTATTAAAGAACATGAGATTTAAAACAATTTTTATATATATATAATTTTATATAATATTTAATAATCTTATATATATATATATATATATATATATAATTTTATATTATATAATATATATAATTTTCCCTCATGTATTGCATTTGCTATGAGTGTCTTTTGTTATTGCTGATGTCGTCTCATTTTATTCAATTGGATAACATTGTAATTCCTGATTGCATTTCACTTAAATTTTGTATGTAGGCTTGTGGAGAGATTCTACAGAGGGGATGGTGAGTTGTGGCCGACACGATTATTTTTTTTACTATTCATAGCAAAAACGATTTTGTTTACAATGGGAAAATTTATCAAATCTTGACTGATTTTTTAAAAAATTATGCTTTAATGTTGACAAAACCCGAGAATTGAAAAATGGTATGGTGATTTACAGTCTATCCGATTGTTTGTTTACATCATATATGTTAATAATGTGTCAACATGCAAAAGATAGTGAACTTAGAAACAATGAAAATTGTTAAACAGATACTTGGGCACAAAATAACTGAAAACATATAAGGGTGTCAAGAACTTTATGGTTTGAATAAAATTAAATCGGGTATTTCGGAATTAACTTTCTAATAAATAACTTATTGTCACTCTGTTTTGCTTACGATTTCAACAGTTTTTTGTCGGAGACCTTAATACTTATAAGATTTCCAAGTTTTAATAGTACTATATTCAAGGGAAGTAATTGGGTGAGGCATTAATATTGTTATCTCCCTTGAAGTTCATCTTCAGCCCATGTGAATATAGCACGATCAGCTGAAAACTAACCCTTCTGTCGGAATTTTCAGCTAGTTCTTAAATATAGCCTTTGGCTCTCCTTGGGGATCATGGATTGGAATTATATACTTATTGAATCATACCTCATTTGAAAATCATCATCGAAATATCTGGATCACACTTAATATAAATGTCCTTATAAAAATTAAAACAAAAATTTCTTAGGGGGATTCAAAGAACTAATAGAAGCCCCGAAAACCAATTAGTAACTACAGAAAATTTGGTGACCACAGCTCTTGTTATTCTTGAGTTATGCAATAACAGACAGACGAAGACATTCAGTGAATTATAATAATATATAAGATTTCATATAATTTCTACATGATGTAAAGTCGTTTATAACAATGACTATGAATTGTTCAAATTTTAAAATCTTCTTGATGTTATCAGCAAGTCATTGTGATACAAAAGACTTTGTTTTAAAGTAGCTTAGTTTGTATATAATTCATCCACATGAACAGAAAATTCAAACTCTATTGGCCTAACAACAGATTTTGATTTAGAGGTAAGGCCATGAATAAATAGAATTAAAAATAAAATTTTCCCTTCACAGCCTCAGGGAGTGAAATGTATCGAATAGGATTTTATTTTATCTTGGTCAACTAATTACTTATACAATATAACTTTATTTTGATGAAGATAATTCCCTTTCACAAAAATCATTTTCGTTTTCATTTTAATGGAAGGAAAACACCCTAAGACCAAATCACTTCTTAAATAAAAGATTTTAATATCTTTTAAGCAACAGGTCTCAACCGCAGCATAGTCATGTGAGTCAATACTGGACAGCAAGTTCTTTGGCTGCTATAAGTCTATTGTGTGCTGCTCCCTAAAAAGGAGTTTACATAACATGTTGATAGATAAAAAAAAATTAATTAGAACCAAAAAATAAAATAAACAAGATTTGCTTACCAGACAATTCAGGACCAAGTCTGATATATGAGATGGTTTTTTCTATGCTCCCATTGAAAGAAAAAATGGTGGAAAGGACTTCACGATTGGTCAGGCCATACGATTGGGCAATATCCTGAAATAAAATCAAGAAAAAAAACCTATAGGGTACAGTTTGA
The DNA here is from genome assembly GCA_963457665.1 of Thysanoteuthis rhombus. Taxonomy (NCBI): domain Eukaryota; kingdom Metazoa; phylum Mollusca; class Cephalopoda; order Oegopsida; family Thysanoteuthidae; genus Thysanoteuthis; species Thysanoteuthis major. Next base: position 18,940,508 of record OY735232.1, on the reverse strand, counting down.
CCAAATGGAATAAAGATGAACAAACCTGTTTCTGGCATTCTGAGGAGTTTTTAGTTGTGGTTGATTTCCATTTATGGTACAAAAATAAACAAGGTTTCCTGTTAATGTATTGTATTAGGTTGTTTCATATGAAATGTGTTCTTAACAGTAAGGTGAAGGATGATATAAACAACAGAAAACGGTAAATATTTAATCAAAATGATTCAGTGGAAGCAATAACTTTTTCCATAATCCTCTAGTGATATCAGATTGTTACATATGAAATGTTGTTTTCAGAATAGTGAGATGAAGGTTGATATAAACAAAAAACGGAGAAAATTAAATCAAAATACTGTAAATTGCAAACCTTTACCACAGAGTGAATAGAATTTACCAAGTGGAATAGAGCTTCTAGCAATCGCTGTGTACCACATACCATAACTCAAATAGGCCGCCACAAATATTTCCAACTAAAATTCATGTTTCGTGAACTCATTTGATACATAGATTAACATAATAAAAATTCAGGATTAACTAACATTACAAAACATGCTGTCTATGATAGCTAATGCACCAACAATAAAGATTAGAACACTACCTAACCCAGGTGGCCAGACAGACAACTTTGGACTGGATGAATTACGGGGATAAACCATTTCCAGTTATGGCAGTGGTTTTGAAAGCGGGGTCCGTAAAATAATGTTCAAGGGTCTGAAGCAGACTTCCCTCTAAGCCTGACATTGCAAATCTTGCAGCAGAAAAACAACTTGTTCCATTGCACAGCTATCCAAATACATAATTATTAAAGACAGACCTATATTGTACAGTAGAAATTGAATACATGTATCCTTACTAAATAAATATGACTTTTAATGGTCATAAATTACTTTTTTATTATTATATCATTTTATTACTATATTATTTTATCCATTATTTAAAAAATTCTAGTTCATTAATTAGTCTGAAACCTGAATGCTAAAAATAGGGGTCTGCCAAATGATATATTCCTTTTTTGCATCAGATATATAATATATACTAACCTCTCAAAAAGTTTGGGTATTTGTACTGGCAAATTCTAAGAGCTAATTTCACACACTGGTTTGTGGGTTGACTTATAAGGAGCATATAGGCCTAAACCAGGATTTTGCACAAAGGCTGACATATGCTATAACTTATGGTAGGACCCATTTGAAGCAATGATCTTTTTCCAAATGATAATACACAATTCCTATAGAATTCTTCAGGTTTAGTGATCGTAAAATAAAGTAAAAGCACAAACAGAGCCTTCACCGTTATAGAACATTTCATCATGGATAGAAAGTCAGAAGTGTTTGAAAGAAAGATGAACTGCAAGAGAAATGTCGGGTGTTTATAGGAGAGGCTGCACGACTTCATATCATGATTCTCTAAGCTCAGACACAGTCAGCTGAGAAATGTGGGGTCTGGGACTGTCAAGGAGCATTTCTTTCAGTTCATCTTGGACCCATTTTCACAGCTTTTTAACCTCTCCTATAACGAGTTGACCGTATTTGGTGTTGAAGTCCTAGAATCACTAGAAAGTGCTTGTACATTTGTTCATTGTGAATTCTTTTAGAGTAAAATGTGGAAACATGCATTCTGAATTGTGGAATGGTCTAATCCATTTTTTTTGCAATGGTAAAAACTTCTAAAAAAAAAAAAAAAAAAAAAAAAAAAAAAAAACTTACTGAAATAATTGTTTTGCACTCGGTAAGTTCTTCATTGGGTTTTTCTGGACTGCTGTCATCTGAAAGAAAAAAATAGCAGAAAATACAGCGTTTATGGATTTCAACAAGAAAGACACAAATATGGAGAGAATTTTCCTCCTTTGCAAACTTGATTAAAAGACTAAAATTCATTAGATTGAAAAAAAATATCCATGATTTCTTAAGTCTTTTTTTTCCTTGAAGCAAATGAATTTAGTCATTATTTCTGACAAAATCACTGATACTTCACACTAGAAAAGTTTCCAGAGGTTATGAACAAGGGGGAATCAGTCAAGCAAACATTTCATGTAGATATTATCTATAGATATGTCAAGACTTGAAAGTGTATTGTGATATCATTTCACCAACTATTATATCATCATTGTAACAGATTTTATAAGGCATAATTCCAAAGGGTGATATTATTTTATAGCTGTACAATATGATCAAGTTTAACCTCTTGCAGTAATATTGTTCAGACTTCATAAACCTCCAAAAAGAAAATGCTGTAAAGGGCTCAGAAAACCTCAAGTAATGAATTATAACTCTATCTACAGGGAATCAGGAAAAAAATGCAATTACATTAGGAAATCTTTCACTTTTAACATTATTCCCTCGGATACAAAACAGGCATGGGCAGCTATTTGGTCTAAAAGGCAACATAAGACATTTTTCATCTTCATTCGGACCACGCATTCACTTCAAAAAGGTCAAATCTACATATGTAATATTTTGAACTCATATAGAAATCACAACTAACATATAATATTTGAATGAATAAAAAAAATAATTTGTAAGTTATATAGATAGATAAATAAAGCAAAATTTTCATATAATGAATATAAAGAGTCGGGAGCTGATAAAACATTATATAAATTGTTTTGTAGATCATATCACAGACAGCGTATTTGATTTCTATCGTGGGCAAAAATACAAATCATAATTATTGTATAACTAATTTACAAAGCCAAAACAACAGTCATTTTACAATATAAATAAAAATAAAGTTGACTTTCTGGGAAAAAAATATCTGAGATTTTGAATAAATTTATTGTCCGTGGGCCACAAAAATCTTGCTGTGGGCTAAACCTGACCTGCGGGCCTATGGTTGCCCGTATGTGGTTAACAACTAATTAGAACTCAAGTTCTCAACTAACCTTTGTTTTCATTCAACGTCTCTTCAGGATTGGAATTTGTTACAAACTCAGCTAGATTTGTTTTCTTGCTCTTCTTTTGAGGGGAGGTTGACGAACTGGATTCCCCACCTTTCAAAAGAGAAATCATATCAACAGAAAATAAAAGAGCAAAACAGTAGACAGACAAAAAACAAAAAATCACAAAATAAGTACCCTATTTACTGGCATATAAGTCACACTTTTTTTGTACCAATTTTTTTTACCATTCACGTTTGGGTGTGACCGAAACTTGGAGTTGAGAATCCGGTTATTATCAGTGAAATTTGAATAAAAATCTTTTTACTAGATGTAAAGATAATAACCAGGATGTAACTAACACCTGAGTGTGATTTATCAAAATGTGAATATGGCATTTCCAGAATGGAGAAAAGTTACCTACCATAAGCTTTCTGCACTTTTTTTATGTGTCTTCGACGTTGCAACCGAGATCGTCTATCTTCTACGACACACGTGGAATCATCAGGATCCATTTCTTCCTCGGGATCTGGTGCAAAATCCTTAAGGAAAAAAATAAAGGAAAAAAATTGAAAGCGCTGTCAAAATCTTCAACATTCTTCCATGACCCTTTCCTATATTTTGCATATCATTTACTTTAAAACCTTCACCTTGGTCCATCGAGTATGCACGCTAAATCTGGTAGGGGGTGAATTAGACTTCTAGTGTTATAAACAAGTAAATCAGATCAATATTATTGGGGCGAGAGCGAATGCAGACCCCGTATTTTTCCAGGAGGGAAAAGCATATGTGAATTTTGCACACGTATCCAGCCTATTTGGGGTCTGCTGGAGCCGTTTTAGGCATTCAGTAAAGTAAAAAAAATCAAGTGGTTCAACTGAAAATTGACCATTGGGGAAAAATTAAATAGATCATATCAATCAAAATATGTGGCAAGATTTCATATCCCAATTCTCTTTCCGATTTTTTTGATGAAAAGAACAGTTTGTACGTACTATGGTTTCAATTTTGCCATCACAAATGATCAGTTAAATCAGTGATTCTCAAATGTCGTTGATTAATCTATCACGTTTGAAATATTTCTCAGCCAAAAGATTTGGGTCGGAAAAAGATACCTATAAAAGAAATACAATTCAGTAATTAGATTTATTAAACAATAACCTTGTAACTGAATTACACTTGAATGGTGTGTTTCAAATGTTTTGAATCTATAACTAAACTCATGGCAAACCATTGAGTGTCATCATGCAATAACACCGAGACGGCATTGTAGTTACACTGAAACGAGTCTTTTTCATAAGTTGCACTTGCAACGAGTGAGAAACTTGGGCTTGTTTTTCATAGAAAATCTTGGTCATTCTTGATATAGGGTTGTTAATGTTGGCCAGAAGGGGAGATAATCAGAGCCTAATCTCAGAAACCAACCCAACAGTCTGGAGGCAGAAGTTCAATACAAGTCTCTGGAGGCAGACCAACCCTTAAGAGGCTAGTTTTGAACTTCTGCCTCCAGACTCAGCTGATTTTGAAATTTGACACAACACAGGTATTGGGATAGTGTAAATCTCTGAGATGAAGCTTGGATTATCTCCCCTTCTGGCCAAATCTAGCAACTGTAGTGATCAACTCCGTCTCTTTTTTAATTGAACTTTTTATAGCATAAATATTTTCGCACTTTTGTACGACCGATATTTTTTCAAAACTCACCCACTCTCTAAGGTACCCATAGGGTGTGGGCTGATTTCCAATCCTGAAACTTTTCATTAAAAGCATTATATAAAGTTTTCAAGAATCTTTAATATAAAACATACTGAAAATGAAAATCTTCATCATATGGATACACGGGAGGTGAGGAAAGGAGTAATGTTAACCAAGGTTGTTTATGTTCACTTTGCACTGATGCCCTTAGGACAGGCATGAATCCACATCCAGTCATAGGTAGATAGCAGGACTGATGGAACTCTTTAACCCTGTACAGCAGTCCTTCAAAGAGGAGGTTACTGACAGAAAAAACCTAGAGCTTGGCAGTCACCACAGCTGGTCCCAAGATTGGATAAAGGAGAGGGACTGGATATGGGGCTAGTCAGTGCTAAAACAACAGGGGATCAACAGGAATGAGCAAAAACTGAGAAACACAAGACACGCACCTCATTTGTCGTATTTGCCTTGTCAGATTGTGCGTCGTCCTCATCTGATCTTGAAGAATTTTTGCTGGGAGATGTTTTCTTGGCAATGTTCATCAAATACTGGTCATAGTCTGATAACTCGGACTGCCCACTGCTGCTGTCTTCCTTGGAAACCGCTTCAGTGGACTTCGATGGGGAAGGGTCAAGAGAAACAGAAGAGTCGGCAGTTGCATCATTGGCTGAACCATTTCTTTCTGAAAAGTAATATTTAAAAAAAATTTACCTCTTTCAATGTCCGTCTGTCCACGGGATATCTCCGAAAGTAATGGATGGATTTTAATGAAATTTTGTGGAAAGCTGGCAATGGGGTGAGGAGGAGGCGGTCAAATTTTGGGGCAGATCAAGGAATTTATCTTTTGATTGATAGATGTTTTTCCCCCCATACACTTATGTATATGTTTATGATTGTCCACACAATATCTCCAAAAGTTCTCAATGAATTTCAATGAAATTCTGTGGAGGGCTGGACAACCGGCTGTGGATCTGAGGAAACAGATCCATGTTAATTTACCTCCCCACATAAGATCACCCAAATTTCCCATCTGTCTAAACAAAAACTCCAAAAGTTCTCAATGAATTTAAATGAGATTTTGTTGAAGGGTGGACTACGGAAGAAATTTGGGGGCGGATCCATGCACAATCACACCCCAGCAATGGCATTGACAGAGATATGAGCTCTCCAGGTATTTCTAGGTCTCCATTAGTTTTGTTTTTATCATGCTCATATTTTAGCCAGTTCATTCTCCAGCCATCTTGAGTTCCCAGTCTTATTGCTGCTTTTCTTACAATCTGCCTCGACTCTTTTAACCAGAGCTCAATCGAAGCATTGAGTTGTTAGAGGTTCCACAATAATATTAAAAATGCAAACTCATATTTTTGTTCATATAGGAATATTTTGAACATTGTTCAATTTAAAATTGTAAGACATTGTCATTCAAAATGAACAAATATTTCGAATATTGTTTGATCCAAAACTTTAAGACAATTTGAAATATTTGTTTATTTTGACTAACAATGTTCTACACTACCACAATATTAAATAAACAAATATTTTGGATACTATTTCATTCAAAATCACAACTTCGATAAAGTCGAAAAGGGAACATGTTTGTAGAATAAATTTACATACAATTATTTTTTTCTTTCCTTATTGTCAATTATTTCATTCAGTCAGATATATCATACTTACAAACTGATCGTGTGTATACATACATAATCGTACCTAGCATAAATAAATCACCATAGCCCGCTTATGTACAGAGACTGATTATCTGAACACATTGTCTGAAATAATCTTGAAAAATAGATCTTTTATCTAGAATTATCTAAAATCAAATACCAGCACAAGATTTGAGCATCGCAGGTCCAAAAAAGCATTTGTTTGAAAGATCATTTTTAGACGGTGCTTCATGAAGAACTCATGCTGATTTTCAAGGTGGTAGTTCAAAAAATGTGACTAGGAGCACCTAGAGACACATACAGACAGACACACGGATGATCAAAGAGAGAAGAATCTGTAGCCTACATAGCTGGTAAGTCAGAGGCCCAGTCGTTGAGCTACGGTGATTTGAAATACAAAATATTTATATGTATAAATACTGAAGAAAATTATATAAATTACAGCATAGATATTAGGATATTGGTAACTGAAGTGACACAAAAAAATCTTCAAAAAAGTTCTTTAATGTTTAATGTTTAAAACTGTGAATCTTTCTAGACTATGTATATATAAACACATTCATGTTTGAAATGGTATCAATTTTTTATCAATTTTTTGATATCTATAATTATCTATCTACACAAGTGTGTGTGTGTATGTTTTGAAACATAAAAATCTTACCCTCTTCTTCCTCTTCGGCCTCAGATTCAGAGCTGCTGTTGAACCGTAGAGATTCATATTTTTGTTTTTTTCTCCGATGAGAGAAATAAGGTGATTCTGTGTAAGGGAGCGTAGTTTCACTGTTACAACCATCGTTGTTAGTACTTTTTCCCTCTTCTTCGGACACGTCACTCTCGATAACAGTTTTCTTAGCTTTATTTGCAGTAAGTTGAGGTGATGATCGCAAACCAGGATTATGTCTTTTCCGTTTCTCTGATGTGGAAATATTACAAGCCTCACTGCTAGTATTTGTTTCATCTTCCTCAGACTCGCCACTCTCCTCAGCAGTTTTTGTGGCATTGTTGGCAGGAAGTCGAGGTGATGATCGCAAACCTGGACTTTGTTTTCTCCATTTTTCAAACATGGAGCATAGCGAGGAATCACCCCTGGCATTCTCTTTGTCAGGATTTTTTTCCATCATTTCTGGGAACATGCGGCTCAGTTTGACAACCCACGACTTGGGGACATCATACTGATGAAGATTAGGGATAACTGTCTTGAGAAAACGATACTTCATAGATTGTTTTGTATGATTTGTAATCTGAATGGATGAGGGAGAAAAAACAAGGTATATAATGAAAAATTCAATTACTTGAATAAAAAATATACAAAAAAGAATCTATCTATATTCAAGTCATATATACAAATCAGCATGTTTATTTGATTGTATAATGGTTTGTCGTGTCAGAGTCCTGTTATAGTTATAATGGATTGGTCAATGAGAAATAGATTTACAATGCCAACAAAGTTGTAAAATATTGCCATAACTATGAAGGATATGTCACAGAAATGTTGATCATTTGAAACTAAAGGAAGAGAAAAAAGTATGTAAATGCTTCAACGCCAGATTAGTCAATTTTGGTCGGACTTTTGTCTTAATTTTTCTTCATAGATATTCAACACTATTTTTTAATAAAATGAGTAATATTCTGGTTAAGTTTCTTTTTATGACTTATTCTACATACCACAAGATATGGTGATTCTTCTCATATAACATTTCATCATGAGACTTCATGTCCGATCACTCATTAAACACCTTGAGTCGAGTCAAAGTCAAAACCAGGATACTTGAATTATTAAAAATAAATTACTTAATAAATAAGCTTTGAGTTCCCCTAGAGCTGATCCATATAAAAATAAACCCCATCATTTTTCACACATAATACCAGTAATACATAAGTAGCATATCAACCATAAAAATTGACAGGATTATTTAAGCATAGATCAGCACTTCTATCAAAGATTTTTATTTTAACCCTATCATTTAAATTTGGGACTTCACTCGAAGGATATGATAAGTTAATTTGTTTCTTGACCCATAAGAAGCAAGGTTGGAAGAATATTTCCATTGCTAATAAAACTATTACCATTAGTGCTAGCATGCCAAATAAAAGAAGAGTATCAAGTATCAAAATTATTTTCTAGGGAACAGAGCTCTTAGTTTTCACAAAACACCAAAAGACTTTCAATCGCTTGGAATTATATTTTCCATTACTCAGAAATCTTTATTCACCATGTATGCTGGTATATTTTTAAAAAAATTATTCATAATTCATATAAATGAATCACCATTGACAATTTGTGCACCAGAAATAGTTATCTGAAAAAATAGATCTTTTATCTAAAATTATCTGAAGAAAATACCAGAAAAATATTTTGGTATTATTGGTCCAAAATGAACATAGAGACCCTAAAAGCAGTGGTGCCTAGTGTTGTACTCATGCAAATTTGCAAGGTTGCCCCGACTATGTGACCAGGAGTATCTGGAGACACACAGGCAGATAAACAAAGAGAGAAGAACCTGTAGCTCACTTGGCTGGTTGGTTGGGTAGGCCATTTATGAGGCTACGGTGATTTGATGTGCAAATATTAAACTGCGTTTAATGCACTGGTACCATGACTAGAGAGCAACTGGAGCTAGATGAGTTGCAATGATCGGTAGGTCTCCAAACATTCATATAAGCCGTCTTATAGCCCAGCACATACAGGACCTTTGTTAGAATTTGAAATCATAAGAAGATGGTTTGGTTAGTCACTCATCAAAAACCATTACATGAACAATCTCTTTTAGTAGCATGTCCTGTTGGAGGTGATCAATTAAAAATTTCAAATAGGGATGATCAATGAATAAGTTACTTTGATCGCCTTTTGTTGGACCACTAAAAAGTCTGAATCATCAAAAAACAAGCATGGATACTGCCGAGTACCAGTTAAACATAGACTTACATTGTAAATTGACCCAACTCACTAAAAACCTATTCAGGGAGAGAAATAAAAAATAACAACTAAAAAACGTTTTTTTTTATAGATATAAGGAATAATTGGTTAAATTTTCAATATGCAGCCTTTATGTGATATGGCTTCTAAAAAAGTGATTAAAAAAACTTACCTGCAATATTTCCATATCTTTCCAAATAGCCAGGCCTTTAATCTCATTATACCTATTTTCTTCCATGATATAATTTAGCATTTTCTTATCTTCAGAATGGGTAAACTTGTGGCGTTTCCTGCAAGAGTGAAAATAATGATAAAACAGACTGCAGTCTCATGACTATCTATAAAGAAGAAGCTGGTCATTACAGGAGAAGCAGGTGGCCTAACGGTTAACTACACAAAGAATAGAATCGACAGATATACTCCAAACAACAGCTGGTACAGATGACATACATGTGAGCGAGTCAAAGACTTGTACCACGCTGACAGTCGGAGACGACCCTAGGGCTCTTCCTTTGTTTGCTACCATCCTTTCGAATAGAGGAGGGCTCGACTCCATTCAAAATTTTCATTACCCTGATCACACAGCTTAGGGTGTACTCAGTTAGCTGCAAAGTGCCCAGGAAAATTTGTTCTAACAAAGAGTTCATCATACTCTTTGCTCACACCAGGAATCAAACCTGGATCCTTCAGTGTATGAGGCAGACGTGCTAATCATAAAACCATCGGAGCTTGCGTTCACTTCCCACTAGTGCTCTAAAGCAGTGGTTTTGAAACTTTGAAAATTTAAGGACCCTTTCTATAATAGAGATATTCTGACAGAATGAAAGAATTTCCAGCATTTAGTTTTTAGACTTAAATTAATGAAACACAATAGATAATTTTTGACCTTCGAAGGTCATATCTATTTTAAATGGAATACATTTATTCGAATACTAATGTATGGTACAAGTTTGTTTAGAGTAATTATGTTTTTCAATAGCAACAGATGGACGATGCTGTTTCTCAGCCACAAGATTCCCAATGTCAGGTTTAGAGGGAACATTACTGCGGACCTTCCAGCATTATTTAATGGACACCAGTTTCGAATCCACTGCTCCGAGGAAAAGCAAGAATCCATTTCTACCACCAGCTATGGATGAATAGCAGGGCAGTTGGAGTCCTTAGTCCTGTAAAGCAGCCTATTTTGGGAGTTGGGCATGCACCCTAGCCCTATATATACCTACAATGGTTACAAACAATGATTGGATCCCTATTGATTGTTTGAGAAATGGAGAGAAAATCAAAGCCCCATCTGATGCACAATATAAGATCAGTGGTCTTGAGAAAATGATACTTGAAACATCTTCGTATAGTAAGACATATGCCTCGTTAAGGGCTGCAACAGAGTTTTTAGCAAATGTACCAAAAGCTTGGTGGGTATAGCAGCATGTTTTGCTATAGAGATGTTCATCAAAAATGTGAATGACACAGGTTAGGGTTTAGGGTCTGCGGTGTACCCTAAATATTTGCTGTATAACTGTTATGAAGTTTGTTTTTATAAGCGTTTCTACTGCATGACACCCGGCTGCACTAAACAAAGATCCATGCAGACTAAACTTCAAGCAGTGTACTGTTGAATCATTAAAAAGACACTAGTGAACTCAACCTGTAACATAAGAGACAAAACTTGAAAAAGAGTCAGGTATTTCTGCTTCAACCTATAGTTATCTGAAAAACAGGTTTAGCCTCAAAATAAAGAAAAGGTTGAAAATGCAAAGTTTAGATACTTTTTAGGTCTGTTTGATTTTGATGGTTGTAGTTCGGGTGGGTCCGGGCAGGATATATCAGAAATATCGCTGAAGTCCTCTTCATCCTTGCTCTCAGAACGAAGTTTGAACCGGCGCCTCGGTGTCATTCTGACAAAGAAATTTCAACACACCTGAAACATAAAGAAGAAAAAAATTTTGAATAAAAGTTTTCCTGAACTGTAACCATTCAATATCAATAGGTTGTTACACAGGGAACATTGTTTCTTCATTATCTATATATATGAAGTTGTATTGTTTGCATGCATGTATGTTTGTACTCTTATAACTCGGGAACTACGCATCCTAGATAAAAAATTAAACCACATAAGGGGGAGGGCTTCTGCAGCAACTAGCAGAAAACCACCCAACAGGGCAGCTTTTCTGCTAGCAGAGAATAATGCCAAAAGTGAATGCTTTGTAGACATGATCAGTAATCATCCTATTTTGAAATCCTACTTGACAATTTGTTCAACCTCTTGGGTAGACACCGTTGCTATCAAAGGCTTCAAAACCCCCAATAATACATTCTAGTACAGTAGAACATATGTCTCACTCAGGGCTGCAATAGAGTTTTCAGCAAATGTGACAAAAGCTTTGGTAAAAACATACCAAATCATCCATAAAAGTATCAAATAAATTTTTTCCATATGAATTCAAGAGTTAAATACTTGCTTCTATACAAACTACATTCTCTCACATAAGGACCTTTGAACAATTATCTTTTGCCAATTTTTTTCAAGTCATTATGAAATAAAATGCAATTACATGAGTAAATCTTCAACTTTTGGCATATTTTCATTAATGTAGAGACAAAAAAAAAATGACATTTCATGTGTAACAAGCTAATACAAGGTTAAAAGTCCAAGTCCATATCATGCGATAGGAATAGGAGGTGAAGTCCTCTCTTTTGTTTTGCTATCCTTCTAAATAGAGTAGGGCACAGCTCCATTTTTTCCACCTTAATCACAAAGCTTAGAGAAAAATCAGTCTGCTGCTGAGTGCACAAGATAATTGGTCCTAATGAAGGGTTTTCTATTTTCATCACTCATACCAGGAATTGAACCAAACAAATAGAAGACATGCTATCCATTATATCATTTGAGCAAACTAATACATCTGACCCAGTTATATCGCAATATTGAAGCAGCAGAAAAATACTATTCCATTAATGGAATTGCATTCTTCACACCATGGAGAATAACATTAAAGGAGAAAGATTTACAATTTAATAAATCTTCCTTTTTCCAGCATTATTATGACCCAAGGAATCAATGTTTCACAGATAGCAACCTAATACCAATGGATCCTCAAAAATTTCTTATTTGAAGGAGAAATCTCTGTCCAAAGCGAACCCCTTCCTTTGACAAGCCCAGTGTCCAATGACTAATTCAGGGATGCGGCTATTAGAGACTAAACTTAGTTTCCACACACTCCTTTCGACTGTCCCCCAACCCGTCACCTTCTGACCTCATTTTTTTTCTTTCGCCTCTACTTCATTTCCTCTCTTTCCCACAAAGTCTCTTTGAAATATACACTTGGCACCTTTGATAGGAGTTCGGATGTACTTATCCAATTCACCACAACACAGCAAACAGGCAAATAGCTACAAATTTTTCCTGCATCATAAAAATACTTTTGAATATACTCATACTGTAACAGTTAATTGAACAATTGTAGCCACCATTTTGTATAGGCATGTGTTTATGAGTTCCAGTGCTCCTGGCCATACCGTCTTGTCTACCACCTTGAAAATTGACATCAGTAGTACACTAGACCCCTTCTAAAATGTTATATGTTATTCTTGGAAAAAATGTTTTTTAGATCTTTTTTAGTTTGGGGGGCATTTTTTTACAAGTTTACTAATACCATCCAGATTATCCGGAAACTAGATATTTCTAGATGTTTTTTTAAAACTCTATTTTCAATGTTTTCTTGAGGAAATAATATCTAGATTCTCCAGAAACTGGATATTTCTAGATGTTTTTTTTACTCCATTTTCAATGTTTTTCAGAGGGAATGATATCTAGATTGTGGAGAATCTAGATATTTCTGAATGTTTTTTTGACTCTATTTTAGACATTCTCAAAGGAAAACGCCACTGATGTCATAAAGAGAATTTATTCTGACCTTAAGTTTTTTTAACTTTTGACGCTATGGTTGTTGAATTATAAACTGTAATGTCAAGTCAACTATTAAACTGAATTGAAATTTTCATAAGCTGAGAAGGATAATTTGTCAGGTTGAGGTCATATTGGTGCATATACGGGGGGGGGGGGGCTGGATATAGATAAGAGAGAAAGAGGGTGTGTAAATGAAAAACTGAATACAATTTCTTTTTTTCACCTTTTTATAAAAAGACTACATGCACTTGAATTCTATTGGATGAATTTTGAGAAAGGAAACTAAAAAACTTGTTTCAGTGGAAGAGTCCATGGTTTAAAATGGTGGGTAGAAGATAATTTCATTAGCTAACTTGTTACCTTAAAATGTGGGAGATCCATAGTTACAGAGAGAAAACCAGAAAATCGCACAGTTCATTATACAAGTAGATTAATTTACTAAGGTTTGCTAAGTCTGGTACAAGGCCATGAGTGGCTTACAGTGGGTATAAAAATAGGTGTCATCCATTCAAGTAAGTCCACTCGGAAGGCGTAATGTTTTGCACATTTGCCTCACATGCAGAAGGTTCTGAGTTTGAGTCCCTGAATGAGCAAAGAGTGTGAATACTCTTCATTGGGACAAATTCCATGTGCATTCAGCAGCTAATTGAGTACACTCTGAGCTGCCAAGGGGGTGGTCATATAAACTTGTAGGTATAAAGTCCTGGTCTTGACCAAACAAGAGACTCGTACTGATCACTAAGCTGATGCATGCCACAGAAACCTGGAATTTGTCACCAGCCATCAGACTCCTTTGGAAGTATTCCTGGAGAGACAGACACTTACTCAGCATCCAAGAACAGAACAAAGACATTGGTGATTAACTTAAGAGTTTAAACAGCACACAAAAACTATTGCTGGGACTTTCTTGTAAGTCCCCACTGCATGATATGATTATGGCTATTACAGCTCATCGTATTTTCGTTTGCTAAATAAATGCGAATAAGAAAAAGCTGATGATATTTGCAGTAACTCAGCTATTATTTTCTTATCAAGATAATAACTTGTGTTTAGGGTTATTTAGTCAGGGCTGTGGTTAGTTTGTATTGTAGGCTTTAAACTTTCTTATATTTATTTATTATTTAGTGGTGGGGTGATTAGCAAAAAAAATACCCCGATTGTTTCCAAAGGGATTTGATTATAAGTATAGTAAATGTCTGTGATTCTAATTTATTCATTAGGTTTTGCTTGGCCTGGCACAAAGACATATACCGCTTAGTACTATTTACAATTACATGGTGTGTTTCTGAAGCCGTCACCCAACAAAGTACAGATAAGGTTTGACATTGCTTAACTTTAGCGATAAATATTATCATTTACTTATTTTAAGACATTCTATTTTGTCATCCTGGTGACATGAAAATGTGTCATAAAAAGTAAACATGAAGGAAGTCAGAATACACACTGGGATTTTGATGTCATAACAAGTCCAAATGTCCGGACTGATATGATTACAATTCACTTTAAACAAAAATCATGATTTAAATCTATAAGTATGTGAAAAGGATAGGTACTTGTTGGAATGTAAGGTCCCTAATGGGGTCAAGAGTTGGAGGAAATGAATAAGCTAACTCATGCGGATGCTACTAATATATCATGGAATGAATGGAAGCAGAAATTTTAAACTATTTTAATAGATTTAATAATAAAGTGTATAATATAGGATTAAGGTTAGTTTTAGGATTAACCTTAATGCTAAACACCAACTGTAACATTAACTCTTCATTATATCCTTTGTAGCTAAATAAAAAAAAAATATCTGTACCTTGTATAAATGAATCACCATAGCCAGCATGTGCACAAGAACAAATTATTTAAAAGAAAAAATAAATAGATCTCTAGTCTAAAACAAAAAAATGGATCTTTTGTATAAAATTATCAAAAATATCAACAGAAGATTTGGGCATAGATGATCCAAAAGACCCCAAAAATTACTTCTTTGAAAAAACAAATAAAAATATTTTTCGATAGGTGAACGTCAAAAGGCATCAAGACAAACATTATTAGTCCAAAAGAAAATGTAGAACAAAATAGAGCAAGTTACGATCGTATTAGTTCAAAAGGCATCAGTTAAAAGGAAAACATTAGTTATGAATATTTTATCTGAATTTTTACTATTCAATTAATTTTAGAATTTTTTAGTAAATCCATATGAATAAATGTTTTATTGTGATTTTATTTCTTATTCTGTACCATACATCAAAGGGCACAAAATAAGCGATATTTTAGGACATTTTTTTACAACTATTTAAGTAATATTACTCACTCTTTGCTTAGAAGTGGCCCCAAAAGTTATACAAAATCTCTAAAAAGAGTGATTTTTAATTAAAAGGTACAATTATGATTTTAGTAAGATTTTGCCACCATGAAAGAATAAAAGGTCTTAATTTGATTTTTGCATAAACAACTGTTTATGTTGTTTGTTAATACCTATAATTAAAAATTAGACTTTTTCAGAGCCTATGTATTATGCAAAAATGAAATTAAACCCTTTTATTCACTCAAATTCTTTATAAACGGATACATGTTTAGTTTCACTATCACAAAAAGTGAAACAGAAGCTTAATGGCTCATTAAAAAGGTTTAAAGAAAGATTAACCAATTTTAGATTCTAAAATAAAAATATTTACATTTGGTTCAAATACTGAAAACAAAGAAAAAGACAGTAAAACAATTCATTTACCCATCCTTTGATTATTTGAGATTCATAACAATTCAAACAATGGAAAATTGTTGGAATGGAACCCTCTATACCACCTTCCAGTCATATTTTGTTGATAAAAGAAGATGAAGAAAGAAGAGAAATTGCATATCTTCCTAAGAGGCAGAAAAAGTGTCCATTAAATCAATATACTTAAAAACAATGAATAATTTAAAGCATATAAAAAAATGAAAATTTGGAAAAAAAAAAAATGTTTTCTACCAAGTTATAAAGTAAAGAACTGTTGATCATAAACACAACTCAATTACTTTATTTAGTCAAAGTCATACCTGGGCTCTAAAAAAGTATAATTTTTAATTCAAAGTTATAAGCGAACAACATATTTATAACATGATAAGGGAAAAATGAAATTAAAACCTATTAATTCATTGTATGATGATATATTGGGATTCCTCTGATGTGAAAGTCACTTTGATTGGAATCCTAGTGAAAATATGGAGGAAATATCTAACACAGAAGCCTGTGAACAGAGCTGAGGCATGGTTGTGGTACTAAGTTATGGGAGGTTTCGTGGCAGAGAGACGGGCAGTTTTCCCACACCACATTACAACAAAGTCTGCTTAAAGGAGAAGCATTAACTGGTGCAAGGTGAGATGAGGGCAGAATTGGAGGAGCACTGAGGTAAAATGGTTTCCATTGGTCAGCAAGCAACCTCATAAGATCACCTGGTCAGCGATCTGGAGAGCAGAAACAATGCAAATGAAGTTCCCTTCCCCATCAAATCAGAATACGATGTCCTTCTTAACCCTGCTAACCTGCACATTTAAGGCAAAGCAGACATCACTGCATGCTACTGTTCAAAGGAGCACATCCACAGCTACTGCCTGAGAGCATTAGGGAAATGGCAGTATCACTGGCATCATAATCCAGCCTTACGGTCTTCGGCAAATACAATAAGTTTAGCTAATAATAGAAGCAAGAAAGAGCATATCTGAAACAGTTCATCACCTTCATCAAAGCTGGGGGAAAAGGCACGATGATAGCCAAGCTTTTCAGTGGAACTTCAAGCAACTGCACGTGACTGGCAGCTCAAAGTCAACCTGGGAAGGCTGTTCAAGTTCCTGGAAAACATTGCAACCAGTCTGCTCTGCCCAGATATGGTGCTCACATCAGAATCAACGAAGCCGAGTGGTATTGCTGGAACTGACTGTGCCCCAGGAGGACAGAATGGCGAAGACCAACAAGAAGAGGGCAAAATATGCCGAGTTCGTATAAGAGGGCAGGAATAATGGTAGGAAAGCCCGGTGAGCTGATTGAAGTTTGGATGCAGGGTCTTCGCTGGTTATTCATTGCAGCGGACACCCCTAGGAGCGAAATATAGACAAAGCAAAAAAGTCACCCCAAACATCCTGTTGGCCTTAGAAAGGGTCTTGCAGTGGTTGTGAATTCAGTGAAGTGATCAGTGGACAAGCAAACCACTTGGATACAAGTTGGGGACTGATTACCTCAAGTCATCTGGAAGTGGGTGTCTAATGATCAAAGACATCCCATGACCCTAAATTTGTGGCTGGAGATGTGTCAGAAGGTGTATTAGAGAAATACGTATAATTTCTGTCCCCAAAATTATACATATTTCTTAAACAGAAAATGGTCCCCACTTCAAAGCAAAAATTAACAGACATTACTTATTTGAGTAGTAAAAGTTGTCCTGAAACAATTTCATTTCAAAATATTACTTACTTTAGAACTTGGACTAATGTTAAAATATTAATACAATAATGTTGACATTCTGTTCTGATGCTTTTTGCCTGGAACTAGTATTGGTCAATACTACATTCAATACTTTTTAACAGGATTCTTTAGACGGTGTGTACTTATGCAAACTTTCAAGGTAACGGCCCCCAAATGTGACCAGGAAAGAGGAAGAATCTGAAGCCTTCTAGGTTGGTTGGTCGGAAGGGCCATTTGTGGGGCTATGGTGATTCGATAGCGTTTTAAACTGTCAAGTTTTCTGCTTTCATTTATTCCGTAATTAGTAATCTCCCTTTTTCCTACGTACATCTCGTCAAAATAACTACTTAGAAAACAGTCCCCTAACATTGACAACTACTTAAAAAAACACACTCAGGGAGAAAAATCTAACTAATAATATAATTAATTCAACAAACAACTTTAAACAAGCAGTCAAACTTTAATTTACGATGCAAATGAACCATTATTGAGAAATAAATTAATATGTAATCAAAGGAATCAATTCGTGTGGAATGCAAAATAGAATCAAGACAAGAATGTTTCCGATATGAAATAAACAGGATTTAAAACAACATTTCTCATTATTGAATGAATTTGAATATAATCTGTCAATAAACGAAAACGTGGCGACTTTTTGAAAAAAAACAACTCGTCAAAATATGAAAAACAAAGGCAAGAAGAAAGATTGAAGACGATCCAGTTAGTATTTGGTGGCAGTGTGAATTGTTATTTGAATACATTTTCATGTATATTATCTTGAAAATAGACGAAAGAATGTAAATAAACATAAATATATATATATATATATCCTCACCTGATTTATAATTTCTAAATTTGGGAAGCGCGGGTAACGGAGATGAGGAAACACAGAAGAGTTTCACAAAGGGAGATAACTGATATTCTTTTCGAGCAAGTCATTTCATCTTATTTGATGTTGAAAAGAGGTCCCGATGAGAAATCGATTAAAATGACCAAGGCATGGGATCTGTCGAAAAATTACGAATTGAGTCGAAACATTTTGATAATTGACTTGATGTATTATCATCTGGTCCTCTTTCTTTAATTCTCTCATCTATTTTAATTTGTGCGCTGTTTTTACCATAGATTGTGCGAGGGTGCACAACAATCAGGACCACCCCAAGCACGTTTTGCCTATTTCAACATGTGTTTTATTCTGCGCAATGGTGTCAAAAACCACTTTAAATTTGATTATTTGCCCACTAGAGAGTTTATGTGAAATCGATCGATAGGTATGCTTCAGTGTCATTAAATTATTTGCGATGGAACTTGAGAGAAACAAAAAATACAAAACTTACTTTCATCATGAAGTCGAGATCTTATGAACAAAAAATTACGCATAAAAGGAAATTTCGAAGGGCTGAGAAATCTTATTCAATATAAAATTTTCGGGTACTCATTTTAATTTGATTAATCATTAAATTCTTTTCAATTATTTAAGCTGATCATTCTCAAGGGAGGCGACTTTTCAAAGGCAGAGAAGTTGCTTCCCTTACATAACTATTTCCCGCCGATTTCAGATAATGCATTTTTACTTGAAATTTTGTTTATGTCCATTTTGAAATTAATTATGATTATGTATTATCTTTGAAAAAACAAACAAACAAACAAACAAAACTTGCAAAAACTGATATAGAATATGACCACTGTGAATATAAACCTGGTTGCCTCCCTAAGTGGCCAGAAATAGCTAGATTTTTCCATTTCCAGCAAACTTTATTGCTAAAAATGTTAAAAACACAGGGAAACGTACGTTGGCTCAGGAAATCTTTGAATGTTAGAATCTGTTCTGATAAATATCATTTAAAAGAGCAAAGTTTATCTTTTGATGACAAAATAAATCATGAAAATATGATTTGAATAACGTATTCCTTCAAATTAGATTTGAGCTTACAAACATTTCGGATGCTTCATCAAAAAACGATTTTTAATAATTAAAAAAAAAAATGGAATTCAAACATCGAAAGATTTCTGGAGCCATGATATTTGTACCGATAGAGTTAGCAAAAAATGAAAATGGAAAAATCCAGTCATTTTCAGTCACCAAGGGAGGCAACTTCATTTTGATATTTCCAGCAGCCATTTTACATCCGTGTATTTTACCTCATGGATCAAGATCAACAAATAATCTAATGATACCACCAGGCAACTCGTGTGAGATTGCAAATGATGACGATGATGATGATGATGATGATGATGATGATGATGATGGTGGTGGTGGTGGTGATGATGATGATGATGATGATGATGATGATGATGATATAACTAGTGAATGTAGTCAACTCGCCCAGAAGGAGTATAAGCACAGACACGATAGAGTAGCAACGATGTTACACTGGGAACTAAGCAAACAAATGGGATTCAACCATGTGGAAAAGTGGTATCAGCACAAGCCAGAGGCAGTCTTGGAGAATGACAACCACAAACTACTGTGGGACTTTGACATCCAAACTGACCACCTCATCCAGGCGAGAAGACCGGACTTGGTAATTGTGGACAAGAAGAGGAAGACCTGCCAAATAGTAAACGTGGCTGTACCTGCAGACCATAGAGTAAAGAGGAAGCAGAGTGAAAATGGGGAAAATACCAGGACCTAGCAAGAGAATTGAGGAAGATGTGGAACATGAAAGCCAGGGTAGTACTGGTCATAGAGGGCGCACTAGGAACTGTCCCCAAAACGCCGTGGGTGAGACTGGAGGAGATCGGGATAAGGGGAAGGATTTAGACTGTACAGACCACAGCACTACTGGGAACTGCACGGATACTGAGGAAAGTGCTACAAATATAAAGACTGCAACGTTAACTGTCAGCAGTGACCCAACAGAGGAAGGGAAATGAATGCAGAAATGCAAACCGCAGCACTGGCATGATAGACGAAAGAGATAAGAGATGTTGGCTGAAGACCTGAGGAGACATTGTCATTCACCCTTCAGCAATGACCACTGGGCAACCTGTGTGAAACTGTAAATCGCAGTATTACTGCGACCTATGAGTACTAGGAGAGAGGGGCTGGAGACTTGAGGAGACTTGCTGTCACTCAAACTCCAGCAGTTACCACCAGGTAACTAGTGTGAGATTGCAATTAATAATAATAATAATAATGATAATAATAATAATAATAATAATAATAATAATAATAATAATAATAATAATAATAATAATAATAATAATAATAATAATGAGGAGGATGAGGAGGAGAAGAATGCTGGAGTCTCGAAGAGAACTCAAAAATCCCATTAGTCCTTAAAAGAAAGGTCTTCAACCAACGCACCCTGATAGTTACTAATGGAACAAGACATCACAATATATTAGAGGAAGGCAGGTGTCCAAGATATCATACAATCCATAAGAAAACTTGAGTGGCAATGGGCTGGTTATGTTGTAGGAATTTCAGACAACCGCTGGACATCACAACTCACAACGTGGATTACCAGAGATCACATGCAAAACCAGGGCTAACAAAATATAAGATGGCGTGACGAACTAAATGATTTTACAAAATACTGGCCCCGTGACGCCAACGATAGAGAGGTCTAGCGAATCTTATGGAAGGCCTATGTCTAACGACAGACATTAAAAAGCTGATGGAGATTATGATAACGATGATCTACAGTAAAAACCATTTAGAATTCCTGGTGCGAAAAATTCAATTATACAGTGAGAACCATTTATAATGATCACTTTGGGTCAGGACCTAACAATAACCAACAGGAGCGAAGGATATGATAATGAAAAGAAGGAACCAATATACTTCGAAGCTGTAGTTTCGTATGACGAATTGAAAATTATTTTACCTGACAATTATGGCAGATTGCTCCACCCCACCCCATAAAGTCTGCCTACTCCCTAGGTGACTGGCACGAAGACCGATCTCTGACACAATATATAAATGCAATTCATTCGTGCCTTGTCAGCCTCCCATCTCTTCTTCCCTTTTCAAAAATCTAAGCAAATAATCGTTCAGTTAAAATTCGGGTTGAGCAAATCATTGAATTGGCTATACCGGTTAAACAAAAAGCCACGTAAATCCTTTGATACTCTGACATCAATAGCAGTGGTCACTGTCACCGACAGACCGACTATCAAATCGACATAGCAAATGCTTCACCTCCCACAAAAAGATCATATACCAGCTTCCAAAACGGGGTTGGACAAGGTGATACCAGCTCAACAAAACTCTTCACAGCCTGTCTCAAGATGATCTTCCGTAACCTAGACTAGGAAAATAAAGGAATCAAAATAGGCAGCGAATAGCTGAGCAACCTTAGATTTGCAGACGACATAGCCCTTTTGTAGGAAACCTTCACGACCTCCAACTAATGCTCGATGAACTGAATGAAGGATGCAAGAAAGTAAGCCTTCGCATGAGCTTCAGCAAGACAAAGATCATATGCTACAATCACGTTGGAAATAAGAACACAAAGGTCAAGATCGAAGACGCCGAACTGGACAAAGTAGACCATTACATCTACCTAGGACAACGAATCTCTATGGGACCGTCAAAAGAAGGAGAAATCAAACGAAAAATCACTTTGGGGTGACAAGCCTTAAAACAAGCTCAACCTTAAAAAATGAGATCCCATTAATCCTAAAAAGAAGGGTATACAACAAATGTATCCTTCCGATATAGTGCTGAAACATGGAACCTAACCAAGAGACAGACCTGCAAACTGAGAACCAACGTGCACACGGAAGAATTATGCTGCAGGGAAGCAGTTTGACCTTGAGCTGCGCTGTCCCATTGCACGAAGAGGGACAGGTCAGACTCGTCCTGACGCTTTCGCGATCTCGGTTGCTTTGGCAATCACGGTAGGTTTGGCAACCACAGTCGAGCTGGTGCTATTTTTTGATGGCGATGATCCATTTTCCCATGTTGCATTTCGGTGGGAGTCCAAATAAGTAGGTGCTCAATCTCACATGGAGAGACAACAAGACGGCATAATATATCCAGGAGAAAATAGGAGTCATGTTGCAAGACAGCGGCTACATCAAGCATTCTCTCCTTCTCTGAATCAAATGTCGCTTCAGTGACCTTTTATCATTATTATATCATCAGAACATGGTAATCTATTCTACCACAATAGAATACAAACATGCGTCAAATGCATTAATTAAATTCTATTTCACTACAATATAAGCTTCAAATATAAGTTCTTTCAGAGGAATAGGCTTTTAAATGTGGGACCTTTGGAAGGAATGAGGTTCGAGGGGAAGGAACTTTTAAAGGTAATAGGGATCAGACTAGCGCATCTATGGTCTTACTTTCATGCTGACGAAGTTGTCTCTTGGTTGAGAGAGGTTTACAACGAATACAATGATTTTCAGGAAGATTCCTAGTTTCCGTGCGTAAGATTGAGATAACTTCTATAAGCCTTAAAATGATCTAAGCATTATCTCTCACATGAAAGAAATACAGAGGTAAACACATAAACTATATTGTTATTGAACTATCATTATTTGAATAAATCAAATCATTAACATGTTTTGTATGTGCACCATTTTTCAACATTAGGTAGGAAAATGCACGAAATGTTGAAGATTTGTACAGAAATAGTCCATACAGGGATTCATAGCGATCAAATTATCCTACAACATTGGGAAAGTGATGAATCTAGTCTGTATTAGAACAACTTGTCGCGTGTTATTTAGAGAGGAGATGGGCACTGCCAAGCAGACCCCACTTCCCCAACAAATGATGCAAAGAAGTCAGCATGGTACACCAACAATCTACCTAGTAATGGGATTAATACTTGATGAAGTATTTCAGACTATGATTGCGCTGTACAAGCTGAAAATTTGTGGATGTGGCTTACTTGCCCCAGGATGAACATAGGACAATGAGCTATGGTAACCTCTAAAGGTCAGTCTGAGGTCAGGTCAATTTTGGCATTTTCATAAAAGATCACTTCTGGCATTTTCGACCAACCTGAAAAGTTGCAATTCCCACTTTGGCTCTGTTAAAATTTACTACATAACATGTCAGTTTCAATTACTTTCTCTACCAGGCAACACAGTATACCACAGCTACGATTGGAATACTGCTATCATAATGCTTCTATATAAAAAAGGAAACCCGAAAGACCTCAACAACTATAGGCCTATAAGCCTACTCAACTGTGTATATAAACTTTTCACAAAGATCATCACCAACCGAATCACAAAAACACTCGATGAAAACCAGCCACGTGAACAGGCTGGCTTTAGAAGAAGCTACTCGACCATGGACCACCTGCACTCGATAAATCAACTGAAAGAAAAAGCAGCAGAGTATAGACTACCACTTGCCGTAGCATTTATCGACTTCAAAAAGGCGTTCGACTCAGTAGAAATCCCTAAGGTCATGGAGGCCATCAGTCGCCAAGGTGTAGATCCAGTATATGTTGAAGTGTTGAAACATATATACAATCACGGGAGCTCATTTATCAGGCTACATAAAGACTCGGACCCCTTCCAACTCCAGAAAGGAGTAAGACAAGGTGATACCAGCTCACCTAAACTCTTCACAGCCTACCTCGAGATGATCTTCAGAAGGCTAGACTGGGAGAGTAAAGGAATTAAAATAGACGGCGAGTATCTGAGCAACCTCAGATTCGCAGACGACATA
>OY735232.1:18738893-18911393 GCA_963457665.1 Thysanoteuthis rhombus | reverse complement strand
TTCGAACCATAGATTTTATGATAAGATTAATAATTTTTTTTTTCATGTTTCATCAATGATATATCAAGCCAAGCAAGGAAACCCGTTACATACGCAGTCGGCTATTCTTACGGGATGGTGGAGTAATTTTTATACATGGGTCTTTATTAAGAATTCAATGTTATGTTCACAGATAAACAACAGTGAAGATGTCTCTGAAGATTAGGCTTCTTAGTATTATAGAACCATGTTCTTTAAAGATGTGTGAAAAGAAGAAGAAATCAAATGAAGAATCACACAAGGATGGCAAACCTTTGGCAGAGCAAGCTCAACCTTCAAAAATAAGAAGATCCCCCTAATCCCAAAAAAGAAAGGAGTATAACCAATGCATCCTCCCACTTATGGAGTTGAAACATGGAACCTAACCAAGAGACAGATCTGCAAATTGAGAACCATGCAACATGCACATGAGAAAATTATGCAAGGCCTCACATGGAGAGACCACAAGACAGCACAGTACATTCGGGAAAAAACGGGAGTCAGGGACATCATAGAATCCATTAAAAGTCTCAAATGGCAGTGAGCTGGCCATGTTGCACGAATAGCGGACAACCGATGGACATCGCGACCCACGACATGGTTCCCCCGAGATCACATGCACAACCGAGGCCGGCAGAATATTAGATGGAGAGACGAGCTAAACAAATTTAGAAAGTACTGGATCCACGACGCCCATGATAGAGAAGTGTGGCGAATCCTGGGGAAGGTCTATGTCTAACGACAGATGTTGAAAGAATCGTGATGATGATAGATGGAAAAAGGATCGGTGGAAAGTCAAGTATTTGAAACGTTAAATTTGGCCTCACTGGTTTTTCTCGGTAGCACAGGAGTCTGCACGTCAGTTTCATAATCGACAGAGAGAGTAAGTTGATGGTCGTTAGTTCGGTCATCATCCCGGCTATTTAGTTTCAATACAATCATCAGTTGTGCAAGATAATCATCAACATGATTTTAAAAATCATCTTTTTTTCCTGAACAATGATATATAAAATAATGATAGTTGGAACTGCCACCGTTTGAACTCGAATATTGAATCTAAGCAGCTTGATGGCTTACCGACTGGCCAAAGGTCGCATAGCGAATCTTTGCTTCAGAGTACGGATTATCAAATGCTGATTGTTTTAAGGAAGTTGTCTAAAAAGAAAAGAAATCACTGGATCAGATTGTGTAGTGACAAATAATCTGGTTTAGCAGGAACGATAACATGAACGACACAGAGACGAAATTACATCAGGATTGATTAATACGGTAGAAACAGACGATTGAAGAAGGCTGAACGGTACACGGTCGAAATGTTGAGACTATAACAACAAAGATGAGGACAAGAGTTAGAATAAATCGATTGTATGACAATCATAATAAATGTCTTTTGACATGCCAATAGAAATAGTTGAGAACAAGAAGAAAATTCACGTTGGAAATTTACTCATTTCTTTACTGAAGTACTGATTCGTACGATAAAATACCTAGCTGATTTGATCCAATATTTTTCAAGTGATATTAAAAGTCTTATATCTTTTCAACAACTATAGGCCTATAAGCCTACTCAACTGTGTATATAAACTTTTCACAAAGATCATCACCAACCGAATCACAAAAACACTCGATGAAAACCAGCCACGTGAACAGGCTGGCTTTAGAAGAAGCTACTCGACCATGGACCACCTGCACTCGATAAATCAACTGAAAGAAAAAGCAGCAGAGTATAGACTACCACTTGCCGTAGCATTTATCGACTTCAAAAAGGCGTTCGACTCAGTAGAAATCCCTAAGGTCATGGAGGCCATCAGTCGCCAAGGTGTAGATCCAGTATATGTTGAAGTGTTGAAACATATATACAATCACGGCAGCTCATTTATCAGGCTACATAAAGACTCGGACCCCTTCCAACTCCAGAAAGGAGTAAGACAAGGTGATACCAGCTCACCTAAACTCTTCACAGCCTGCCTCGAGATGATCTTCAGAAGGCTAGACTGGGAGAGTAAAGGAATTAAAATTGACGGCGAGTATCTGAGCAACCTCAGATTCGCAGACGACATAGCCCTTTTCGCAGAGAACCTACACGACCTCCAACTAATGATAGATGAACTAAATGAGGAGAGCAAGAAAGTCGGCCTACACATGAACTTCAGCAAGACGAAGATCATGTGCAACAACCACATTGGAGATAAGAACACTAAGATCGAAATCGAGGACACAGAACTCGAGAAAGTAGACCACTACATCTACCTAGGGCAACGAATCTCCATGAGACCCTCAAAAGAAGAAGAAATCAGGCGAAGAATCACACTAGGATGGCAAGCCTTTGGCAGAGCTAGCTCAACCTTCAAAAATAATAAGATCCCATTAATCCTAAAGAGAAGGGTGTATAACCAATGCATCCTCCCAATAGTCACTTATGGAGCTGAAACATGGAACTTAACCAAGAAACAGACCCGTAAGCTGAGAACCATGCAACGTGCACATGAAAGAATAATGCTGGGCCTCACATGGAGAGACCACAAAACAGCACAACACATCCGGGAAAAGACAAGAGTTAGAGACATCATAGAATCCATAAAAACTCTCAAATGGCGGTGGGCTGGCCATGTTGCAAGAATGGCTGACAATCGATGGACATCACGACTCACAACATGGATTCCCCGAGACCATATGCGCAACCGAGGCCGGCAAAATATTAGATGGAGAGATGAACTAGATAAGTTCAGGAAGTACTGGCTCCGTGACGCCCATGATAGAGAAGTGTGGCAAATCCTGGGGAAGGTCTATGTCCAACGACGGACGCTAAAAGACTGATGATGATGATATCTTTTCTGATACATCGTCAAAGAAAGGCGTAACACACACAGTCAACAACTCTGTTGTTATTCGTAGGTCCTGATTAGGAAGTTAATATCATGTTTACAGATCAACCACAGTGAAGGTTGTCTTTAATGATGAGTTTGTCTAACATGACACACGAAAAACTCAAAATAATGTACACTCCTGTTTTTGGCTTCTACTGGCCGTACAGGTGAGCCTCCGTGGCCCAATGGATAAGGCACCGGCCTCCTAAGCCGGGGATTGCGGGTTCGACTCCCGTCGGAGGTGTCTATATTTTTAATTGGTCGACTTGTAATCAGGCTGTTTTACGTAGGTGGGAATGAGAATTCTGTTTTAATTGCTGAAACTCGACCACGGGGCGGTATTATTCCACCTGTGTCTACAGAAGGCCAAAATGAAAGCTCAAAACTTCATATTATGAATACCTTACTTCATTCATTAACGTTTCAAAGGTCACAAAGAGAAAAACTCAGTCAGACTTTTAGTATTACAGAGAGAGAGAGCAAGCGAGAAATCAGATCACTACTGTAGTAATCGCGAATGCAGACATCACATATTCTTCAAAATGTCAACATCCTCCCTAAGACCATTAAATGTGTATGCAATATTTGGCTTGGCAGCACCGATCTTCAGGGTGTTTCTATAGCGTGACAGACAAACTAACACGCAGGTGCATATCCCCGAATTATATACGTAGACTAGTGAAATAGCAGTTGCTTTGCTAACGATGTAGCAAGAGATCAAAATATAAAGCACTCTGGTATCTGAGAAAACTCAAGGAAGTTACCTTAAATGATCATCCCTGGCGCTCGACCCAATCTTCCAAACACTGATATTCGAAATGAATTCAATTCCACCTCATTATACTTTTTGACATTTATTTCTCAGTGGCTGATTTTTGCCGTTCTCCTTCAGCAAATATCGCATTGTTAACTCTCTACCCTTGAGAAAGCAAGAGAAAGAGTAACACGTTTTGAATTTATCAATTTATTCCATAAAATACAGAGCAGATTACCTGTGACAGGATTCGATTCATTAATTTCTTGATTGAATTCAAAGTCTTTCAACGTTTCTGTTATTTCTAAAGGAAATATCAAGCTAAGAAAGTGGTAACATACGCAATCAGCAACTCTTTCCAAAAGGCGAAGCAGTTTTTATACATGGGTCTTAAATCTGAGAAGTTAATGTTATGTTCACATATTAACCTGTGTGGATATTGTCTTTAATGATCACTCCGTCTGGCAAGACACACAATAGCAATATTCAATTTGATTTGAGGCTTCTTCAATTGTAATATCCATGAGCCTCCGTGGCCCAATGGATAAGGCACCGGCCTCCTAAGCCGGGGATTGCGGGTTCGACTCCCGTCGGAGGTGATTCACTTTTTCAATTAAGAATATAGTTGGATATTTCAGACTAATCCTCCATGGAAGAATGATACAAGTTTAATTATTTATGAAACGTACATAAACTTCTTGAATAAGGCCATGAAGGCATAACCCACCTGGATTATCAAGTAAGGTTTTAGAAATATAGTGAAATTCTTGGTTATTTGAACGGTATTACATTTTGAACTTTTCATACGTGGCAATATTTGAAGAGACGCTCTCAGTCCTGACGATATTTCGAATTCGTTTCGCTATGTAACCATTCCTTCCTGGAAGTTCATCGGGGAATGAAAAATGAATCATGTGTCCCACCTTGAAATCTGAAAGTTTGGTGAACATGGTTTAACAGCATAGAAGACTTTAAAAATCTTCGTTCGGGCAATCCCAGTATCTGTCTGTGTGTCAAGCATCGGTTTTGAGAGCAAAATGTCTAAACTTATGACGTTGGTTTTTAATAAATCAGATCCTTTATTATATGACTGGAGACAATAAAAAAGCAATGGAAAATATTACTATATAATGCATGTCAACACGGGAAGGACATTGTCTTTCAAAGCTGGAGGGAGCTGGTTCGCTTCCCGTTGGAGCTCTCTTTTTCTGGAATCCATCAAAGTTTTTGATCATGTCTGCAGCCCTCTGAGTCTCCGTTCCTGGCTAGTATCATTAGCTCATTCTAAATGATTCAAGATATCAAATAAACTACTACAGCATTAACCAAGTTGGGGACAAGAGTCTGAAATACCAAGAGCAGAATAATGACCCACAAAAAATAAAACAAAACAGACAAAAACAATGATTCTGTCCTTTTACATGACAATGATAAAACAATTAATAAAGTAACAACTTGGAAATTCACTAATTTATTTAATAAAATACTGAGCTGATCACCAGTGACACAATTTGATCCATTGATGTTTACACAGAATTTACTTGAAGAAATATCAATCAAAGAAAGCCTTATTAAATGCAGTGAGCCATCAACCTGAGTAGTTTTGAAACATTGTTCTTAATTAAAGTTATGTTATGATGAGATTTTCTCTCTTAACTAAGCACTGTGTTCCAACATAACCGAAATAAAAGCATCCGTCTCTTAGACTGTGAATGGTGTTTTTGTTCTCAGTCGGAGGTGATTCCTTTTTAAACAGTAGATATCATATATATTTTATCAAATAATGAATTGACTATTATTATTTGTGAAACTTGAATCAATTCCTTGAATCAACGCTCGCAAAAACAATAACACTAATCATAATGATATGAAGTCACTGCCAAAGACCTCCTGAAAAGTCGGTCATGTTTTTTCTCTGATTCAGAATCGTTGAAAAAGGCAAGCTTCCAGAGGAGTCAATCCAGAAAAAAACGAAAGACAACAAATCTCTATACTGACGCAAATACATATTCAAAACTGTGCTGTAGAAGAGGCTTTAGTAAGTTAAGTAGAGCAGTAGGCAGACCGTGAGTCGGCCATAGATAACCTAGAAATCCGTCAGGTTTTTCAGGGAAAACTTGTAACTGACGAGGAAAGAATACAAAAAATGTTCTTTCGGTTGTAGTTAGTAGGCTACTTCAAGAAACATAGAATCTTTTTTTTATCGAAAAACTATGTACCTCGTGGCCTCTTGGGTAAGTTATAGGTATCATAAACCAGAGCTGCGGGTTCGACTCCCGTCGCTGTTGACTTATTGTTCAACGGTGGACATTCATCCGTGAAAAAAAATGAGAAAACTTCCACTGCATCACTAAACTGAATATATATCTTTAGAGTAGTGAGAAATTTAGATTTGGTTTAATCGTCAGTTTTGTAAAAAAATGGTCAACATAATTTCCACAGCTATTTGTTTCCGGTCACATTCAAGGAAACTGACATAAAAATAGATTAAGAAGTTAGTGTTACGTTAACAGATTAAGTACAGTGGAGATTATCTCTATTGATCAGAATTTTTTGGTTTGACACATAGAACATTAGAGAATATGCAGTTTTGTTTGTAGTTTCTTCTCCTAAAGATAGAACATGAACCTCCGTGGACCAATGAATAAGGCACTGGTTTCCTAAGCCGAGAATTGTTGGTTCGACTCCCATTGGAGATGGCTCACATTTTCTATTGTGATCATTAAACAACTCTAAATTCACCTTCCGTGAAAAAAAAGAGACATGCTTTATAATTTGTGAAAAATAAATTTCGAGACCCGTCAAATTTGATGAAATATCCAAACTTATGACGTTGGTAGCAAGACTTCATTTCATTTCATCATATCTTTCATTTTATGATTGAGGATATCAACAAAGCAATGTGAAAGGATCTTATCAATCTATACGATGCCACACTCCATGTCCCGAGGGATAAGACAGGATAAAACGGTGCTCCTTCTTTGAATTTCAAAATCTAACGATTTCTCAGCAAGACGAACAAAGACATCCGTTCCTGGCTTATTTCCCCAAATCATCTTTGAATGATTGCAGCAATTAAACTATTATAACAACAACCAAGATGGGGACAACAGTTCAAATGAATCAAGTGTATAGCAATGATAATACCTCATCTAAAAAAAGAAAGAAACCAGGCAGAAACAATGATTCTGTCCTGTAAAATAATGGTTGGAAAATGACAGCTCGGCAATTTACTAATTTATTTACTAAAATACTGATCTGACTACCAGTGATTAGATTCGATCCACTAATTTTTTCAAATGCCAATTTAATATACAGTCTCCTTTCTGATATAGATATCAATCAAAGGAGGCCGTTGGAAACCCAGACAGTAATCGGGAAAGTGGAGTAGTTTTTGTACAAAGATCTTAAATGAGAAGTGGGTTTTACGTTCACAGAGTTAGGAGAGTATAGATAAGCCCCTGTGGCTAAATGGAAAAGGCACCGGCTTTCTAAGCAGGGAATTGTGGATTCGACTCCCTCCAGAGGTATCCCGCTTTTACAATTGAAGATAATACATAACTTATATCGGATTGATCTTCCGTCTAAGAATGCAGCAATTTTCATAATTCATGAAACTTACATTTTGAGACCGGTCAAAGTTAATCAAAATATATAACATTGGTTGTAAACTTCGGAGAGTTGATTCTCGGGTTTTATTTCAACAGGTCTTCAAGTTTATTACTGAGGACATTAACCTAACAATGGAAACTATCCTTATAAATCTATTTCATGCCATGCTTCATATCCAAATAAAATATTGGCGTTCTAAATAGTTGAGACTCTTTCCTTTAACACGGCGACAGAAAAATTGAAAACGAAAGTAATAACTTGGAAAATTTATAATTCATTAATAAAATACTTTGCTGAGTAACAGTGACAGGATTTGATCCATTAATTTCCAGGTGAAATTTCCAGTCTCTTAACATTTCTGATATTTCTCCACAGGAATATCAAGCAAAGAAAACTGTAACATGTGCAGTAACCCTGCCGGAGTAGTAGAATAGTGTTTATACATGGGTCTTAAGTTAGAAATAAATGTTATGTTCATAAATAAACAACAATGAAGATTGTCTTTAGTTATCGGTTTTTTAGTTTGACAAATTCAAGAAACAGAATATCCACGTTCGATGTGTATCATGTGTCTGTGAATCTATTGATAAGGCATTGTTCTCCGGCGGGTTTGACTTCCAAAGGATATGAGTATTAATCCAAGTGTCGACATCATGTATAAAAATAGAAACAGTCCAAGGGTCTGCCATGGACAACCTGGAAATGTCCAACTAAGGACTTTTGAGGCTCAGGATTAATATAGAAAACAAGTCATTAGATTTCGTCGTCGGTCAATTGAATAAATCATTATCCGTATCGTTCCAGATTGATAAAACATCAGAGAATAGTCTGTATTTAAAAAGTTACAATGTCTACTTATTTGCTCGTCTTGTTAGCGCAGTAGAAAGTGTATCAATCTTATAACCAACGAAATTAGTAATCTGAAAGGTCATGATTTCGATCCGTTCGTTTTGAGCTAATCATCAGTTGTGCGAGATAATGGTCAACTCAATTTACTTTTCTGTTTTCTATCACGCTCAAGGAAACTGGTATAAAATTATAATTTCAACTGTTGCCATTTGAGCTCCAAAATTGACCATAACAATTTGATTTCGTACCTATTGGTCAAGGGTACAATGTTTACTTTAGGATTTGCTTTGATGTAAGGATTATCAAAATCTGATGTAAGGATTATCAAAATCTGATTGTTTCGTATTTCAGGATCTAAATGCCCGCTCGGATAAATACAGGTGATAGTTTTTTAAAACGTTCAAGACTTCTGACCCACACCTTCCACTGCAATCAATTATAATACCCCTTCCTTCCATTCTTCTCTTACCTTTTCCTTTTAAAATGATGGTCCATTGTTTCCGAGGTCTCATTTTCCCCTTGCAATCTCAGATTTTCACAGTTCCTTTCCAATTTAGTAAATATTTCACCTTCATTCTTTGCATTATAAGTTCCTTCCCCGACTGAAAAAATCCTCCCCAATTTCTAATCGGGCTCAAATTCCCCACTTCCAGGAAATTCCTCCCCAGGAAGCCAATCACCTACCGTATGAGAACCGCTGGTATTCTACCTTTGTTGGAACAAAGCACGTCATCATCCGGGTTTTTATTCTCTCCAATTTCAGTAAAATATAAATTGTACCCATTTCCACATTGATGATCTGATTTCGTTTTATTGCATTCAGATCATTATTGTGGGATAAGCACAAATGTCAACTCTACATAATCCTTTTCCAACCCCCAAAAAACCTT
This sequence comes from Thysanoteuthis rhombus, assembly GCA_963457665.1. Classification (NCBI taxonomy): domain Eukaryota; kingdom Metazoa; phylum Mollusca; class Cephalopoda; order Oegopsida; family Thysanoteuthidae; genus Thysanoteuthis; species Thysanoteuthis major. The sequence continues at coordinate 18,902,403 of OY735232.1, read as the reverse complement.
TTGCTTTAACCCCCAGCTCCCAGGGGTCCATGGATTATGTATGCCAAATCTATTCAGCCTTTGCACATATTTAGGTAGACTCTACACCGTGACAGGCAAACAAACACACAGCTGGAAATCACTGAATAATAAAATTGCATAGCAAGCGGTGTAGCTGGGGTGGAAATAAAAAAAAACACTCGTGTGTCTGGGAAAGCTGAAAAGTCTTTTTGCTATTATGATATTTCGTCAAGAAAAGAGAAATGTAACATATCCAGTCAGTTGCTAAGTCCAGGAAGGAAAGTAGATTTTTACCCGTGTCTCAATCTGTCTAATTGCTATCAGATCATTATTGTTGGGTGAGCACAAATGCAGACTCGACATAACCCTTTTTTACACGAAACCCCAAAACTTTTCACCTTAACCCCCATCCATAAGGGGTCCATTGAGTATGAATGTCAAATTTAGTTAGCCTTCGCCCATATTAGGGTGGATTTTATGGTGTGGCAGATAAACAAACTCACAGACAGATATAAACATAGACAATTAAAATACGCGTGGCATTGCTAACGGTGTACTTAGGGTTGGGAATCTTAAGCACTCCTTTCAAGTCTTTTTATCTTTCTTCTGATATTTTGTCAAGAGAATTTCAAGCTAAGAGAACATGTTACTATACGGTCAGTAACTCCGCCCGAGAGGCTAAGTAATTTCTAATATCAGTGTCTCGATTGAAAATCAATGTTACGACGTCCACAGATAAACGACAGTGGAGATTGTTTCTAATGTTCAGCCTCTTTGGCATGGCACTCACAAAACCTGAAGCATCATACTATATCTTTCAGGTCTCACGTTAGACTACTGTATGAGAGTCTCCGTGGCCCAATGGATAAGGCACCGGCCTCCTAAGCCGGGGATTGCGGGTTCGACTCCCGTCGGAGGTGTTTCATATTTTAAATGGGCAAATTGGTATCAGGTCCTTCCTATGTAAGAGTGGTGTGAATTCATGGTTTACTTGCTGAGACACACCCGTAAGGTGGCGTTTTCCGCTTGTGCCTATAAAAGCCCCAACGGGAGCTCAATACTTCTTATTATAGATATTTCATTCATAATCTTTGGCAAGAATGCACAATTTCATCCGTGTATACGTCACATAAACTCGGACATAGTGTTACAGATCTTCTGTTGGATCATGTATCCATTCCTTAATAACATGATTGTCTGCCTTGAAAGAAACAAATTGAGCAAATATAAATAGAGCATATACATAAGCAAGAAACAGTTATTTGGACCTTTACATCACCAGGGGCCGTTTAGCTCAGTAGTAAGAGCGACACTACGTTGAAACGGCCACCTTATCAGTCGAAGGTCCGACTCCTGCAGCAGTTCTTTAACTGTTTATTTTATTTATGTTGTCTAGGCTGAATGATACATTCACCGTGTAATAACAGGAAATCATTTCAGGGGGATATGATATAACACAATTTTTTTAGGTTGTGACCTTTTTCACATGCTTTATATAGCGTGACAGACAAACACACAAAAACACACACAGGTATCACCAAATTATAACCATAAAATGATAGAATTGTGACGGAATTTGATCCACTGATGTTCAGATAGAATTTTCAATATTTCATCATTTCTGACGTTTCCTCAAAGAAATATCACGTAGAGAAAGTCATAACATACGAGATCAGCAACTTCCTCGGAGAATTTGAATAGTTTATATGCATTGGTTTAGGTAGTAATGATCACAGATTAACGACACTTTTTTGTTCGTCACACGGTAAAATTCAAGAAACTGCATCTTTCCTTTCTTCAAAGTTTTATATATAATTGTAGCCCAGTATAACAACTCATTGGTCACCTGAACTGGAGATTACAGGTTTGCCCGGCGTTGGAAATGAGTAGTTTTCGAACTTTGAACAATATACAAAGGTCAGTAGGCAACCTATTAGATTTCTAGATAAGTCAATTGAGTCAGCGGTTCTTCAGATTGTTTTAAATGGACGAAAGAAAAGCCCGATCATTTAACAAGTTACAATTGCAGATTGTTCCATTGTCTCGGTAGCGCAGTAGGCAGCGCGTCAGTCTCATAATCGTTAAACAGAGTAATCTGAAGGCCGTGAGTTCGATCCTCACCCGAGGCATTTGTTTTTGATTTGATAGTCAGTTTTGCAAAGTATTGGTCAACATAATCTTTTACAATTAATTGTTTTCTGTCAGACCTAATGCCACAATTTGAACTCCAGTGTTGACTTCATCAACTTGCCAAAGGTGCAAAGATAACATATTGTTTCGTATTTAATGATCTGAATGCACCCACACATAATTACCGTTGACAGTAGTTTAAAAAAAATTCTGACTCCCATCTGCTAGCAATTATTATGCCCCTTCCTTCTATTCTTTTCTTTCTTTTGATCCGAAACAATGATTCTCATATTCTAAGGTCACATTCCTACCCTTGCGATTCTGGGTTTCTTCATTCTATCCCAAACTTCGAATAGTAATTCAGTGATGTTTTCACCATTAAACTTTCGATTATACGATTCTCTCCTAACTGAAATTTCTTCCTAATTCCTAACTGGTCTTAAATTCCTCCCCGGGGAACCAATATCCTACCGTTTGAGAATCACCGTTTTACAAACGTTTAACGGACCTCTGGGTTGTTGTTCTCCCAGACACCATAAACCGTGTAAGAATGATAGATCTTATGCAACCTATCATCATATCCTGAAGTACATAGGTTTAATCTAGTTATGGAATTAGCGAATTGAAGTAAGGTGCAGGGGCTTGCAGGATGGTTACTTTAATGCTTCTGCAACACGCTAAACACCTCAGGAGCAATAAAGAGAAATATCATGTTGGCTGCCGAAGCAACATATATTACGTTAAGGTGGCTGTGTGTTAAGAAAGGAGTGGTGTAGGTAAGTTAGCGCTACCTAGACGCACACTGAGGCTTGATCAACGCACAGCTATGTAATCTTGGTGAGGTGGGCCTAACTTTCAATGGTCTGAAAACACTCAGTGACCCCTGGAAACATCATTGATGATGTTTCCAGACGCATTAAAAAGTGATGTACGCCAAAAATGAAGGAAAAGTTTCTCTTTGATTCTGAATGGTTGTAGAAACGGGATTTCCCCAGAAGTCCACAGAGAAAAAACGAATCCCTCAACTGACTTGAATACATATTCAAAACTCTCCAAAATAAATCCGTCGTGTTTTTTTCAAGGTTAAAGTGTCGTAAAAGAGAAAGACGAAAAGTAACTCTAAAAAGTATTTTTACAAATGATGCTTAGTATTCGTTTGATTGTCTCAGTTGAGCAGAAGGAAATTTTTAGAAGTATAAAATCTTCTCTTCCAGGAAAAAAAACTGTATCTCGTTGACCCATTCGATTAGTCATCGGTATCGTAAATTGTGACTGCAGGTTCGACTCCCAGACCAAAAGTTACATCACGTCTTGTTTTTTTTTTTACACGGGATCGTTGTGTAATATCTGAATAGACATTCTCTAGCATTTGACCGAATTTTCCGTTGACAGTACAGACACTCGAAAGTGAATACAATTTCACACTTTTCTTCTCATTTCGATGGTCAAATCCAGCTGTTCACTTTAATATTTTTTTCATTATGTTCCCCCATCTCTGCTTTTCACCATCTTCTGCTGACGTCACAGAGATCTCACAGTTGCTATTCTCAGAATCTCTCTTGTACTGCCAAACGTTCCAACGTAAAACACCTAATCTTTAAAGTGTAACAGACGAAATTCTGCGGACACGTTGCTTACTATAGTAAAGATTCAGGGAATCTTATATTTTCTGATATTTCCTCAAAGAAACAACAAAACTGTATCACCCAAAAGTCTCCAACGCTTCCTGGGAGGCGGGGTAGTTTATATACATTGGACTTGATTAAGAAGTGAATGTTACGTTCACAGATTAAACCGATGATTTTCTCCAATGATCATTTTTTGTTTTTGTTTTGACACAAAATTCAAATTATTGTACAATTTATTAGTAGCTCCTTCTCCTCTATCAAGATCTTGACACTCTGTGACCCATTAAATAAGGCACCAGCCCTTAAGCAAGTGATTGTGTGTTCGATTCTCATTGGAAGTGATACCAATCGTGAACATCTATCGTGAACAGAATGATCCCTTGTGGAAGTTTTATCATTAGAAGATCCGTAGAATCTGATAAAATCTTCAAAATTATGACGTTGATAGCAGGCCCCCAAGAATTCATTCCCGTATTTTATTTCATCGTATATTTTATTTTATGATCGAGGGCGTCAACAAAGTGATGTAAAACGCTTTTATAAATCTATTTGATACCACACTCAATGCCCCAATGGATAAGACATTGGTTTTTGAGAGTGAGTCCGAGTCCCGTTGCAGCTCTTTTTTAAATTTCAGGAATCATCAGTTTCTTAATGAAATGAACAAAAATGTTGACCTTCTCAGCAAGCCTTTGACTTTCCGTTCATGGCTTATTTCCCTGAATCATCTTTAAATAATTGCAGCAATTAAACTATCATAGCAACAATCAAGATGGGGAAAATCGTTTGAAGACATTGTGTATATAACGAGGATAGATCTTCATCTAAAAAAATGAACAGACACAGAGAGAAACAACGATTCTGTCTTTTAAAATGATGACAAGAAAATGACTGCTTAAAAATCTGTTAATTCATCTCACCAAATACTGAGCTGACTGCCATTGACAAGATTCGATCCATGAATGTTTATTTCTAATATTGTAACAAATAGGTATCAATCAAAGAAAGTCGTAAGAAATGCAGTCAGTAACTCTGACGGGGAAAGCTGTTGGCTTTTTTTTTTAACATCACGCTTTAATTCGAAGGTTAAGGTTACGTTTACATGTTTGCAGTTTCTCCACTTTCAGCTATCCATGAGACTCTGTGGCCTAATGGATAAGGCATCGACCTTCCAAGCCGGTGATAGCGACTCTCGTCAAAGGTGTTATTTCTTTTCAATTACGGAGAATATATATCTTATATTGGATGATCGTCCATGGAAGAATGAGACAAGTTTTATTGTTCGTGGAACTTACATTTCGAGACCCGTCGAAAGTAATGATTTATGACGTTGGTGGCAGACCTCCAAAACTTCATTTAAGTTTTGACTTTATAGTTGACGATACAAACCAAGCAATGGAAATTCTTTCATAAATCTATTCGATGCCATACTTTATTATCAGATAAAACATAGGTTTTCTAAGGACTGGAAATTCTGTCTTCTAGCAGGACGAAAAAAAAAATAGAAAACAAATAAGGTAATAACTTGGAAATTTATTAATTCTCACCAAAATACTGCGCCGGCTACCAGTGACAGGATTCGATCGATTAATGGTTCATTTTGGATATTTCTTGAAAGGAATATCAAGTTGTTCCACCTAATATTTATGTGTGTTGGTGGCCCAAATGATAGGGCATCGTCTCACTAAACCACAACCCCTGGCGGATATGAATACTTACTCAAGAGTCGACATTATATATAGAGACGTGTAAGCAGTTCATGGGTCTGCCATGCCCGATCTAAAATGTCTAATACAGAATTTTGAGGTTGAAGATGAATATAAAAAGCAAGTCATTGAATTTTTTCCTAGATCGATCGAGTAAATTGTTCCCCGCGTTGTTTTAGATATCAAGGAAAATTCCAATATTCCAAACATTACGATGACAATTGGCTTCGTTTTTTCGATAGGGCAGTAGGCAGAATGTCAGTCTCATCATCGAAAAATAAAATAATGAGGCTGTGAGTTCGATCCTCACGGGGGCCTGATGTTTTGATCTAATCGTGACTTGAAAATTTTCTCATTGTTAAATTTTACTTTGTATCTTCATTCCCTGACTGGAATTTCTGCTTTTTCCCTTCTATGAAATTCCTACCCTAGGAACCAATCTCCTGCTGTTTGGGAATCCTTGTTTTACTCACTTCAAAGGATCTATGCCCTTCATCCTCCTGCTGTTCGCCCCGACACCATGAACCCCTGTAAGAATGACCCTTCTTATGCGACATCTTCATATTCATGGATCTGATTCATGGAAATTTTTAGCAAACAGAGCTGTAACATACACATTGAATAACTCTGTTCAGAAAAAGTTTCAACCCGTGTCACTTTCGGGAAATTAGTGTAATGTTGTTCCCGGATTGACGACAATGAAGATTGTCTCTAATTACAGGTCTCTTTGGCATGACACACATTCGTGAAATAATACATAATTTGTTGTTAAAAGCTTCTTCTGCAGGGTAAATGTGAGCCTCCGTGGCCCAATGGATAAGGCACCGGCCTCCTAAGCCGGGGATTGCGGGTTCGACTCCCGTCGGAGGTGATTCACTTTTTCAATCAAGAATATAGTTGGATATTTCAGACTAATCCTCCATGGAAGAATGATACAAGTTTAATTATTTATGAAACGTACATAAACTTCTTGATTAAGGCCATAAAGGCATAACCCACCTGAATTATCAAGTAAGGTTTTAGCAATATAGTGAAATTCTAGGTTATTTGAACGGTATTACATTTTGAACTTTTCAAATATTTGAAGAGACGCTCTCAGTCCTGACAATATTTCGAATTCGTTTCGCTATGTAATCATTTCTACCTGAAAGTTCATTGGAAAATGAAAAATGAATTATGTGTCCAAATTTGAAAACTGAAAGTTGAGTGAACATGGTTTAACAGCATAGAAGACTTTAAAAATCTTCGTTCGGGCAATCCCAGTATCCGTCTGTGTATCAAGGATCAGTTTTGAGAGCAAAATGTCTAAACTTATGACGTTGATTTTTAATAAATCAGATCCTTTATTATATGACTGGGGACAATAAAAAAGCAATGGAAAATATTACTATATAATGCATGTCAACACGGGCAGGACATTGTCTTTCAAAGCTTGGGAGAGCTGGTTCGCTTCCCGTTGGAGCTCTTTTTTTCCGGAATCCATCAAAGTTTTTGATCATGTCAGCAGCCCTCTGAGTCTCCGTTCCTGGCTCATATCATTAGTTCATTCTAAATGATTTAAGATATCAAATAAACTACTACAGCATTAACCAAATCGGGGACAAGAGTCTGAAATACCAAGAGCAGAATAATGACCCACAAAAAATAAAACAAAACAGACAAAAACAATGATTCTGTCCTTTTACATGACAATGATAAGACAATTAATAAAGTAACAATTCGGAAATTCAGTTATTTATCTAATAAAATACTGAGTTGATCACCAATGACACAATTTGATCCATTGATGTTTACACACAATTTACTTAAAGAAATATCAATCAAAGAAAGCCTTATTAAATGCATGAGCAATCAACCTGAGTAGTTTTGATACATTAGTCTTAATTAAAGTTATGTTATGATGAGATTTTCTCTCTTAACTAAGCACTGTGTTCCAACATAGCCGAAATAAAAGCATCGGTCTCTTAGACTGTGAATGGTGTTTTTGTTTTCAGTCGGAGGTGATTCCTTTTTCAACACTAGATATCATATATATTTTATCAAATGATGAATTGACTATTATTGTGAAACTTGAATCAATGCTCGCCAAAAAAGTAACACCAATCATAATGATATAAAGTCACTGCCAAAGACATCCTGAAAAGTCGGTCATGTTTTTTCTCTGATTCAGAATCGTTGAAGAAGTGAAACTTCCAGAGGAGTCAATCCAGAAAAAAACGAAAAAACAAATCTCTATACTGACGCAAATACATATTCAAAACTGTGCTGTAGAAGAGGCTTTAGTAAGTTAAGTAGAGCAGGAGGCAGACCGTGAGTCGGCCATAGACAACCTAGAAATCCGTCAGGTTTTTCAGGGAAAACTTGTAACTGACGAGGAAAGAATATAAAAAGTGTTCTTTCGGTTGTAGTTAGTAGGCTACTTCAAGAAACATAGAATCTTTTTTTTATCGAAAAACTATATACCTCGTGTCCTCTTGGGTAAGTTATAGGTATCATAAACCAGAGCTGCGGGTTCGACTCCCGTCGCTGTTGACTTATTGTTCAACGGTGGACATTCGTCCTTGAAAAAAAATGAGAAAACTTCCACTGCATTACTAAACTGAATATATATCTTTAGAGTAGTGAAAAATTTAGATTTGGTTTAATCGTCAGTTTTGTAAAATGATGATCAACATAATTTCCACAGCTATTTGTTTCCGGTCACGTTCAAGGAAACTGACATAAAAATAGATTAAGAAGTTAGTGTTACGTTAACAGATTAAGTACAGTGGAGATTATCTCTAATGATCAGAATTTTTTGGTTTGACACATAGAACATTATAGAATATGCAATTTTGTTTGTAGTTTCTTCTCGTAAAGATAGAACACGAACCTCCGTGGACCAATGAATAAGGCACTGGTTTCCTAAACCGAGAATTGTTGGTTCGACTCCCATTGGAGATGGCTCACGTTTTCTATTGTGGACATTAAATAACTCTAAATTCACCTTCCGTGAAAAAAAAAACAAACGAGACATGCTTTATTATTCGTGAAAAATAAATTTCGAGACCCGTCAAATTTGATGAAATATCCAAACTTATGACGTTAGTAGCAAGACTTCTATCCAGTATTTCATTTCATCACATCCTTCATTTCATGATTGAGGATATCAACAAAGCAATGTGAAAGGATCTTATCAATCTATTTGATGTCACACTCCATGTCCCGAGGGATAAGACGGTGCTCCTTCTTTGAATTTCAAAATCTAACGATTTCTCAGCAAGACGAACAAAGACGTCCGTACCTAGCTTATTTCCCCAAATCATCTTTGAATGATAGCAGCAATTAAACTATTATTACAACCAAGATGGGGACATGAATTCAAATGAATCAGGTGTATAATAAATATAATTTCTCATCTAAAAAAAGAAACAAACTGAAAGGTCGTGATTTTGAGCCGCTCGTTTTGTCCTAATCATCAGTTGTGCAAGATAATGGTCAACTCAATTTACTTTTTAAAAATTTTCTATCACGCTTGAGGAAACTGATGTTTAAAATTATGATTTCAAATGTTGCCATTTGAGCTCCAAAATTGACCATAACAATTTAATTTCGTACCTATTGGTCAAGGGTACAATGTTTACTTTAGGATTTGCTTTGATGTAAAGATTATCAAAATCTGATGTAAGGATTATCAAAATCTGATTGTTTCGTATTTCAGGATCTAAATGCCCACTCGGATAAATACAGGTGGTAGTTTTGTAAAACGTTCAAGACTTCTGACCCACACCCTCCACTGCAATCAATTATGATACCCCTTCCTTCCATTCTTCTCTTACCTTTTCCTTTTAAAATGATGGTCCATAGTTTCCCAGGTCTCATTTTCCCCTTGAAATCCCGGATTTTCACAGTTCCTCTCCAATTTAGTAAGTATTTCTCCTTCACACTTTGCATTATACGTTCCTTCCCTGACTGAAAAATCCCTCTGTAATTTCTAATCGAGCTCAAATTCCCCCCTTCCCTGGAAATTCCCCCCTAGGAAGCCAATCTCCTACCGTATGAGAACCGCTGGTATTTTACCTTTTTATGGAACTATGCACGTCATTGTCCAGGATTTTATTCTTTCCAATTTCAGTAAAATATAAATTGTACCCATTTCCAAAATCTGATTTGATCTCAATCCATTTTATTGCATTCAGATCATTATTGTGGGATAAGCACAAATGTCAACACTACAGAATCCTTTTCCACCCCCAGAAACCTTTTGCTTTAACCCCCAGCCCTCCGGGGGTCCATTGATTAAGTATGCCAAATCTATTTAGCCTTTGCACATATTTAGGTAGTCTCTATACCGTGACAAGCTATCAAACACACAGCCCGAAATCACTGAATTATAAAATTCAATATAAAACAAGCAGTGTAGCTGGGGTGGAAATAAAAAAAAAGCTGAAAAGTCTCTTTGCTATTATGATATTTCGTCGAGAAAAGAGAAATGTAACATATCCAGTCAGTTGCTAAGTCCAGGAAGGAAAGTAGATTTTTACCCGTGTCTCAATCTGTCTAATTGCCATCAGATCTTTATTGTTGGGTGAGCACAAATGCACACTCCACATAACCTTTTTTACACGAAACCCCAAAACCTTTCGCCTTAACCCCTATCTATAAGGGGTCCATTGAGTATATATGTCAAATTTAGTTAGCCTTCGCCCATATTAGGGTGGATTCTATAGTGTGACAAACAAACTCACAGACGGATGTAAACATAGATAAATAAAATACACGTGGCATTGCTAACGGTGTACTTGGGGTTGGGAATCTTAAACACTCCTTTCAAGTCTTTTTATCTTTCTTCTGATATTTTGTCAAGAGAATTTCAAGCTAAAAGAATATGTTACTATACGATCAGTAACTCCGACCGAGAGGCTAAGTAATATCTAATATCAGTGTCTCGATTGAAAATCAATGTTACGACGTCCACAGATAAACGACAGTGGAGATTGTTTCTAATGTTTTGCCTCTTTGGCATAGCACTCACAAAACCTGAAGCATCATACTATATCTTTCAGGTCTCACGTTTGAGTAATGTATGAGAGCCTCCGTGGCCCAATGGATAAGGCACCGGCCTCCTAAGCCGGGGATTGCGGGTTGGACTCCCGTCGGAGGTGTTTCATATTTTAAATGGGCAAATTGGTATCAGGTCCTTCCTTTGTAAGAGTGGTGTGAATTCATAGTTTACTTGCTGAGACACACCCGTAAGGCGGCGTTTTCCTATAGAAGTGCCAACAGAAGCTCAATACTTCTTATTATGGATATTTCATTCATAACCTTTGGCAAGAATGCACAATTTCATCTGTGTAGAGGTCTCATGAACTCGGACATAGTATTACAGATCTTCTGTTGGATCATCTATCCATTCCTTAATAACATGATTATCTGCCTTGAAAGAAACAAATAGGGCATATATATAAGCAAGATGAGAAACAGTTATTTGGACCTTTACATCACCAGGGACCGTTTAGATCAGTGGTTAGAGCGGCACTACGTTGAAACAGCCACCTTATCAGTCGAATGTCCGATTCCTGCAGCAGCTCTTTAACTGTTTATTTCATTTACATTGTCTAGGCCGAATCATACATGTGTAATAGCAGGATATCATTTCATAGGGAGTTCAGATATAATATAACAAAATTTATTTAGGCTGTGATCCTTTCCACATGTTTTATATAGCGTGACAGACAAACACACACAAAAATCACACACAGATATCACCAAATTATAACCATAAAATGATAAAATTGTGACGGGATTTGATCCACTGATGTTCAGATAGAATTTTCAGTATTTTATCATTTCTGACGTTTCCCCCCCAAAATTATCACGTAAAGAAAGTCATAACATACGAGATCAGCAACTTCCTCGGAGAATTAGAATAGTTTATATGCATTGGTTTAGGTAGTAATGTTCACAGATTAACGACACTTTTTGGTTCGTCACACGGTAAGATTCAAGAAACTGCGTCTTTCCTCTCTTCAAAGTTTTATATACAATTGCAGCCCTGTATAACAACTCATTGGTCACCTGAACTGGAGATTACAGGTTTGCCCGGCGTTGGAAATGAGTAGTTTTCCAACTTTGAACCATATACAAAGGTCAGTAGGCAACCTATTAGATTTCTAGATAAGTCAATTGAGTCAGCAGTTCTTCAGATTGTTTCAAATGGACAATAGAAAAACCCGATGATTTAACAAGTTACAATGGCAGATTGCTCGATTGTCTCGGTAGCGCAGTAGGCAGCGCGTCAGTCTCATAATCGTTAAACAGAGTGATCTGAAGGCCGTGAGTTCGATCCTCACCCGAGGCAATCGCTTTTGATTTGGTTGTCAGTTTTACAAAGTAATGGTCAACGTATTCTTTTACAATTATTTGTTTTCTGTCAAGCCTAATGTTGCAATTTGAACTCAAGTGTTGACTTCATCAATTGGCTAAAGGTACAAATATAACATATTGTTTAGTATCTAAAGATTTGAATGCATCCATAAATAAATATAGGTGGCAGTTGTGTAAAATGAAAATTTGACTCCTATCTGCCAGCAATTATCATGCCCCTTCCTTTAATTCTTTTCTTTCTTCTGTTTCGAAAAAAATTATTCTCATACTCACAGGTCACATTCCTACCCTTGCAATTCTAAGTTTCTTCATTCAATCCCGAACTTCGAATAGTAATTAAGAGATGTTTTCACCATTAAACTTTCGATTATACGATTCTTTCATAACTGAAATTGCTTCCTAATTCCTAACTGGTCTTAAATTCCTCCCCAGGGAACCAATATCCTACCGTTTGAGAATCACCGTTTTACAAACGTTTAACGGACCCCTGGGTTGTTTTTCTCCCAGACACCATAAACCGTGTAAGGGTGATAGATCTTATGCAACCTATTGTCATATCCTGAAGTACATAGGTTTAATCTAGTTTTGGATTTAATGAATTGAAGTTAGGTGCAGGGGCTTGCAGGATGGTTACTTTGATGGTTCTGCAACACGCTAAACACCTCAGGAGCCATAAAGAGAAATATCATGTTGGCTGCCGAAGCAACATAAATTACGTTAAGGTGGCTGTGTGTCAAGAAAGGAGTGGTGTAGGTAAGTTAGCGCTACCTAGACACACACTGGGGCTTGATCAACGCAACTGTGTAATCTGGGTGAGGTGGGCCTAACTTTCAATGGTCTGAAAACACTCAGTGACCCCCAGAAACATCACTGATGATGTTTCCAGACGCATTAAAAAGTGATGTACGCCAAAAATGAAGGAAAAGTTTTTCTTTGATTCTGAATGGTTGTAGAAACGGGATTTCCCCAGAAGTCCATAGAGAAAAAACAAACCCCTCAACTGACTTGAATACATATTCAAAACTCTGCAAAATAAATCCGTCATGTTTTTTCAAGGTTAAAGTGTCGTAGAAGAGAAAGACGAAAAGTAACTTTAAAAAGTATTTAACAAATGATGCTGGGTATTCGTTTGATTGTCTCAGTTGCACAGAAGGAAATTTTTAGAAGCATAAAATCTCTTTCAGGAAAAAAAAACTGTGTCTCCGTGACACGTTCGTTTAGTCATCGGTATCCTAAATTGTGACTGCAGGTTCGAGCCCCAGACCAAAAGTTACATCACGTCTTGTTTTTTTTTTTACTCAGGATTTTTGCGTAATATCTGAATAGACCTTCTCTAGCATTTGACCGAATTTCCCGTTGACAGTACAGACACTCGAAAGTGAATACAATTTCACACTTTTCTTCTCATTTCAATGGTCGAATCCAGCTGTTCACTTTAAAGTTTTTTTCATTATGTTCCCCCTTCTCTGCTTTTCACCATCCTCTGCTGACCTCACTGAGATCTCAGAGTCGCTATTCTCAGAATCTCTCCTCTTCCGCGAAACGTTCCGATGGAAAACATTATCTTCAAAGTACGACAGTTGAAATTCTGCGTACACGTTGCCTATCATAGTAAAGGTTTAGGGAATCTTATATTTTCTGATATTTCCTCAGAGAAACAACAAAACTGTATCACCCAAAAGTCTCCAACGCTTTCTGGGAGGCGGGGTAGTTTATATACATTGGTCTTGATAAAGAAGTGAATGTTATGTTCACAAATTAAACCGAAGATTGTCTCCAATGATCATTTTTTGTTTTTGTTTTGACACAAAATTCAAATTATTGTACAATTTATTTGTGGCTCCTTCTCCTATAGCAAGAACTTGACACTCTGGGACCCATTGAATAAGGCACCAGCCCTTAAGCAAGTGATTGTGTACTCGATTCTCTTTGGAAGTGATACTAATTGTGAACATTTATCGTGAACAGCATGATCCTTTGTGGAAGTTTTATCATTAGAAGACCTGTAGAATCTGATAAAATGTCCAAAATTGTGACGTTGATAGCAGGCCTCCAAGAATTCATTCCCGTATCTTTTTTCATCGTATATTTTATTTTATGATTGAGGGTATCAACAAAGTGATGTAAAATACTCTTATAAATTTATTTGATATCACACTCAATGCCACAATGGATAAGGCATTGGTTTTGGAGAGTGAGTCCGAGTCCCGTTGCAGCTCTTTTTTAAATTTCAAGAATCATCAGTTTCTTAATGAAATGAACAAAAATGTTGACCTTTTGAGCCAGCCTTTGACTTTCCGTTCATGGTTTATTTCCCTGAATCATTTTTAAATGATTGCAACAATCAAACTATTATAGGAATAATCAAGACGAGGACAATCGTTTGAAAACATCGTTTATATAACGAGGATAGATCTTCATCTAAAAAATTAACAGACACAGAGAGAAACAGTGATTCTGTCTTTTAAAATAATGATAAGAAAATGACAGCTTAAAAATCTGTTAATTTTTCTAATCAAATACAGAGCTGACTGCCATTGACAAGATTCGATCCATGAATGTTTATTTCTAATATTGTTACAAATAGGCATAAATCAAAGAAAGTCGTAAGAAATGCAGTCAGAAACTCTGACGGGGAAAGTGGTCGGCTGTTTTTTTAACATCACGCTTTAATTAGAAGGTTAAGGCTACGTTTGCATGTTTGCAGTTTCTCCACTTTCAGCTATCCATAAGACTCTGTAGCCCAATGGATAAGGCATCAACCTTCCAAGCTGGTGATAGCGACTCTCGTCAAAGGTGTTATTTTTTTCAGTCGCGAACAATATACATCTTATATCGGATTGATCGCCCAAGGAAGAATGAGACAAGTTTAATTGTTTGTGGAACTTACATTTCGAGACCCGTCGAAAGTAATAATTTATGACGTTGGTGGCAGACCTCCAAAACTTCATTTAAGTTTTGACTGTTGTTGACGATACAAACTAAACAACGGAAATACTCTTATAAATCTATTTGATGCCATACTTTATTATCAAATAAAACATTGGTTTTCCAAGGACTGGAAAGTCTGTCTTTTATCAGGACGACAAAAAATAGGAAACAAATAAGGTAAAAGCTTGGAAATTTACTGAAATACTGCGCCGACTACAGGTGACAGGATTCGATCCATTAATGTTTCATTTTGGATATTTCTTAAAGAAATATCAAGTTGTTCCACCTGATATTATGTGTGTCGGTGGCCCGAATGATAGGGCATTGTCTCACTAAACCACAATCCCTGACAGATATGAATACTTACTCAAGAGTCGACATTATATATAGAGACGTGTAAGCAGTTCATGGGTCTGCCATGCCCGACCTAAAATGTCCCACACAGATTTTTAAGGTTGAAGATGAATATAAAAAGCAAGTCATTGAATTTTTTCCTACGTCAATCAAGTAAATTGTTCCCCGCGTCGTTTTAGATATCAAGGAAAATTCCAGTATTTGAAACATTACGATGACAATTGGCTTCGTTTTTTTCCGATAGGACAGTAGGCAGAACGCCTGTTTCATCATCGAAAAACAAAATGATAAGGCTGTGAGTTCGATCCTCACGGGGGGGTGGGGTGTTTGTTTTGATCTAAAGGTTAGTTGAAAATTTTCTCATTGTTAAATTTTACTGTGTATGTTCCTTCCCTGACTGGAATTTCTGCTTTTACCTTTTTATGAAATTTTTACTCTAGGAACTAATCTCCTGCCGTTTGAGAATCCCTGTTTTACCCACTTCAAAGGATCTATGCCCTTCATCCTCCAGTTGTTCACCCCGACACCATGAAACCCGGTAAGAATGACCCTTCTTATGCGACATCTTCATATTCATGGATTTGATTCATGGAAATTTTTAGCAAACAGAGCTGTAACATACACATTCAATAACTCTGTCCAGAAAAAGTTTTAACCCGTGTCACTTTCGGGAAATTAGTGTAATGTTGTTCCCGGATTGACGACAATGAAGATTGTCTCTAATTACAGGTCTCTTTAGCATGACACACATTCGTGAAATGATACATAATTTGTTGTTAAAAGCTTCTTCTGCAGGGTAAATGTGAGCCTCCGTGGCCCAATGGATAAGGCACCGGCCTCCTAAGCCGGGGATTGCGGGTTCGACTCCCGTCGGAGGTGATTCACTTTTTCAATTAAGAATATAGTTGGATATTTCAGACTAATCCTCTATGGAAGAATGATACAAGTTTAATTATTTATGAAACCTACATAAACTTCTTGATTAAGGCCACGAAGGCATAACCCACCTGAATTATCAAGTAAGGTTTAAGAAATATAGAGAAATTCTTGGTTATTTGAACGGTATTACATTTTGAACTTTTCATACGTGGCAATATTTGAAGAGACGCTCTCAGTCCTGTCGATATTTCGAATTCGTTTTGCTATGTAACCATTCCTCCCCGAAAGTTCATCGGGGAATGAAAAATGAATTATGAAATCTGAAAGTTGAGTGAACATGGTTTAACAGAACAGAAGACTTTTTAAAAATCTTCGTTCAGGTAATCCCAGTATTCCTCTTTGTGTAAGACATCGGTTTTGAGAGCAAAATGTCTAAACTTATGACGTTGGTTTTTAATAAATCAGATCCTTTATTATATGACTGGGGACAATAAACAAGCATTGTAAAATATTAATATATAATGCATGTAATGCCACACCTCATGTCAAAGCAGGCAGGACATTGTCCTTGAAAGCGAGGGAGAGCCGGTTCAAGTCAGGTTGTAGCTCTTTTTTACCGGAATCCATCAAAGTTTTTGATCATGTCAGCAGCCCTCTGAGTCTCCGTTCCTGGCTAGTATCATTAGTTCATTCTAAAAGATTTAAGATATCAGATAAACTACTACAGCATTAACTAAATTGGGGACAAGAGTCTGAAATACCAAGAGCAGAATGATGACCCACAAAAAATAAAACAAAACAGACAAAAACAGTGATTCTGTCCTTTTACATGACAATGATAAGACAATTAATAAAGTAACAACTTGGAAATTCACTAATTTATTTAATGAAATACTGAGCTGATCACCAGTGACACAATTTGATCAATCGATGTTTACACAGAATTTACTTGAAGAAATATCAATCAAAGAAAGCCTTATTAAATGCAGTGAGCAATCAACCTGAGTAATTTTGATACATTAGTCTTAATTAAAGTTATGTTATGATGAGATTTTCTCTTCTAACTAAGCACTGTGTTCCAACATAGCCGAAATAAAAGCATCGGTCTCTTAGACTGTGAATGGTGTTTTTGTTCTCAGTCGGAGGTGATTCCTTTTTAAACAGTAGATATCATATATATTTTATCAAATAATGAATTGACTATTATTATTTGTGAAACTTGAATCAATTCCTTGAATCAACGCTCGCAAAAACAATAACACTAATCATAATGATATGAAGTCACTGCCAAAGACCTCCTGAAAAGTCGGTCATGTTTTTTCTCTGATTCAGAATCGTTGAAAAAGTCAAGCTTCCAGAGGAGTCAATCCAGAAAAAAACGAAAGACAACAAATCTCTATACTGACGCAAATACATATTCAAAACTGTGCTGTAGAAGAGGCTTTAGTAAGTTAACTAGAGCAGGAGGCAGACCGTGAGTCGGCCATAGATAACCTAGAAATCCGTCAGGTTTTTCAGGGAAAACTTGTAACTGACGAGGAAAGAATACAAAAAGTGTTCTTTCGGCTGTAGTTAGTAGGCTACTTCAAGAAACATAGAATCTTTTTTTTAGCGAAAAACTATGTACTTCGTGGCCTCTTGGGTAAGTTATAGGTATCATAAACCAGAGCTGCGGGTTCGACTCCCGTCGCTGTTGACTTATTGTTCAACGGTGGACATTCATCTGTGAAAAAAATGAGAAAACTTCCACTGCATCACTAAACTGAATATATATTTAGAGTAGTGAAAAATTTAGATTTAGTTTAATCGTCAGTTTTGTAAAATAATGGTCAACATAATTTCCACAGCTATTTGTTTCCGGTCACGTTCAAGAAAACTGACATAAAAATAGATTAAGAAGTTAGTGTTACGTTCACAGATTAAGTACAGTTGAGATTATCTCTATTGATCAGAAATTTTAGGTTTGACGCCTAGAACATTAGAGAATATGCAGTTTTGTTTGTAGTTTCTTCTCCTAAAGATAGAACGTGAACCCTTGTGGACCAATGAATAAGGCACCGGTTTCCTAAATCAAGAATTGTTGGTTCGATTGCCGTTGGAGATGATTCACGTTTTCCATCGTTAACATTAGATAACTCTAAATTCACCTTCCGTGGAAAAAACGTGACATGCTTTATTATTCATGAAAAATATATTTCGAGACCCGTCAAATTTGATGTAATATTCAAACTTATGACGTTGGTAGCAAGACTTCATTTCATTTCATCATATCTTTCATTTTATGATTGAGGATATCAACAAAGCAATGTGAAAGGATCTTATCAATCTATACGATGCCACACTCCATGTCCCGAGGGATAAGACAGGATAAAACGGTACTCCTTCTTTGAATTTCAAAATCTAACGATTTCTCAGCAAGACGAACAAAGACATCCGTTCCTGGCTTATTTCCCCAAATCATCTTTGAATGATAGCAGCAATTAAACTATTATTACAACAACCGAGATGGGGACAAGAGTTCAAATGAATCAAGTGTATAGCAATGATAATTCCTCGTCTAAAAAAGAGACAAACCCAAGCATAAACGATGATTCTGTCCTGTAAAATAATGGTTGGAAAATGACAGCTCGGCAGTTTACTAATTTATTTACTAAAATACTGATCTGACTACCCGCGACCGGATTTGATCCACTAATTTTTTCAAATGCCAATTAAATATGCAGTCTCCTTTCTGATACTTCACCAAATAGATATCAATCAAAGGAAGCCGTTGGAAACACAGACAGCAATCGGGAAAGTGGAGTAGGTTTTGTACATAGATCTTTAATAAGAAGTGGGTTTTACGTTCACAGAGTTAGGAGAGTATAGATAAGCCTCTGTGGCTCAATGGATAAGGCACTGGCCTTCTAAGCAGGGAATTGTGGGTTCGACTCCCGTCAGAGGTATCACGCTTTTACAAATGAAGGCAGTACATAACTTATATCGGATTGATCTTCCGTCTAAAAATGTAGCAATTTTCATAATTCATGAAACTTACATTTTGAGACCGGTCAAAGTTAATCAAAATATATAACATTGGTTGTGAACATCGAAGAGTTGATTCTCGGGTTTTATTCCAACAGGTCCTCAAGTTTGTAACTGATGACATTAACCTAACAATGGAAACTATCCATATAAATCTATTTGATGCCATCCTTCATATCCAAATAAAATATTGGCGCTCTAAATAGTTGAGACTCTTTCCTTTAACACGGCGACAGAAAATCGAAAACGAAAGCAATAACTTGGAAATTTTATAATTCATTAATAAAATACTGTGCTGAATAACAGTGACCGGATTTGATTAATTAATTTCCAGGTGAAATTTCCAGTCTCTTATCATTTCTTATATTTCTCCACAGGAATATCAAGCAAAGAAAACTGTAATATGCGCATGTAGCAACCCTGCCGGGGTAGCAGAATAGTGTTTATACATGAGTCTTAAGTTAGAAATAAATGTTATGTTCATAGATAAACAACAATGAAGATTGTCTTTAGTTATCGGTTTTTTAGTTTGACAAATTCAAGAAACAGAATATCCACGTTCGATGTGTATCATGTGTCTGTGAATCTATTGATAAGGCATTGTTCTCCGGCGGGTTTGACTTCCGAAGGATATGAGTATTAATTCAAGTGTCGACATCATGTATTGAAATAAAAACAGTCCAAGGGTCTGCCATGGATGACCTGGAAATGTCCAACTAAGGACTTTTGAGGCTCAGGATTAATATAGAAAACAAGTCATTAGATTTCGTCGTAGGTCAATTGAATAAATCATTATCCGTATCGTTCCAGATTGATAAAACATCAGAGAATAGTCTGTATTTAAAAAGTTACAATGTCTACCTATTTGGTCGTCATGTTAGCGCGGTAGAAAGTGTATCAATCTTATAACAAACGAAATTAGTAATCTGAAAAGTCATGATTTCGATTCGCTCGTTTTGATCTAATCATCAGTTGTGCAAGATAATGGTCAACTCAATTTACTTTTTTGTTTCCTATCACGCCCAAGGAAACTGGTATAAAATTATAATTTCAACTGTTGCCATTTGAGCTCCAAAATTGACCATAACAATTTGATTTCGTACCTATTGGTCAAGGGTACAATGTTTACTTTAGGATTTGCTTTGATGTAAAGATTATCAAAATCTGATGTAAGGATTATCAAAATCTGATTGTTTCGTATTTCAGGATCTAAATACCCTCTCGGATAAATACAGGTGGTAGTTTTGTAAAACGTTCAAGACTTCTGACTCACACCTTCCACTGCAATCAATTGTTTTACCCTTTCCTTCATTGTTTTCTTACCTTTTCTTTTTCAAAAAATGGTTCATAGTTTCCTGGGTCACATTTTCCCCTTGCAATGCCAGATTTTCACAGTTCCTCTCCAATTTAGTAAATATTTCACCTTTATCATCATCAGTCTTTCAACGTTGGACATAGACCTTCCCCAGGGTTCGCCACACTTATACTTTGCATTAAACTTTCCTTCCCTGACTGAAAAATTCCTCCCCAATTTCTGATCGGAGACGCCAATTTTTTACCATGTGAGAACCACTGGTATTCTACCTTTTGTGAAACTATGCATGTCATCATCCGGCTTTTTATTCTCTCTGATTTCAGTAAAAGATATATTGCACCCATTCCCACAATAACGATCTGATTTCAATCCGTCTTATTCCAAACAGATCATTATTGTGGGGTAAGCGCAAATGCAGACTCCACAGAATCCTCCACCACCCCGAAACCCTTTGCATTAACCCCCAACCCTCAGGGGTCCATTGATTAGGTATGCCAAATCTATTTAGCCTTTGCACATATTTAGGTAGTCTCTATACCGTGACAGGCAAACAAACACACAGCCGGAAATCACTGAATTATAAAATTGCATAGCTAACGGTGTAGCTGGGGTGGAAATTAAAGAAAACACTCGTGTGTCTGGGAAAGCTGAAAAGTCTCTTTGCTATTATGATATATCGTCAAGAAAAGAGAAATGTAACATACACAGTCAGTTGCTAAGTTCAGGAAGGAAAGTAGATTTTTACCCGTGTCTCAATCTGTCTAATTGCCATCAGATCATTATTGTTGGGTGAGCACAAGTGCAGACTCCACATAACCCTTATTTACATGAAACCCCAAAACCTTTCGCCTTAACCCCCATCCACATGGGGTCCATTGAGTATGTTTGTCAAATTTAGTTAGCCTTCGCCCATATTAGGGTTCTATTGTGTGGCAGACAAACAAACTCACAGACGGATATAAACATAGATAAATAAAATACGCGTGGCATTGCTAACGGTGTACTTGGGGTTGGGAATCTTAAACACTCCTTTCGAGTCTTTTTATCTTTCTTCTGATATTTTGTCAAGAGAATTTCAAGCTAAGAGAACATGTTACTATACGGTCAGTAACTCCACCCGAGAGGCTATGTAATTTCTAATATCAGTGTCTCGATTGAAAATCAATGTTACGACGTCCACAGATTAACGACAGAGGAGATTGTTTCTAATGTTTTGCCTCTTTGGCATGGCACTCACAAAACCTGAAGCATTATGCTATATCTTTGAGGTCTCACGTTTGGCTAATATATGTGAGCCTCCGTGGCCCAATGGATAAGGCATCGGCCTCCTAAGCCGGGGATTGCGGGTTCGACTCCCGTCGGAGGTGTTTCATATTTTAAGTGGGTAAATTTGTATCAGGTCCTTCCTATGTAAGAGTGGTGTGAATTCATGGTTTACTTGCTAAGACACACCCGTAAGGCGGCATTTTCCGCTTGTGCCTATAGAAAGCCTCAACGGAAGCTCATTACTTCTTATTATGGATATTTCATTCATAACCTTTGGCAAGAATGCTCAATTTCATCTGTGTAGAAGTTACATAAACTCGACATAGTATTACAGATCTTCTGTTGGATCATGTATCCATTCCTTAATAACATGAAAGAAACAAATACAGCAAATATAAACCGTGAATAAACAAGACGAGAATTTGGAGTTGAAACAGTTATTTGGACCTTCACATCACCGGTGGCCGTTTAGCTCAATGGTATGAGCAACACTACATTGAAACGGCCACCTTATCAGTTGAAAGTCCGATTCCTGCAGCAGCTCTTTATCTGTTTATTTTATTTACGTTGTCTAAGCCGAATGATACATTCACCGTGTAATAGCAGGAGGGAGTTTAGATATAATGTAACAAAATTTGTTTAGGCTGTGACCCTTTCCACATGTTTTATATAGCGTGACAGACAAACACACAAACACACACACACACACACACACACACACACACACAGAGATACCACCAAATTATAACCATAAAATGATAAAATTGTGTTGGGATTTGATCCACTGATGTTCACATCCACTCCCCCTTTTTCTGGCCTTATCTTCGGGATCAAAGTGTAGTATCTGTTCCACAACAGAGCCCGAGGCGCAGTTACGGACACTTGCGCGTCGAATGGGCCGGAGATTGGCGTGTGGGTGGTATCAAAGATCGAGTGCGCCGGTGCAAGCGTTAGCCAATGAGGTTTGACTGAGGCTAGCTGCAGGTTTTCTGTTTCCCCAGGGCAGCACTACTCCATTGCACTTAAAGGAGCAGGTCCCCTGGTGGACGCTTTCGTGGCGGACGTTGTCCAGCCATTACGATGAGCTTTTCAACGGTAGCCGCGTCGGCTGGAGCCATTTTTTGGACGGATGGTCTCCTATTCTTCCCACGTTAAGCTCGACCTTGTGTCATATTTTGCTGCTGTGGAACAGCGAATAAATACCTCCCCTCACTGATGTTCAGATAGAATTTTCAGTATTTTATCATTTCTGACGTTTCTTCAAAAAATATCACGTAAAGAAAGTCATAACATACGAGATCAGCAACTTACTCGGAGAGTTGGAATAGTTTATATGCATTGGTTTAGGTAGTAATGATCACAGATTAACGACACTTTTTGGTTTGTCACACGGTAAGATTCAAGAAACTGCATCTTTCCTTTCTTCAAAGTATCACATAATACAATAGCCCAGTATAACAACTCATTAGTCACCTAAACCGGAGATTACAGGATTGCCCGGCGTTGGAAATGAGTAGTTTTCGAACTTTGAACCATATACAAAGGTCAGTAGGCAACCTATTAGATTTCTAGATAAGTCAATTGAGTGAGCGGTTCTTTAGGTTGTTTCAAATGGACGAAAGAAAAACCTGATGATTTAACAAGTTACAATGGCCGATTGTTCCATTGTCTCGGTAGCGCAGTAGGCAGCGCGTCAGTCTCATAATCGATGAACAGAGTAATCTGAAGGCCGTGAGTTCGATCCTCACCCGAGGCATTCTTTTTTGATTTGATCGTCAGTTTTGCATAGTAATGGTCAACATAATCTTTTACAATTATTTGTTTTCTGTCAAGCCTAATGCCACAATTTGAACTCCAGTGTTGACTTCATCAACTTGCCAAAGGTACAAAGGTAACATATTGTTTCGTATCTAAAGATCTGAATGCACCCTTAGATAAATACAGGTGGCAATTGTGTGAATTGAAAATTCTGACTCCAATCTGCAAGCAATTATTATGCCCCTTCCTTCAATTCTTTTCTTTCTTTTGCTTCGAAAAAAATGATTCTCATATTCTCAGGTCACAT
Source organism: Thysanoteuthis rhombus (assembly GCA_963457665.1). Classification (NCBI taxonomy): domain Eukaryota; kingdom Metazoa; phylum Mollusca; class Cephalopoda; order Oegopsida; family Thysanoteuthidae; genus Thysanoteuthis; species Thysanoteuthis major. Next base: position 18,878,739 of record OY735232.1, on the reverse strand, counting down.
TCCTACCCTTGCAATTCTTGGTTTCTTCATTCTATCCCACACTTCTAATAGTAATTCAGTGATGTTTTCACCATTAAACTGTCGATTATACGATTCTCTCCTAACTGAAATTGCTTCCTAATTCCTAACTGGTCTTAAATTCCTCCCCAGGGAACCAATATCCTACCGTCTGAAAATCACCGTTTTACAAACGTTTAACGGACCTCTAGGTTGTTGTTCTCCCAGACACCATAAAGCGTGTAAGGATGATAGATCTTATGCAACCTATCATCATATCCTGAAGTACATAGGTTTAATCTAGTTTTGGTATTAGTGAATTGAAGTTAGGTGCAGGGGCTTGTAGGATGGTTACTTTAATGCTTCTGCAACACGCTAAACACCTCAGGAGCCATAAAGAGAAATATCATGTTGGCTGCCGAAGCAGCATAAATTACTTTAAGGTGGCTGTGTGTCAAGGAAGGAGTGGTGTAGGTAAGTTAGCGCTACCTAGACACACACTGGGGCTTGATCAACGCAACTGTGTAATCTGGGTGAGGTGGGCCTAACTTTCAATGGTCTGAAAACACTCAGTGACCCCTGGAAACATCATTGATGATGTTTCCAGGCGTATTAAAAAGTGATGTACGCCAAAAATGAAGGAAAAGTTTTTCTTTGATTCTGAATGGTTGTAGAAACGGGATTTCTCCAGAAGTCCACAGAGAAAAAACAAATCCCTCAACTGACTTGAAGACATATTCAAAACTCTGCACAATAAATCCGTCATGTTTTTTCAAGGTTAAAGTGTCGTAAAAGAGAAAGACAAAAAGTAACTCTAAAAAGTATTTAAAAAATGATGATGGGTATTTGTTTGATTGTCTCAGTTGAGCAGAAGGAAATTTTTAGAAGTATAAAATCTTCTCTTTCAGGAAAAAAAAACTGTGTCTCCTTGACCCATTCGTTTAGTCATCGGTATCCTAAATTGTGACTGCAGGTTTGACCCCCAGACCCAAGAGTTACACCACGTCTTCTTTTTTTTTACACGGGATCGTTGTGTAATATCTGAATAGACCTTCTCTAGCATTTGACCGAATTTCCCGTTGACAGTACAGACACTCGAAAGTGAATACAATTTCACACTTTTCTTCTCATTTCGATGGTCGAATCCAGCTGTTCACTTTAAAGTTTTTTTCATTATGTTCCCCCTTCTCTGCTTTTCACCATTTTTCGTTGACCTCACAGAGATCTCACAGTTGCTATTCTCAGAATCTCTCCTCTACTGCCAAACGGTCCAACGTAAAACATTTACCTTTAAAGTGTAACAGACGAAATTCTGCGCACACGTTGCTTATCATAGTAAAGGTGTAGGGTATCTTATATTTTCTGATATTTCCTCAAAGAAACAACAAAACTGTAACACCCAAAAGTCTCCAACGCTTCCTGGGAGGCGGGGTAGTTTTCATACATTGGTCTTGATTAAGAAATAAATGTTACGTTCACAGATTAAACCGATGATTGTCTCTAATGGACATATTTTTTTGTTTTGACACAAATTTCAAAGTTCATTTGTAGCTCCTTCTCCTATAGCAAGATCTCGACACTCTGTGACCCATTAAAAAAGGCACCAGCCCTTAAGCAAGTGATTGTGTGTTCGATTCTCATCGCAAGTGATACCAATCGTGAACATTTATCGTGAACAGAATGATCCTTAGTGGAAGTTTTATCATTAGAAGACCCGTAGAATTTGATAAAATGTCCAAAATTATGACGTTGATAGCAGGCCTCCAAGAATTCATTCCCGTATTTTATTTCATCGTATATTTTATTTTATGATCGAGGGTATCAACAAAGCGAAGTAAAATACTCTTATAAATCTATTTGATACCACACTCAATGCCCCAATGGATAAGACATTGGTTTTGGAGAGTGAGTCCGAGTCCCGTTGCAGCTCTTTTTTAAGTTTCAGGAATCATCGGTTTTTTAATGAAATGAACAAAAATGTTGACCTTTTCCGCAATCCTCTAACTTTCCGTTTATAGCTTATTTCCTTGAATATTCTTTAAATAATTGCAGCAATTAAACTATTATGGAAACAATCAAAACGGGGACAATCGTTTGAATACATTGTGCATATAACGAGGATAAATCTTCATCTGAAAAAATGAACAGACATGGAGAGAAACAATGACTCTGTCTTTTAAAATAATGATAAGAAAATGACAGCTTAAAAATTTGTTAATTTATCTAATCAAATACAGAGCTGACTACCATTGACAGGATTCGATCCATGAATGTTTATTTCTAATATTGTAACAAATAGGTATCAATCAAAGAAAGTTGTAAGAAATGCATTCAGCAACTCTGACGGGGAAAGTGCTCTCTTTTTTTTTAACCTTACGCTTTAATTAGAAGGTTAAGGCTACGTTTACATGTTTGCAGTTTCTCCACTTTCAGCTATCCATGAGACTCTGTGGCCTAATGTATAAGGCATCGACCTTCCAAGCCGGTGATAGCGACTCTCGTCAAAGGTATTATTTCTTTTCAATTGCAGACAATATACATCTTATATCGGATTGATCGTCCAAGGAAGAATGAGACAAGTTTTATTGTTCGTGGAACTTACATTTCGAGACCCGTCGAAAGTGATGATTTATGACGTTGGTGGCAGACCTCCAAAACTTCATTTAAGTTTTGACTTTATAGTTGACGATACAAACCAAGCAATGGAAATTCTTTTATAAATCTATTCGATGCCATACTTTATTATCAAATAAAACATTGGTTTTCCAAGGACTGGAAATTCTGTCTTCTAACAGGACGAAAAAAAATAGAAAACAAATAAGGTAATAACTTGGAAATTTACTGATTCTCACCAAAATACTGCGCCGGCTACCAGTGACAGGATTCGATCGATTAATGTTTCATTTTGGATATTTCCCGAATGGAAAATCAAGTTGCTCCACCTGATATTATGTGTGTCGGTGGACCAAATGATAGGGCATCGTCTCACTAAACCACAACCCCTGACTGATATGAATACTTACTCAAGTGTCGACATTATATATAGAGACGTGTAAGCAGTTCATGGGTCTGCCATGCCCGACCTAAAATGTCCCACACGGATTTTTTAGGTTGAACATATATCTATAGAAAGCAAGTCATTGGATTTTCTCCTCGGTCAATCGAATAAATTGTTCCCCGCGTTGTTTTAGATATCAAGGAAAATTCCAGTATTTGAAACATTACGATGACAATTGGCTTCGTTTTTTTTCGATAGGGCAGTAGGCAGAACATCAGTCTCATCATCGAAAAACAAAATAATAAGGCTGTGAGTTCGATCTTCACGGGGAGCCTTTTGTTTTGATCTAATCCTTAGTCGAAAATTTTCTCATTGTTAAATTTTACTGTGTATGTTCCTTCCCTGACTGAAATTTCTGCTTTTACCCTTTTATGAAATTCTGACCCTAGGAACCAATCTCCTGCTGTTTGGGAATCCCTGTTTTACCCACTTCAAAGGATCTATGCCCTTCATCTTCCAGTTGCTCGCCCCGACACCATGAGCCCCGGTAAGAATGACTGTTCTTATGCGTCATCTTCATATTCATGGATCTGATTTGGCCATGGGAAAGAATTGGGGAGGGATGCAGAAATTGCACTGGTCGATCCCTCTTCAGAGCCAGTTGGCAAAGAGCTATCAAGTCGGCCAATGAAGCAACAGCATTCGCTTCAAGGAGGCTTTGGATCAGGAGAGTAGAATTGTGATTGAGGTAGCACCACATAAACATGGATTTTCAATGTAATCTGTTGATTGTGAGTTCGAATCATCCTAGACGGTATGTCGGATTTAAACATCGATTTTACCTGAGAAAACTTACGGAAATTGCCAGAAGCAACAATCTGCACATCTCAAGTAAAATTACAGGCTCATTGACATTCGAAATGAATTCTTGACTTCCTTCATTTCTCGACAGCCATGCTCTGCCGTTCTCTTCGGGTAAAGATGTCAATATTCCGTATTTTTTGGCATGCCTTTACCCTGCTATTCCGTCCCACACTTCAAATCTCGCAATCTTCGTGATACTTTACACTACATCTCCCATCCTTAAATGTTTTTTTTTAAATTGTGGTCGACAGAATCGGGAGAGACTCATGATAAAAAGAAGTGCGCAGACATGTTGCTTATTTAGATATGAATTATATAGAAATCTTACATCAATGTTTAGGATTAAATCTCACAATGAAAGCGAAAAAGTAAGTAAGACGTTGGGAATTTATTCATTTATTTCATAAAATACTGAGCCGACCGCCAGGGAAGGATTTGATCCATTGATTTCTCAATTAGATTCAAAGTCATTTATCTTTTCTAGCATTTCACCAAGGAAATTCTCAGCAAACAGAGCTGTAACATACACATTCAATAACTCTGTTCAGAAAAAGTTTCAACCCGTGTCACTTTCGGGAAATTAGTGTTATGTTGTTCCCGGATTGACGACAATGAAGATTATCTCTAATTACAGGTCTCTTTAGCATGACACACATTCGTGAAATGATATATAATTTGTCCTTAAAAGCTTCTTCTGCAGGGAAAAATGTGAGCCTCCGTGGCCCAATGGATAAGGCACCGGCCTCCTAAGCCGGGGATTGCGGGTTCGACTCCCGTCGGAGGTGAGCATATTTTTAACGAGTAAACTTTTATCAGTCCAATCCTACAAAAGATAGGATACAGACAACTACCCACCTTGTTCATACAGAGGGCCAAAATGCAAACTCAAAAGTGTTTTTATTGAAACCTCATTTCAAATCCACTGGCAACAATGCACCATTCCATCAACCCAGAGATCACATCCTTTTCCTCTAATTCCCTCTAGGTTCATTGAGTGCAGATGCCCATATTCAGGTGGCTTTAAAGGTTCGACTCCCGTCGGAAGTGTCCATACTTTTGATGCGTAAATTTTCATCTGACCGATCCTATATAGGAAAGGGAGTCAATTATGCTTTACTTGCTCACAATGAGCCCACAGGGAGGTATTTTCCTGTAGAAGGCTTAAATGAGAGCTGAAAACCTTTTTATGGATGACTTACCTCAATACCTCTGGAAAAAATGGACCGTTCCTTTTGCTTTGAATTAAGAAAGATAAATTATATCAACTTGTGGATTGATTGATTGAAATATTGAAATCAGGTCATTTTTATGAGGGTGAGAGTTTTCTCCCAAATACATACACGTTTTGAACCCCTATGTACGTTGAGAACGACTGCTAAATTTGATCAAGGCAACAATTAAACTACTATAACAACAACCAAGATGGGGACAAGATTTCGAATAAATCAAGTGTAGCAAAATGATAATACCTCATCCAAGAAAAGAAAAAAGCTCAGAGAGAAGCAATGATTCTGTCTTTTAAAATAATGATGGAAAAATGACAGAGCAAAAGCTTGAAAATTGATTGATTTACTTGATGAAATACAGAGTTGACTACCAGTGACAGAATTTGATCCATTGACATTTATTCAAAGTTTCATTCGAATATTTACCCTTTATCATAATTTCTGATGTTTTGTATAATAGATAACAATCAAAGGAAACCGTAAGAAAATGCTGTCAACAACTCTGTCAGGATAGTGGAGAAGGTTTTGTTTTTTTACATGGATCTTAATTAAGAAATTAATGGTACGTTAAGGTCTTTGAGGCTTCTGGAATGTACTGAATATCGAGCCTCCGTGGCCCAATGGATAAGGCACCGGCCTCCTAAGCCGGGGATTGCGGGTTCGACTCCCGTCGGAGGTGATGAACTTTTCCCATAACAGCCAATAACTAGGTGTACAAATAAAAATCGATAACAGCATTTGGCTTTTATTTGTTTCCTGTCACGCCAAAGGAGACTGAATTACAAAATTATATCAAACCTCCGTAATTCGATTTTGCCCTCATCATTTTGATGACCTACCTACTGGCCAAGCCTTCAATGATTACATATTGTATCGTTTTTGAAGATTTGAAAGTTCTCACAGATAAATACGGGTGGAAGTTGTGTAAAGAGGAAATCGTTTGAATTTCTGACTCTTTCCATCCGCTGTCACCGATCATCAAACTCTTTCTTTCTATTTTCTTTTCCCTTCTAAACAATGGTCCATAGATCCTCGGGTCATATCCCACGGCTTGTGATCCAAGGTTTCCTCAGTTCTTCTCCAATTTTGAATTATCATTCATTAATGTTCCCAACATTATACATTCATCTCTTAAATGGAATTCTTTCTTGATTTATAACTTAACTTAGACCCCCCTCTTGAGAAATTCCTCCCTAGGAAGCCAATTTCCTCCGGCTTGGTAATCGTTGTTTAGCAACCATTCCATTAACATCTGGGTATGTTTCTAGCCCCTCATCAACATCATCAGTCTTTTAGCGTCCGTCGTTGGACATAGACCTTCCCCAGGATTTGCCACACTTCCCTGTCATGGGCGTCACGGAGCCAGTACTTCCTAAACTTGTCTAGCTCGTCTCTCCATCTAACATTTTGCCGGCCTCGGTTGCGCATGTGGTCTTGGGAAATCCATGTTGTGAGTTGTGATGTCCATCGATTGTCTGCCATTCTTGCAACATAGCCAGCCCACCGCCATTTGAGACTTTTAATGGATTCTATGATGTCCCTGACTCCCGTTTTTTCCCGAATGTACTGTGCTGTCTTGTGGTCTCTCCATGTGAGGCCCAGCATTATTCTTTCATGTGCATGTTGCATGGTTCTCAATTTGCAGATCTGTCTCTTGGTTAGGTTCCATGTTTCAGCTCCATAAGTGACTATTGGGAGGATGCATTGGTTATACACCCTTCTCCTCAAGATTAATGGAATCTTATTATTTTTGAAGGTTGAGCTAGCTCTGCCAAAGGCTTGCCATCCTAGTGCGATTCTTAGCCCCTACTACACATTTAAGGATGACGGTTCTAAATAAACCTAATATCATATCCTGAAGTACGGAGGATTTATTTGGTTTTGGAAGAGACTTTAGGTGGGATGCAGGGGTCTTTTCCGGCCGGTTTCTTCGGTGAGCCTGCAACATGATAAACACACCCGAAGGAAATAAGCTAAGTTCTATTAGAGTTGGCAGCTGCTGCATCAGAAATCGTTGTAGGTATCATACCAATAGCTACACAATAACCGGGAGTTGATCAACCCCAGAAGTGACAAATGGTATGAGGAGGGTCTTGATCATTGACACACCAGGAAAATCAGTGACGGTGTTTCCACAAGCATTAAAAGGTGATGTAATCGGAGGATGATGTTTTCACAACGTCACAGATAAAAGACATCGAGGATTGTCTCGGATGATCAGCTTCTTTATCATGGCACTCTCAAAACGTAAATCATTATACTATGCTTTTTGTTCCTTTACCAATAAAAAAAAAACGAGCCTCCGAGGCCAAATGGATAAGTCATTAATCTTAAAAGTGTCCATCCATTGACACCCAAGCCGAATCATGTTTCAAATGATTAAACAATTTTGAAAAGCAATTTTAAGATTGTCACAGAAACGACAAGATTTCTTATTTGGCCGGATGGGAGGTGCAACGATCTCCAACACCAGCAATAGCAGGCTAGAGGAATAATCATTGCTTTTGTATAATCCAATCTACTGCAATACGAGGCCTTCGTGGCTCAATGATAAGGTACCAGCCTCCTAAGCCGGCGATTGCAGGTTAGAGTACTGTTGGACGTAAGAATCACAGCTTTTATTTACTCTAATCTACTGCAATACGTTAGTGGAAGCTGGTATTCCGGTGAACTGTAATTTATCTTACAAGTGTCCATCCAACGTTTCCCAAGCCTAATCATGTTTAAAATGATTCAACAATTCCGAAAGGCAATTTTAAGATTATCTTTAGAAAAGTCAGTGAGGCCTTCATGCCCAAATGGATAAGGCACCAGCCTTCTAAAGCAGGTTCAAGTCCTGTCAGAAGTAAAAATCACTGCGTTTATCTAATCTAATCTAAAATACTGCAATACATTAAATAAGTAGATAAGGAACCAGCCTCCTAAGAAAAAAAGTAATTTGAAAATTATCTTTCGGGAAGTCGGTGAGACCCTTGTGGTCCAATGGATAAGACACCAGCCTGCGAAGCCGGGATTTGGGGGGTCTACCCCGTTAGAGGTAAGAATCACACCTTTTATTTAATTTAATCGACTATTAGTGAAAGCTGGTATTTCGGTGAATTGTCATTTGTCTTACAAGTGTCCATCTAACGTTTGCCCAGCCCAATGATGTTTCAAATGAATCAATAATTCTGAAACGCAATTTTAAGATTGTCTTTCAAAAAGTCAGCGAGGCCTTCATTGTCGAATGGATTAGGTACCAGCCTCCTAAGCCAGGTTGGAGTCTCGTCGGTGGTGAAATTATTTGTTTGGTTTTAAAGTATTTCAACTTAAGCTTTATCAAAGTTTAGTACTTTGTTCTACATTGTTATAATTCCATTCCAGTCTAGTTATTTTTACCTTTATTCTATGTTTGATAATATGAAAAAAACGGAAGAAAGACACTACCAAAAGAAAACACTAAGCGTCCATGGTCCGATAGATAAGGCACCGGCCTCCTAAGCCAGGGATTGCGGGTTCAAGTTCCGTCGGTGGTAAAAATTGTTCGTTTGTTTGGTCTCAAAGTCTTCCAAATTGAGCTTTATCAAGCCTCACTACTTTGTCCTAAATTTTTATTATTCCATTCCAGTCTAGTTATTTTTACGTTTATTCTGTTAGATAATATGGAAAAACTGAGAAAGGGTACTGCCTAAAAAAGAAACTAAGGGTCTGTGGCCCAATGGACAAGGCCTAGGCCTCCTAAGTCAGGATTGCGGGTTCGAGTCCCGTCAGTGGTAAAAATTGTTTGTTTTTTTGGTCTCAAAGTCTTCCAAATTGAGTTTTATATACCTTCAACACTTTGTGCTACATTGTTATTCTTCCATTCCAGTCTAGTTATTTTTACCTTAATTCTATGTTTGATAATATGGAAAAACGGAAAAAAAGCACTACCTAATGTAGACACTAAGCTTCCGTGGCTCAATGGATAAGGCACTGGCTCCCTAAGCCGGGTATTGCAGGTTCGAGTCCCGTTGGTGGTAAAAATCGTTTGTTTGATCTCAAAGTCTTTCAACTTGAGTTTTATCAAACTTCACTATTCTTTCTAGATTGTTATTATTCCATTCCAGTCCAGTTAGTTTCACCATTATTCTATGTTTGATAATATGGAAAAAAACACTGCTTGAAGAAGACACTAAGCATCCGTGGCCCAATGGTGGAGGTACCGGCTTCCTAAGCTGGGGATTGCAGTTTCGACTCCCGTCGATGGTAAAAATTGTTTTTTTGTTTGGTTCCAGAGTCTTTCATCTTGAGTTTTATCAAACTTCACTACTTTGTCCAATATTGTTATTATAAAATTCCAGTCTAGTTGTTTTTACCTTAATTCTATGTTTGATAATATGGAAAAACGGAAAAAAAGTACTGCATAAAGAAGACACTAAGCCTCCGTAGCCCAATGGATAAGGCACCGGCCTCCTAAGCCGGGGATTGCGGGTTCGAGTCCCGTCGGTGGTAAAAATTGTTTGTGTGGTTTCAAAGTCTTTCTACTTGAGCTTTATCAAACTTCCTTATTTTGTCCAAGAATGTTATGATTTCATTCCAGTATAGTGGCTCTTACCCTTTTCCTATGGTTGATAAGATGGAAAAACGGGAAAAAGGCACTGCCTAAAGAAGACAGTAAGCCTCCGTGACCCAATGGATAAGGCACCGGCTTTTTAAGCTGGGGATTGCTGGTTTGAGTCCCGTCAGAGGTAAAAATCACTGCTTCTATTCAGTCTAATCTAATGCAATACTTTAGTGGAGGCTGGTATTTTGGTGAATTATCAATTGTCTTACACGTGTTTATCCACTGATCTCCAACCCTGATCATGTTTCAAATCATTCAGCAATTCCGAAAGGCAATTTTAAGATTCTCTCCGGAGATTACAGGATGACCTTTGTGGCCCAATGAATAAGGCATGGGCCTCCTTAGCCGGGAATGGGGTTTTGAGTCCTTTTTGTAAACTCTTTGCTTTTATTTCATCCAATCCATTGCAACACGTTAGTGAAAGCTGGTATTTTGTTGAATCGTCATTTGTCTTGCATTTGTCACCCTACTGATTCCCCAGCCTAATCATGTTCAAAAGACTTAACAATTCTGAAAAGCAATTTTGAAATTGTTTTAGGTTGAAATGTATTACTACTGGCGTCCCAAACTGGGATTGCAGGTTTTGGAGGAGACTATATTTTAAATTGGTAACTTTGTAGCAGATTCAGTCTTTGTAGGAGTGGGTGTTAATCATGGTTCATTGGTATAGCCCGCCTGTAGGGAGGTGTTTTCTGTTCATGTCTTCAAAAGGCTGAAATTTATGCTCAATTTTTCTTATCTTTTAGGTTGTTTCTATAACATAACACTCAAACAAACAGACAGATATCACCAAAATGTAAACATATATCCCTGTTGCTTACCTCATAATGTAGCTAAGGATATTCCTATATCAGAATATCTCAGAAAATCAGCAACTAGTGTTTTGCATACCCCGCTCTCTCTCTTTGTCTCTTTCTTTGTCTCTCTCTCTCTTCCTCCCTCTTTAACCTTACCTTTTTTTCAGGTCTTTGTATTACTATCACTTTTTAGAATCTCTCTTCTCTCCACATCTTTCAACGTAAAATGTCTCCTCAGAGTGTAAAAGAAATATGACACGGAAGTGTGGAGCCAGATGGGTTATTATGATATAGAATATCTAGGAAACTTACATCAATATTTTTGGAATAGAAATTCAAAATGGAAACGAAAAAATGTGGTCGACGACTAGTGACGGGATTCGATCCGTTGATTTCTCAATTAGATTTAAAAAGCTTTTGTCTTTTCTGATATTTCGTCAAGAAAATTTCAAGCAAAGCCGTAGCATATATGAAAAATCCAGACAGAAACAATGATTTTATCTTTTAAAATAATGATTAAAAAAAGTTATCGTTCGAGTGTATTTTATCCAATAGAATCCTGAGTTGACTGCTAGAGACAAGATTCGATTCGTGAATGTTTATTTAGAATCTTAATTTAATATTTCCCTCTGTCCCTGTCTAATATGGTAAACATTCAAACATTTAACTTTACATTATATGTTCCTGTCCTGATTGAATTTTCTCCCTAATTCAGTGTTGGAATCACTGTTTTACAACGTTTTCATGGACCTATTCGCTTAATTCTCCTAGGTTGCTTTTCTCCTAACTCAATGAACCCTGTAAGAATAACTGTTCTCATAAAACACATTTTCTTATTCATGGATTTAATTTGGTTTTGGAGAAAAAATTGTTGAAGGATGCAGAAACACTATGTGTCCCTGGAAATATTACTGAGGATATGTAAAGACGTATAAAAAGATGTAAAGTATCTTACCCACTTTGTTTGTAATTTGAAGATTTGAAGATAAGTCGGTTGTCACTTTAAATCATTATAGAAGGTATGTGGATTGTACATATAAGTTTACATCGTTCATTTTTGTGAGGGTTTGTCCTATTCTTTTTACGGTGAGAAAACAAAGATGACCCTAGACTTTGTGTTGGAATTCGACAAAATCAGAAATAGGAAAAACCATTAGTTGGTGTGGCATCATTCTGATGATGCCAGAGGTTATGATGTAATCGCTGGACCCGAATTTTCCAGGTGCACATTCAAAGGCGGCTTTTGGAGCTCTAGAAGAATTACTAGAATGACACCATAATTAACAACTTACTATTCAGATGATTTCTGTCACAATTGTTTCATTTGAAGCCCTTAATTTTGTACATGTTCCTGTTCTTTTTACGGTGGAAAAATAAAGTCAATTCCAGTTTTGGAGATGGACTGTTCAATAAGAGTTCCCAGACGCAGAATTTCCGTGGTTTTGTGCTGGATATCAAGTGACAGAAAGTCAATAATCGAGCAATCACCTTGATTCTCTCGTTGATTTAGTTAACACAGTCATTTTGATATCTGCCGTTATCTTTAGTTCTTCTAATCTCTCTTTACTGAATGTCCAAGTGCAAAGAAATTTTAATCAAGTGTTACAGTTTACAAAATGTGAGTTCAATCCCTTGATCAGGTAGTAAACAGACACCTGCAAAAAGCCAAAAAGTACACGACCGGGATGTTGAGATTATGACAACGATCAAAATCAAAGTAATACACAAAAAATGTATCCAATATACAATTTTTGCTTCCGACTTGCACAGACCTGAGCCTCTATGACCCCATGCAAAAGACACTGGGTATGAGTTGGAGTCCTGTCGGAGGTGTCTATATTTTCATACGTGATTTTTACGGCGTGAAAAACAGACGAGCAAGCACACAAACGGATATCATCGCGTTATACACCTATACTAGTAAAATGCCCGTTGCGAAAGGATTCGATCCTTTAAAGTTTATATAGAATTTCCAGTATCTTATCATTTCTGATGTTTTTCAAAAAAATATCACGCGGAGAAAGCTGTTCCATAGGTCAGCAACTCAGTCAGAATAGTGGAGTAGTTTTAATGGAAGGGTTTCAATTAAAAAAGTAATGTTACACATGGATCCTAATTAAGAAACAAAGTTCACAGATTATTGACATAAAAAAATTGTCTCTAATGATCAGTCTTTTTGGGTTGTCACAAAGGGATATTCAAGAAACAACGTCTTTCCTTTCTTCAAGGTATCATATACCACTATAACCCAATATTACAAGCCATTGGTCTCCTAAACCGGGATTGCAGGTTTGACCCGAGTTGGAAATGTGTAGTTTTTCAACTATGAGCAATATATAAAGGCAACTTATGTATGTAAAGGCCAGTAGACAACCTAAGTCCGCCATGTTTTTGTTTTTTTCCAGATCAAGGATTGACCAAAGAACAAGTCATTAGATTTCTAGGTTGGTCTATTGAGTAGATGGTTCTTCAGATTCTTTTAGGTAGACAGAAGAAAAATCCATTGCTTTAAATTGTAGCAGTGTTAATTTTCTCAGTTGTCTCGGTAGCGCAGTAGGCAGCGCGTCAGTCTCATAATCGATTATAAAGAGTAATCTGAAGGTCGTGAGTTCGATCCTCACCCGAGGCATTTGGTTTTGATTTGATTGTCAGTTTTGCAAAGTAATAGTCAACATAATCTTTAACAATTATTTGTTTTCTGTCAAGCTAAATAAAAATAGTTAATAGAATCATAATTAATGCGACTGCCACAATTTGAACTCGAGTGTTGACTACATCAACTTGCCAAGAGATCAAAGATTACATATAGTTTCGTATTTAAAGATCTAAATGCACCCACAGATAAATACGGATGGCAGTTTTGTATCAAGAAATTCTGTTTTTAAATTCTGACTCCCATCTGCCAGCAGTTAATATGTCCTTTCCTGTAATTCTTTTCTTTCTTTTTCCCTCAAACCAATGGATCTCACATTCACAGGTCATATTCCTCCCGTTACTATCACAGGTTTCCTCAGTTCGTCCCCAATTTTGAATAGCCATCTAGTGATGTTTTCACCATTATACTTCCGACTATAGTTCCTTTCCTAACCGAAATCCATTTCTACTTCCCAACTTGGCTTAAATTCCTACCCAAGGAGCCATCTTCTTCCTGCTTGGCAATCATCGTTTAACAACCTTTTCATGGTCCTCTGGATAGGTCTTCTGACGCCTAAAACAGTGTAAGAATGGCCGTTCAATCTATCATCATATCTTAAAGTATGTAGGTCTAATTTGGTTTGGGAAAAGAATCGTGGTTAAATGCAGGGTTGAAAGCCAAAGTGTTACTAGAGTTGGCAACTGAGGTATCAGAAATTGCCGTAAACTGGACACAAACTGGGGCTTGATCAACCCTCGACTGTCATCTGGTATGAGGGGCCCTGATTGTCAACAAACCGGAACCACTCATTGGTCTTTGCAAACATCACCAATGATATTTCCAGGCTCATTAAAAAGTGATGTCTTTAAATAATGAAAGACATCTAATCTATTCTGATCTTACCGAGAGAAAATATGAATGACAAGGCTGTCTTCTGCAGGGTCAAACTCAAGTGCATCCTCTACTCCAAATGAAGATTATCATTTCAACTTTTAATTACAAATTATAAATAAATTGTATGCATGTATTTACTTATTAGCATGGAAATTAGCCCATTTGTATTTGTAACAATTTTTGTTAATATATAAAGCTAAACAATTTAATTTAAATGAAAACAACAGGCAGTCTTTTGGGCTACAGAGAGTTCTAGAAAGGACCAGCAATGAAACCATAATTAACAATACTGGTTGCTACATGGTCAAACTGCAACTCCCAATTCTATTCCGACTGAAGATATTTTCTGCAACATGTGTATTGTTTACTGTCTTGATGTTGGTGGAGATTGTTCTTGTTGTTCTTGTTTTTGTTACAGTAGAAAAATTAAGTCAAATCCAGTTTTGAAGTTTGATAAATTTTGTCAAATTGTCAAATAGCAGAAGTTTTCAGAATAGGATTTTCTGTTGGTTCTCACTGGAGAGGAAATGCCAAAAAATCTTCTTAGCAACCAAGCACTTGAATTGATTTTCTTTCTGATTTTGGTAACTGGCGTTTGGATTGTTTCAATAACATCCAGTCCTTCTAATATCTGTCCCCCGATCGCGTAATGGGACGGTGGCCTAGTATAAACAAGCATCTGGTAAGTGTTACAGTTTACCTGGTTATGAATTCAATCACTGGACCATGTAATGAAATGACAAAAGAAATGATTCTGGTTTTGCAGTAAAAGGCAATATCATAAACATCATAACAGGGACGAAATAACACCAAAATTGATAAATTAATCAATACAAGAAAAAGTGCTGTCATCTGATGAGGGCTAAAGGATACTCGGCCGGAGCATTGACAATATATAAACAATCATGATGAGGACAGGGTTTGAGCAATTGATTTTAGATATTTTTCTCCCATCTGATACATCAACAAAGATATACTAAAGAAAGTCGTCTCAGAGGCGGTCAGCAGCTCTGTCCAAAAGGTAAAGTACTTATTATTCATGCGTCATGATTGAGGATTAATGTTATTTCTACATATCAACCAAGTTTGTCTCTGAAAATAAGTTTTTTTCTGGCATGTCACACACAAAACATAAAGCAATGGACTGTTTTTTTGACTCCTACACAGGAAGATACGAGCCTCCGTGGCCCAATGGATAAGGCACCGGCCTCCTAAGCCGGGGATTGCGGGTTCGACTCCCGTCGGAGGTGTTCATTTTTATGGGTAAGTTTTATCTGACCGATCCTACAGAGGAAAACCGTGTGAATTATGTTTTACTAGCTAAAAACGAGCCTGCATGGAGATATTTTCCTGCGTAAAGCTTGAATGAGACTTCAAAACCTTTTTATGGAAGACTTATCTCAATACCTCCAGGAACAATGGACTGTTCCTTTTTGCTTGAAGGTTAGATAAATATATATGGTATTAACTTGAAGATTGATTGATAGACGAATTGGAATCAGGTTATTTTATAGGGTGAGAATTTTCTCTCAAATAGATAAGCATTTTAGCCCCCCCTCCATATAAACCGAGCACTGCAACACCCATCCTTGGATGGTGTCCATAGAATGACAGACAAATAAACACACAGACAAATATCACCGAATGTAAGCATAAACTTGTAAAATATCAGTTGCTTTACTAACGTTGTCTTTATACAATGTTGTCTGAGGTTTCTACGTCAACAGCAAGTAAGAAACTCCATGGCCCAATGGACAAAGTACCGACAACCTAAGCTAATTGCATGTTTGACACTTATCTGAGGTGATTCACTTTTTCAATGGTGGACAGTATATAATCTTTTTGGACTGACCCTATGTGGAAGAATGACACGAGTTTTATTATTCTTGAATCTTACATTAACTTCTACATTCGAAGCTCAGATGAAAAGCAATAAACAAACACCTACTCTTGAATAATCAACCACGTTTCTCTTTGCTTTATTGAGACACTGATTTCTACAAGTCTGCATTTGATCAATCCCAAAGTGCCCCTGTAGCCAGTGTGTAAGGTATCAGTCTCAAAATCCATCAAAGTCTACAACCATACATTTTTGGGAAACATGGAGTAAAATGTCCAAAGTTATGGCGCTGATATTACTTCTCAGAGAATGTATTCTAAGTTTTTATTTAATCAGTTTTTAAATATCTATTTTATAATTGAAGACTCCAAACTAACAATGGAAAATATTCTTATAAATCCATTTGAAACCTTATCCCAACGAATAAAACTTTGGCATTCTGAGCAGTGGAGCCTGGTCGAGTCCCATTGGATCTCTTTTTCCAATCAAGAATCCAACATTTACTTGACGAAATAAACGAAAATTTGGACCTTGCAAGTAAGCCTCTAACTCTCTGTTCCTGGCTCAGATCACCTAAAATGACTGAAGGTCAAAATTAAACCACGATAATAACAACATAGATGGGGACAAAAGCTCGATTAAATAAGTGTAGAAAAATGATAATTTCTCATCTAAAAAAGAAACAAGCTCAGACAGAAACAATGATTTTGTCTTTTAAAATAATGATGGGAAAATACCGGAGGAAAAGCTTGGAAATCTACCTATAATACTGAACGGAAAAAATGCAGTCAACAGCTCTATCAGGATAGATGAGTGAATTTTTTTTTCTACATGTATCTGAATTAAAAATTAAATGCTTTGTTCACCTGTTTGAAACTTCTCGATTTATGGAAAATATCGAGCCTCCGTGGCCCAATGGATAAGGCACCGGCCTCCTAAGCCGGGGATTGCGGGTTCGACTCCCGTCGGAGGTGGTGAACGTTTTTCAATGCAGCCAATTCCTAAATGTGCAAAGAAAAATCATCAACATCTTTTAAACCATTATTCGTTTCTTGTCAAGCCGAAATAAATTGATCTACAGAATTATTTTCATTGGAGCTGCAATTATTTGATTTTGTCCTCATCATTATGATGACATACCAATTGGCCAAGCCTTCAATTGTCCTGATTGTCAACAGACCAGAAACACCAAATGACCCCGGAAACATCACTGATGGTGTTTCAAATTGCATTGAATTTGATGTCAGCTGATAAGAGAGGACATGTTTACTCAATTTCATAGATTAAGGACAGTGATGATTGTCAGTAATGATCTGCTTCTTTGGCATGAAACGTGAGGCATTATACTATATTTCGGACGATATATAAAGGCCAGTTGGCAAACTATGTCCGCCATATTTTTTTTTATCAGTTCAAGGATTGTTTAAGAAAGCAAATCATTAGTTTTTCTAAGTAGGTCAATTGATTAAATGATTCTTAAGATTGTTTCAGATAGACAAATGGGAAACCCCATTCAAAAAGTTGCGCTGTCTGTCATTTTCAGTTGTCTCGGTAGCGCAGTAGGCAGCGCGTCAGTCTCATAATCTATGAACAGAGTAATCTGAAGGCCGTGAGTTCGATTCTCACACGGGGCATTCGGTTTTGATTTGATTGTCAGTTTTGCAAAGTAATAGTCAACATGATATTTTACAAGTATTTGTCTTCTGTCAATCTTAATGAGACTAATTAATAGAATCATAATTTATTGCAACTGCCGCAGTTTGAACCCCAATGTTGACTCCATCATCTTGCCAAGAGTTCAAAGATTACATAATGTTTCGTAACTAAAGATCTGATTGCACCCACAGACAAATACGGGTGTCAGTTTTGTACCATGATATTCTTTTTTTAAATTCTGGCTACCATCTGCAAGCGATTACTATGCCCTTCCCTGTAATTCTTTTCTTTTTTTCTCCCTTCAAAAGAATTGATCTTACATTCTGGGGTCCCTTTGCGATCCCAGGTTTCCTCAGTTCTTTCCAAATTTTGAATACTCAACTAGTGATGTTTTTATCATTATACTTTCGATTATATGTTCTTCTCCTGACTGAAATCCCTCTCTTATTCCTAACTGCACTTAAATTCCCTTCTCAAGAGATCCTTCTCCAGGGAGCATATTTCTTCCCGCTTGACAATCATCGTATTGCAACCTTTTCATAGACCTCTGGATAGGTGTTCCGATTCCTTAAACCGTGTTAAAATGACCATTCTTAATCATCTTATTATATCTCAGAGTACGTGAGTCTAATTTGGTTTAGGAAAAGGAATGTGGTCGGATGCAGGGTTTTCGGCCGGAGTGCTATTTGAATTGTAAACTGAAGCATCAGAAATTGTCGTAAGTAAGGTAATGCTACGTAGATACAAACTTGGATTTGTCAACCCAGGCTGTCACTAGATATCAAGGGCCCCGATTGTCGATAGATTGGGATCACTCAGTGTTCCTTAGAAACACCGCTGATGATCTTTAAAGGCTCATTAAAAGGTGATGTATTCAAAAAATGAAAGACGTGTTATCCATTCTGTTTTTACTGAGAACGTTGACAATATACAAACAACCAAGATGAGGATGGGATTCGAGGTTTTGATTTCTTTATTTTTTCTCACCTGATACATCGTCAAAGATATAGCAAAGAAAGTCGTCACATCGACCGTCAGCAACTTTGTCCGAGAGGTAAAGTAGTTGTTGTTCATGTGTCATGATTAAGGAATTAATGTTATATTTTCGAATCAACCACAGTGAAGTTTGTCTCTAAAAATAAGTCTTTTTTGCAGGTCAAACACAAAACTTAAAGCAATATACAATTTAAAATTTTTTTTTCATAAGAAAGACGAGCCTCTGTGGCTCAATGAATAAGGCACCGGCTTCATAAGCCGGGGATTGCAGATGTCGACCCCGTCAAAAATGAAAACTTTTTTTTCGATTGCGGTCAGTATAAACTTTTATAGGACTGATCGTCCGTGTAAAAATGTGACAAGTTTCATAGTACGTGAAAATTACATTTTGAGACCCGTGAAAGTTTATAATAATTCATGATGTTGGTAGAAAGATTTCAACGCTGATTTTTTCTCAAATGAATATTAACCAAAGAAAAGCGTAACAAACGCAGTCAGCAACTCTGTCGAGGAAGTGGAGTAGTTTTCATACAAGGATCTTGAGTAAGAAGTTAATAACAAGTTCACAGATGAACAACAGCGAAAAATGTCTTTAATTATCAGTTTTTTAGTTTGACACACAGGAAGATTCAAGGATCATAAAATTCTCACTTTTAGTTCAGTATTATGTCTCCGTGGCCGGGAAAACTCTAGCTTTTAGAAAGGTACGATGCACGTTTGTCTACATTGATTAAACAATTGTTTGTTTTCTGTCACGCTTGGGGAAACTGATATATAATAATTGAAACTGCCGCCATTGAAACTCCAGCAATGACCATAGCAGTCTGATGGCTTACCGATCGGCCAAGGTGACAATTATTACATAACGAAAATTTGCTTTGAAGTACAGAATATCAAAATCTGATCTATCTCGTATCTAAAGATCTGAACGTATCCATGGATAAATACAGGTGGTAGTTTTGTAAAACGCTCAAAACCTCTGACTCACACTCTCCAATGCAATCAATTAATATACCCCTTCTTTCCATTCTTTTCTTACCGTTTCCTTTAAAACAATGTTTCACAGAGTCTCATGTCACATTCTCCTCTTGCAATCTCGGATTTTCTTAGTTCCTCTCCAATTTAGTAAATATTCAAGCATTATAACTTACCATTATCAATTTCTACCCTGACTGAAATTCCTCCCTAAATTTTGATCGGGTTAAAATAACGCCTAGCTGGAATTCCAGGGTAGTGGCTCTTACCTTTTTCCTATGTTTGATAAGATAGAAAAACGGAAAAAAGCACTGCCTAAAGAAGACACTGAGCCTCCGTGGCCCAATGGATAAGGCACTGGCTTCCTAAGGTGAGTATTGCATGTTTGAGTTCCGTCGGTGGAAAAGTTGTTTGATTGGTTTCAAAGCCCTTCTACTTGAGCTTTATCAAACTTCAGTAATTTGTCTTAGATTGTTATGATTTAATTCGAGTGTAGTGGCTCTTACCTTTTTCCAATGGTTGATAAGATGGAAAAATGGAAAAAAGGGACTGCCTAAAGAAGACAGTAAGCCTCCGAGACCCAATGGATAAGGCACTGGCTTTTTAAGCTGGGGATAGCTGGTTTGAGTTCTGTCAGAGGTAAAAATCACTGCTTTCATTCAATCTAATCTAATGCAATACTTTAGTGGAGGCTGGTATTTTGATGAATTATCAATCGTCTTACACGTGTTTATCCACTGATTTCCAACCCTGGTCATGTTTCAAATCATTCAGCAATTCCGAAAGGCATTTTTAAGATTTTCTCCGGGGATTACAGGATGGCCTTTGTGGCTCAATGAATAAGGCATGGGCCTCCTTAGCCGGGGATGGGGTTTTGAGTCGTTTTTGTGGTAAAATCTATGCTTTTATTTAATCAAATCTATTGCAATACGTTATTGAAAGCTGGTATTTTGTTGAATTGTCATCTGTTTTGCATTTGTCCCCCTACTGATTCCCCAGCCTAATCTTGTTCAAAAGACTCAACAATTCTGAAAGGCAATTTTGAAATTGTTTTAGGTTGAAATGTATTACTACTGGCGTCTCAAACTGGGATTGCAGGTTTTGGAGGAGACAATATTTTTAATTGGTAACTTTGTAGCAGATTCAGTCTTTGTAGGAGTGGGTGTTAATCATAGTTCATTGCTATAACCTGCCTCTAGGCAGGTCTCTTTCTTTGTCTCTCTCTCTCTCTTTTTGTCTCTCTCTCTCTTCCTCCCTCTTTAACCTTACCTTTTTTTCAGGTCTTTGTATTACTATCACTTTTTAGAATCTCTCTTCTCTCCACATCTTTCAACGTAAAATATCTCCTCAGAGTGTAAAAGAAGTATGACAGACGGAAGTGTGTAGCCGGATGGGTTATTATGATATAGAATATCTAGGAAACTTACATCAATATTTTTGGAATAAAAATTCAAAATGGAAACGAAAAAATGTAGTCGACCACTAATGACAGGATTCGATCCGTTGATTTCTCAATTGGATTTTAAAATCTTTTGTCTTTTCTGATATTTCGTCAAGAAAATTTCAAGCAAAGTCGTAGCATATATGAAAAATCCAGACAGAAACAATGATTCTATCTTTTAAAATAATGATTAAAAAAAGTTATCGTTCGAGTGTATTTTATCCAATAGAATCCTGAGTTGACTACTAGTGACAAGATTCGATTCGTGAATGTTTATTTAGAATCTTAATTTAATATTTCCCTTTGTCCCTCTCTAATATGGTAAACATTCAACCTTTTATTATATCATGTGTTCCTTTCTTGATTGAATTTTCTCCCTAATTCAGTCTGGGAATCACTGTTTTACAACGTTTTCATGGACCTATTCGCTTAATCCTCCTTGGTTATTTTTCTCCCAATTCAATGAACCCTTTAAGAATAATTGTTCTCATAAAACACATTTTCTTATTCGTAGATTTAATTTGGTTTTGGAGAAAAAATTGTTGAAGGATGCACAAACACTACGTGTCCCTGGAAATATTACTGAGGATATGTAAAGACGTATAAAAAGACGCAAAGTATTTTACCCACTCTGTAATTTGAAGATTTGAAGATAAGTCGGTTGTCACTTTAAATCATTATAGAAGCTATGTGGATTGTACATATAAGTTTACATCGTTCATTTTTGTGAGGGTCTGTCGTGTTGTTCTATTTACGCTCTGAAAACAAAGATGACCCGAGACTTTGTGTTGGAATTTGACAAAATCAGAAATAGGAAAAAACATTAGTTCGTGTGGCATCATTCTGATGAAGTCAGAGGTTATGTTGTAATCGCTGGACCCGAATTTTTGAGGTGCACATTTAACAGGCGGCTTTTGGAGCTCTAGAAAAATTACCAGAATGACACCATAATTAACAACTTACTATTCAGATGATTTCTGTCACAATTGTTTCATTTGAAGCCCTTAATTTTGTACATGTTCCTGTTCTTGTTACGGTGGAAAAATAAAGTCAATTCCAGTTTTGGAGATGGACTGTTCAATAAGAGTTCCCAGACGCAGAATTTCCGTGGTTTTGTGCTGGATATCAAGTGACAGAAAGTCAATAATCGAGCAATCACCTTGATTCTCTCGTTGATTTTGTTAACACAGTCATTTTGATATCTGCCGTTATCTTTAGTTCTTCTAATCTCTCTTTACTGAATGTCCAAGTGCAAAGAAATTTTAATCAAGTGTTACAGTTTACAAAATGTGAGTTCAATCCCTTGATCAGGTAGTAAACAGACACCTGCAAAGAGCCAAAAAGTACACGACCGGGATGTTGAGATTATGACAACAATCAAAATCAAAGCAAATACACAAAAAATGTGTCCAATATACAGTTTTTGCTTCCGACTTGCACAGACCTGAGCCCCTATGACTCTATGCAAAAGACACTGGGTATGAGTTGGAGTCCTGTCGGAGGTGTCTATATTTTCATACGTGATTTTTACGGCGTGAAAAACAGACGAGCAAACACACAAATGGATATCATCGCGTTATACACCTATACTAGTAAAATGCCCATTGCGAAAGGATTCGATCCATTAAAGTTTATATAGAATTTCCAGTATCTTATCATTTCCAATGTTTCTCAAAGGAATATCATGCAAAGAAAGCCGTAGCATTCAAGGTCAACATCTCAGTCAGAGTAGTTTTAATGGAAGGGTTTCAATTAAAAAAGCAATGCTACACATGGATCCTAATTAAGAAACAAAATTCACAGATTATTGACATAAAAAAATTGTCTCTAATGATCAGTCTTTTTGGTTTGCCACGAAGAAATATTCAAGAAACAACGTCTTTCCTTTCTTCAAGGTATCATATACCACTGTAACCCAATATTACAACCCATTGGTCTCCTAAACTAGGGATTGCAGGTTTGACCCTAGCTGGAAATGTGTAGTTTTTCAACTATGAGCAATATATAACGGCAACTTATGTATGTTAAGGCCAGTAGACAACCTAAGTCCGCCATGTTTTGTTTTTTTTTTTTTTCAGATCCAGGATTGACGAAAAGAACAAGTCATTTGATTTCTAGGTAGGTCAATTGAGTAAATGGCTCCTTAGATTCTTTTAGGTGGACAAAAGAAAAATCCATTGGTTTAAATTGTTGCAGTGTTAATTTTCTCAGTTGTCTCGGTAGCGCAGTAGGCAGCGCGTCAGTCTCATAATCGATTAAACAGAGTGATCTGAAGGTCGTGAGTTCGATCCTCACCCGAGGCATTTGGTTTTGATTTGATTTGATTGTCAGTTTTGCAAAGTAATAGTCAACATGATCTTTTCGAAGATTTTTCTGTCAAGCTTAATGAAACTAATCAATAGAATCATAATTAATTGCGACAGCCACAAAATGAACTCCAGTGTCGACTTCATCAACTTGCCAAGAGCTCAAAGATTACATATTGTTTCGTATTTAAAGATCTAAATGCACCCACAAATGAATACGGATGGAAGTTTTGTATCAAAAAATTCTGTTCTTGAATTCTGACTCCCATCTGCCAGCAGTTAATATGTTCTTTCCTGTAATTCTTTTCTTTCTTTTTCCCTCAAACCAATCGATCTCACATTCACAGGTCATATTCCTCCCCTTGCTATCCCAAATTTCCTCAGTTCTTCCCCAATTTTGAATAGCCATCTAGTGATGTTTTCACCATTATACTTTCGACTATACGTTCCCTTCCTAACCGAAATCCCTATCTACTTCCCAACTTGGCTTAAATTCCTACCCAGGGAGCCATCTTCTTCCCGCTTGGCAATCATCGTTAACAACCTTTTCATAGTCCTCTGGATAGGTCTTCCGACACCTAAAACAGTGTAAGAATGGCTGTTCAATCTATCATCATATCTTAAAGTACGTAGGTCTGATTTAGTGTTGGAAAAGAATCGTGGTTGGATGCCTAAAGCTTGAATGAGACTTCAAAACCTTTTCATGGATGACTTATCTCAATACTTCCAAGAACAACAGACCGTTCCTTCTGCTTGAAGGTTAAATAAAATATATGGTAATAACTTGTAGATTGATTGATAGACATATTGGAATCAGGTTATTTTATAGGATGAGAATTTTCTCTCAAATACATAAGCATTTTAGCCCCCCATATAAACGAGCACCGATGCACCCATCTTTAGATGGTGTCCATAGAATGACAGACAAACAAACACACAGACAAATATCACCGAATTATAAACATGAACTTGTAGACTATCGGTTGCTTTACTAACGTTGTCATTATACAATGTTGTCCAAGGTTCCTAAGTCGATACTAAGTAAGAAACTCCATGGCCCAATGGATAAGGTACTGGCAAACTAAGCTAATTGCAGGTTTGACACCTATCGGAGGTGATTCACTTTTTCAGTTGTGGACAGTATATAATCTTTTTGGAATGACCCTATGTGGAGGAATGACACAAGTTTTATTATTCTTGAATCTTACATTAACTTCTACAGTCGAAGCTCAGATGAAAAGCAATAAACAAACACCTACTCTTGAATAATTAACCACGTTTCTCTTTGCTTTATTGAGACACTAATTTCTACAAGTATGCATTTGAGCAATCCCAAAGTGCCCCTGTAGCCAGTGTGTAAGGTATCTGTCTCAAAATCTGTCAAAGTCTACAACCATACATTTTTTGGAAACATGGAGTAAAATGTCCAAAGTTATGGCGCTGATAGTACTTCTCAGAGAATGTATTCTAAGTTTTTATTTAATCAGTTTTTAAATATCTATTTTATAATTGAAGACTCCAAACTAACAATGGAAAATATTCTTATAAATCCATTTGAAACCTTGTCCCAATGAATAAAACTTTGGCCTTCTGAGCAGCGGAGCCTGGTTGAGTCCCACTGGAACTCTTTTTCCAATCAAGAATCCAACGTTTACTTAACAAAATGAACAAAAATTTGAACCTTGCAAGTAAGCCTCTAAGTCTCTGTTCCTGGCTCAGATCACCTAAAATGACTGAAGGTC
The DNA here is from genome assembly GCA_963457665.1 of Thysanoteuthis rhombus. Taxonomy (NCBI): domain Eukaryota; kingdom Metazoa; phylum Mollusca; class Cephalopoda; order Oegopsida; family Thysanoteuthidae; genus Thysanoteuthis; species Thysanoteuthis major. The sequence continues at coordinate 18,853,790 of OY735232.1, read as the reverse complement.
AAAATTAAACTACGATAATAACAACTAAAATGGGGACAAGAGTTCGAATAAATCAGATGTTGAAAAATGATAATTTCCCATCTAAAAAAAGAAACAAGCTCAGATAGAAACAATGATTTTTTTTTTGAAATAATGATGGGAAAATATTGGAGGAAAAGCTTGGAAATCTACCTATAATACTGAACTGAAAAAATGCAGTCAACAGCTCTGTCAGGATAGAGGAGTAAATTTTTTTTTACATGGATCTTAATTAAAAAATTAAATGCTTCGTTCACCTGTTTGAAACTTCTCGACTTACGAAAAATATCGAGCCTCCGTGGCCCAATGGATAAGGCACCGGCCTCCTAAGCCGGGGATTGCGGGTTCGACTCCCGTCGGAGGTGATGAACATTTTTCAATGCAGCCAATATTTAAAAGTGCAAAGAAAAATCATTGACTGCTTTTACACCATCATTCGTTTCTTGTCAAGCTGAAATAAATTGATCTACAAAATTATTATCATTGGAGCTGCAATTATTTGATTTTGTCCTCATCATTATGATGACCTACCAATCGGCCAAGCCTTCAATGATTAATCACATATTGTTTTGTATTTGAAGATCTGAAAGTACTCACAGATAAATACGGGTGGCAGTTGTATGAGAAGGGAATAGTTTGAATTTCTGACTCTCACCGTCCGCTACCGATGATCATTAAACTCTTTCCTTCTAAAACGACAGTTCTCAGATTCTCCGGTCGCATCCAGTCCCTTGTGATTCCAAATTCCATCAGTTCCTCCCCAATTTTGAATTAACATTTAGAAATGTTTCAACCATTACACATTCCTTTCTTATCTGAAATTTCCCCCTAATTGATAATTTGGCTTAAATTCCCCTCTTAAGAAATTTCTCCCCAGGAAGGCAATTTCTTCCCACTTGGCGATCTTTGTTTTACAACCTTTCCATTGACCTCTGGTTAGGTTTCTCGGCACTATTACCCGTATAAGAATGATCGTTTTTATTAAACCTAACATCATATCTTATAGTATGTAGGTTTTATTGTGTTTGGGAGAAGCTGTGAGGTGAAATGTAGGGGGCTTTGCCGGTAGTTTCTTTGATGGCTCTGCAACATGATAGACACGCCCGAAGGAAATAGGCCAAGTGCTATTTGAGTTTCAAGCTGCAGCATCAGAAATCGTTGTAAGTAAAATAGCGCTGGCAGTGTGAATGATATGGTATGAGGGTGCCCTGATTGTCAACAGACCAGAAACACCAAATGACCCCGGAAACATCACTGATGGTGTTTCCAGGTGCATGAAAAGGTGATGTCTGCTGATTATGGAGGACATGTTCACACAATTTCACAGATTAAGGACAGTGATGATTCTCTGTAATGATCGGCTTCTTTGGCACGAGACGTGAGGCATTATACTATATTTCAGACAATATATGAAGGTCAGTTGGTAGCCTATGTCCGCCATCCTTTTTTCATCAGTTCAAGGATTGTTTTAGAAAGCAAATCATTAGTTTTTTAAGTAGGTCAATTGATTAAATGATTGAGATTGTTTCAGTTAGACGAAGGGAAAACCCGATTGAAAGAGTTACGCTGTCTGTCATTATCAGGTGTCTCGGTAGCGCAGTAGGCAGCGCGTCAGTCTCATAATCTATGAACAGAGTAATCTGAAGGCCGTGAGTTCGATCCTCACCCGGGGCATTCGGTTTTGATTTGATTGTCAGTTTTGCAAAGTAATAGTCAACATGATATTTTACAAGTATTTGTCTTCTGTCAATCTTAATGAGACTAATTAATAGAATCATAATTTATTGCAACTGCCGCAGTTTGAACCCCAATGTTGACTCCATCATCTTGCCAAGAGTTCAAAGATTACATAATGTTTCGTAACTAAAGATCTGATTGCACCCACAGACAAATACGGGTGTCAGTTTTGTACCATGATATTCTTTTTTTAAATTCTGGCTACCATCTGCAAGCGATTACTATGCCCTTCCCTGTAATTCTTTTCTTTTTTTCTCCCTTCAAAAGAATTGATCTTACATTCTGGGGTCCCTTTGCGATCCCAGGTTTCCTCAGTTCTTTCCAAATTTTGAATACTCAACTAGTGATGTTTTTATCATTATACTTTCGATTATATGTTCTTCTCCTGACTGAAATCCCTCTCTTATTCCTAACTGCACTTAAATTCCCTTCTCAAGAGATCCTTCTCCAGGGAGCATATTTCTTCCCGCTTGACAATCATCGTATTGCAACCTTTTCACAGACCTCTGGATAGATCTTCCGATTCCTTAAACTATGTTAGAATTCCCATTCTTAATCATCTTATCATTATATCTCAGAGTATATAGGTCTAATTTGGTTTAGGAAAAGGAATGTGGTCGGATGCAGGTTTTTCGGCCGGATTCCTATTTGAATTGTAAACCGAAGCATCAGAAATTGCCGTAAGTAAGGTAGTGCTACGTAGATGCAAACTTGGGTTTGTCAACCCATGCTGTCACTAGGTATCAAGGACCCTGATTGTCGATAGATTGGGATCACTCAGTGTTCCTTGGAAACACAGCTGATGATCTTTCGAGGCTCATTAAAAGGTGATGTATTCAAGAAATGAAAGACGTGTTATCCATTCTGTTCTTACCGAGAGAAAATATGTATGACAAGACTGTCTGTTGCAGGGTCAAACTCAACTCACACCTCTATTCCAGATTAATATTCTTGTTGGAACTTTGATTTTTAAATTATGAATAAACATAGATAAATTGTATGGGTGCACCTACTTATTAGCATGAAAATAAGCCCATACTTATCTGTAACAATTTTATTGGTATATAACGCTGAACAGTCATTTTGGTAATAAAGTTGTCAGGATTGTTTCAATTATATCCAGTCCGTCTGTTCTCTGTCCCCTGATTTCCCTAAAGGACGGTTGCCTTGTAGAAACAAGTGTCGCTTAAGTGTTACAGTTAACCTTGTTATGAACTCAATCATTGGACTATGTAATGAAATGACAAATGAAATGATTCTGGTTTTGCAGTGACGAGCAAACAACCCCATCATAGCAGGGACGGAATAACACAAGAATTAATTTATCAATCAATTAATTAATCAATTAATACAAGAAAGAAGTACAGTCCCCTAATGAGGGTCAAAGGATACTCGACTGGAACGTTGACAATATACAAATAACCAAGATGAGGATGGGATTTCAGGTGTTAATTTCTATATATTTTCTCACCTGATACATCGTCAAAGATATAGCAAAGAAAGTCGTCACATCGACCGTCAGCAACTTTGTCCGAGAGGTTAAGTAGTTGCTATTCATGTGTCATGATTAAGGAATTAATGTTATATTTTCGAATCAAGTGAAGTTTGTCTCTAAAAATAAGTTTTTTTTTTGCAGGTCAAACACAAAACTTAAAGCAATATACAATTTTTTAATTTTTTTTCATAAGATAGACGGGCCTCTGTGGCTCAACAAATAAGGCACCAGGTTCATAAGCCGGGGATTGCAGATGTCGAACCCGTCAAAAATGAAAACTTTTTTTTCGATTGCAGACAGTATAAACCTTTATTGGACTGATCATCCGTGTAGAAATGTGACAAATTTCATAGTACGAGAAAATTACATTTTGTGACCTGTGAAAGTTAATAATAATTCATGATGTTGGTAGTAGAATTCCAACACTGATTTTTTTCTCAAATGAATATTAACCAAAGAAAACCGTAACAAACGCAGTCAGCAACTCAGTCGAGGAAGTGGAGTAGTTTTTGTACAAGGATCTTGAGTAAGAAGTTAATAACAAGTTCACAGATGAACAACAGCGAGAAATGCCTTTAATTATCGGTTTTTTAGTTTGACACACAAGAAGATTCAAGGATCATAAAATTCTCACTTTTTGCTCAGTATTATGTCTCCATGGTAGGGAAAACTCTAGCATTTAGAAAGGTACGATGCACGTTTGTAGCGCAGTAGGCATCGCATTGATCAGACGGGACGATTGAAAGGTCGAGTTCGATTCTCACCCGTCGTGATTCAATTCTTAAAGAGACACTGTGCCTCCGTGGCCCAATGGATGAGGCACCGGCCTCCTAAGGTGGGCATTGCGAGTCGGAGTTCCGTCGCGGGTAAAAATGATTTGTTTGGTCTCAAAGTCCTTCTACTTGAGCTTTATCAAACTTCCGTAATTTGTCTTAGATTGTAATGATTTCATTCCAGTGTAGTGGCTCTTACCTTTTTCCTATGGTTGATAAGATGGAAAAACGGAAAAAGGGCAGTGCCTAAACAAGACAGTAAGCCTCCGTGACCCAATGGATAAGGCACCGGCTTTTAAAGCTGGGGATTGCTGGTTCGAGTCCCGTCAGAGGTAAAAATCACTGCCTTTATTCAGTCTAATCTAATGCAATACGTTAGTGGAGGCTGGTATTTTGATGAATTGTCAATTGCCTTGCAAGTGTTTATCCACTGATTTCCAACCCTGGTCATGTTTCAAATCATTCAGCGATTCCGAAAGTCATTTTTAAGATTACAGGATGGTATTCGTGGCCTAATGAATAAGTCATGGGCCTCCTTAGCCGGGGATAGGCTTTTGAGTCGTTTTTGTGGTAAAATCATTGCTTTTATTTAATTCAATCTTTTGCGATACCTTAGTGAAAGCTGGTATTTTGTTGAATTGCCATTCGTCTTGCATTTGTCCCTCTACTGATTCCTCAGCCTAATCATGTTCAAAAGACTCAACAATTCTGAAAGGCAATTTTGAAATTGTTTTAGGTTGAAGTGTATTTTTACTGGCGTCCCAAACTGGGATATTTTTAATCGTTAACTTTGTAGCAGATTCAGTCTTTGTAGGAGTGGGTGTTAATCATAGTTCATTGCTATAACCTGCCTATAGGGAGGTGTTTTCTGTTCATGTCTTCAAAAGGATGAAATTTATGCTCAATTTTTCTTATCTTTTAGGTTGTTTCCATAACATAACACTGAAACAAACAGACAGATATCACGAAAATATAAACATATATCCCTGTTGCTTACCTCATAATGTAGCTAAGGATATTCCTATATCAAATATCTCAGAAAATCAGCAACTAGTGTTTTGCATACCCCCTTTCTCTTTGTCTCTCTCTCTTACCCCCGCTTTAAACTTACCTTTTTTCAGGTCTTTGTATTACTATCACTTTTTAGAATCTCTCTTTTCTCAACATCTTTCAACGTAAAATGTCTCCTCAGAGTGTAAAAGAAGTATGACAGACGGAAGTGTGTAGCCAGATGGGTTATTATGATATAGAATATCTAGAAAACTTACATCAATATTTTTGGAATAGAAATTCAAAATGGAAATGAAAGAACGTAGTCGACCACTAGTGACGGGATATGATCTGTTGATTTCTCAATTAGATTTAAAAATCTTTTGTCTTTTCTGATATTTTGTCAAGGAAATTTCAAGCAAAGCCGCAGCATATATGAAAAATCCAGACAGAAACAATGATTCTATCTTTTAAAATAATGATTAAAAAAAGTTATCGTTCGAGTGTATTTTATCCAATAGAATCCTGAGCTGATTACTAGTGACAGGATTCGATCTGTGAATGTTTATTTAGAATCTTAATTCAATATTTCCCTCTGTCCCTGTCTAATATGGTAAACATTCAACCATTTAACTTTACATTATATGTTCCCCCCTTTGATTGAGTTTTCTCCCTAATTCAGTGTGGGAATCACTGTTTTACAACGTCTTCATGGACCTATTCGCTTAATCCTCCTTGGTTATTTTCCCCTCAACTCCATGAACCCTGTAAGAATAACTGCTCTCATAAAACACATTTTCATATTCGTAGATTTAATTTGGTTTTGGAGAAAAAATTGTTGAAGGATGCAGAAACACTATGTGTCCCTGGAAATATTACTGAGGATATGTCATTCCTCATCATCATCATCAGTCTTTTAGCGTCCGTCGCTGGACATAAACCTTCCCCAGGATTTGCCACACTTCTCTATCTTGGGCGTCACGGAGCCAGTACTTCCTAAACTTGTCTAGCTCGTCTCTCCATCTAACATTCTGCCGGCCTCGGTTGCGCATGCGGTCTCGGGGAATCCATGTTGTGAGTTGTGATGTCCATCGATTGTCTGCCATTCTTGCAACATGGCCGGCCCACCGCCATTTGAGATATTTTATGGATTCTATGATGTCTCTAACTCTTGTCTTTTCCCGGATGTACTGTGCTGTCTTGTGGTCTCTCCATGTGAGGCCCAGCATTATTCTCTCATGTGCACGTTGCATGGTTCTCAGTTTACGGGTCTGTCTTTTGGAAAGACGTATAAAAAGATATAAAGTATCTTACCCACTCTGTTTGTAATTTGAAGATTTGATGATAAGTCGGTTGTCACTTTAAATCATTATAGAGGGTATGTGGATTGTACATATAAGTTTACGTCGTTCATTTTTGTGAGGGTTTGTCCAGTTCTTTTTACGGTGAGAAAACAAAGACGACCCGAGACTTTGTGTTGGAATTCGACAAAACCAGAAATAGGAAAAACCATTGGTTGGTGTGGCATCATTCTGATGATGTCAGAGGTTATGTTGTAATTGCTGGACCCGGATTTTTGAGGTGCACATTTAACAGGCGGCTTTTGGAGTCCTAGAAAAATGACACCATAATTAACAACTTACTATTCAGATGATTTCTGTCACAATTGTTTCGTTTGAAGCCCTCAATTTTGTACATGTTCCTGTTCTTGTTACGGTGGAAAAATAAAGTCAACTCCAGTTTTGGAGTTCGACAGTTCAATAAGAGTTCCCAGACGCAGAATTTCCGTGGTTTTGTGCTGGATATCAAGTGACAGAAAGTCAATAATCGAGCAATCACCTTGATTCTCTCGTTGATTTTGTTAACACAGTCATTTTGATATCTGCCGTAATCTTTAGTTCTTCTAATCTCTCTTTACTGAATGTCCAAGTAGAGAGAAATTTTAGTCAAGTGGTACAGTTTACAAAATGTGAGTTCAATCCCTTGATCAGGTAGTAAACAGACACCTGCAAAAAGCCAAAAAGTACACGACCCGGATGTTGAGATTATGACAACGATCAAAATCAAAGCAATACACAAAAAATGTGTCCAATATACATTTTTTGCTTCCGACTTGCACAGACCTGAGCCTCTATGCAAAAGACACTGGGTATGAGTTGGAGTCCTGTCGGAGGTGTCTATATTTTCATACGTGATTTTTACGGCGTGAAAAACAGACGAGCAAACACACAAATGGATATCATCGCGTTATACACCTATACTAGTAAAATGCCCATTGCGAAAGGATTTGATCCATTAAAGTTTATATAGAATTTCCAGTATCTTATCATTTCCAATGTTTCTCAAAGGAATATCATGCAAAGAAAGCCGTAGCATTCAAGGTCAACATCTCAGTCAGAGTAGTTTTAATGCAAGGGTTTCAATTAAAAAAGCAATGCTACACATGGATCCTAATTAAGAAACAAAATTCACAGATTATTGACATAAAAAAATTGTCTCTAAAGATCGGTCTTTTTAGTTTGCCACAAAGAAATATTCAAGAAACAACGTCTTTCCTTTCTTCAAGGTATCATATACCACTGTAACCCAATATTACAACCCATTGGTCTCCTAAACTAGGGATTGCAGGTTTGACCCTAGCTGGAAATGTGTAGTTTTTCAACTATGAGCAATATATAACGGCAACTTATGTATGTAAAGGCCAGTAGACAACCTAAGTCCACCATGTTTTTGTTTTTTTTCCAGATCAAGGATTGACCAAAGAACAAGTCATTACATTTCTAGGTAGGTCAATTGAGTAAATGGCTCCTTAGATTCTTTTAGGTAGACAAAAGAAAAATCCAATGGTTTAAATTGTTGCAGTATCAATTTACTCAGTTGTCTCGGTAGCGCAGTAGGCAGCGCGTCAGTCTCATAATCGATTAAACAGAGTGATCTGAAGGTCGTGAGTTCGATCCTCACCCGAGGCATTTGGTTTTGTTTTGATCGTCAGTTTTGCAAAGTAATAGTCAACATAATCTTTAACAATTATTTGTTTTCTGTCAAGCTTAATAAAAATTGTTAATCGAATCATAATTATTGCGACTGCTACAATTTGAACTCCAGTGTCGACTACATCAACTTGCCAAGAGATCAAAGATTACATATTGTTTCGTATTTAAAGATCTAAATGCACCCACAGATAAAAACGGATGGCAGTTTTGTATCAAGAAATTCTGTTCTTAAATCCTGACTCCCATTTGCCAGCAATTAATATGCCATTTCCTATAATTCTTTTCTTTTTTTTCCATCAAAGCAATCGATCTCACATTCACAGGTCATATTCCTCCCCTTGCTATCCCAGGTTTCCTCAGTTCTTCCCCAATTTTGAAAAGCCATCTAGTGATGTTTTCACCATTATACTTCCGACTATAGTTCCCTTCCTAACCAAAATCCCTTTCTACTTCCCAACTTGGCTTAAATTCCTACCCAGGGAGCCATTTTCTTCCTGCTTGGCAATCATCGTTTAACAACCTTTTCATAGTCCTCTGGATAGGTTTTCCGACACCTAAAACAGTGTAAGAATGACCGTTCAATCTATCATCATATCTTAAAGTATGTAGGTCTAATTTGGTTTGGGAAAAAAAGTGATGTCTTCAAATAATGAAAGACATCTTATCAATTCTGTTCTTACCGAGAGAAAATATGAATGACAAGGCTGTCTTCTGCAGGATCAAACTCAAGTGCAACCTCTACTCTGAATGAGGATTATCACTCCAACTTTTATCAACAAATTATAAATAAATATATATAAATTGTATGCGTATATTCACTTATTAGCATGGAAATAAACCCATATGTATTTGTAATAATTTTCGTTGATATATAAAGCTCAACAATTTGATTTAAATGAAAACAACAGGCAGTCTTTTGGGCTCCAGAGAGTACCAGAAAGGGCCAGCAATGAACCCATGATTAACAATACTGGCTGCTACAGGGCCGAACTGTCCTCCAAATTCTATTCCAACTGAAGATATTTTCAACAACATTTGTATTGTTTACAGTCTTGATGTTGGTGGAGATTGTTCTTGTTGTTCTTGTTTTTGTTACGGTAGAAAAATTAAGTCAACTCCAGTTCTGAAGTTTGATAAATTTTGTCAAATTGTCAAATTGCAGAAGTTTTTAGAATAGGATTTTCTGTTGGTTCTCACTGGAGAGAAAATGCCAAAAAATCTTCTTAGCAATCAAGCACTAGCATTGATTTTCATTCTGATTTTGGTAACTGGCGTTTGGATTGTTTCAATTACATCCAGTCCTTCAAATATCTGCCCCCCCCGGATCGCGTAACAGGACGGTGGCCTAGTATAAACAAGCATCTGGTAAATGTTACAGTTTACCTAGTTATGAATTCAATCACTGGACCATGTAATGAAATGACAAATGAAATGATTCTAGTTTTGCAGTAAAAAAGCAGTAAAAAGCAATATCATAAGCATCATAACAGGGACGAAATAACACCAGAATTAATGAATTAATTAATACAAGAAAAAAGTGCTGTCACCTGATGTGGGCCAAAGGATACTCGGCCGAAACTTCGACAATATATAAACAATCATGATGAGGACAGGGTTCGAGAAATAAATTTTAAATATTTTTCTCTCACCTGATACATCAGCAAAGATGTACTAAAGAAAGTAGTCAGATAGGTAGTCAGCAACTCTGTCCAAAAGGTAAAGTAGTTAATATTCATGCGTCATGACTGAAGATTAATGTTATTTCTACACATCAACCAAGTTTGTCTCTGAAAATAAGTTTTTTTTGGTATGTCACACACAAAACCTAAAGCAATGCAGTGTTTTTTTGACTCCAACATAGAAAGATATGAGCCTCCGTGGCCCAATGGATAAGGCACCGGCCTCCTAAGCCGGGGATTGCGGGTTCGACTCCCGTCGGAGGTGTTCATTTTTATGGTGAAGTTTTATCTGACCGATCCTACAGAGGAAAACCGTGTGAATTATGTTTTACTTGCTGAAAACGAGCCTGCATGGAGATATTTTCCTGCGTAAAGCTTGAATGAGACTTCAAAACCTTTTTATGGATGAGTTATCTCAATACTTCCAAGAACAACAGACCGTTCCTTCTGCTTGGAGGTTAGATAAAATATATGGTAATAACTTGTAGATTGATTGATAGACATATTGGAATCAGGTTATTCTACTGGGTGAAAATTTTCTCTCAAATACATAAGCATTTTAGCCTCCCATATAAACCGAGCACCGCTGCACCCATCTTTGGATGGTGTCCATAGAATGACAGACAGAAAAACATACAGACAAATATCACCGAATTATAAGCATAAACTTGTAAACTATCGGTTGCTTTACTAACGTAGTCATTATACAATGTTGTCTGAGGTTTTTAAGTCAATAGTAAGTAAGAAACTCCATGGCCCAATGGATAAGGTACTGGCAAACTAAGCCAATTAAAGGTTTGACTCCTATCGGAGGTGATTCACTTTTTCAAGTATAATAATCTTTTTGGACTGACCCTATTTGGAAGAATGACACGAGTTTTATTATTCTTGAATCTTACATTAACTTCTACATTCGAAGCTCAGATGAACAGCAATAAACAAACACCTACTCTTGAATAATTAACCACGTTTCTCTTTGCTTTATTGAGACACTGATTTCTACAAGTCTGCATTTGAGCAATCTTAAAGTGCCCCTGTAGCCAGTGTGTAAGGTATCTGTCTCAAAATCTGTCAAAGTCTACAACCATACGTTTTTGGGAAACATGGAGTAAAATGTCCAAAGTTATGTCGCTGATAGTAGTTCTCAGAGAATGTATTGTAAATTTTTAAAGTTTTTAAATATCTATTCTATAATTGAAGACTCCAAAGTAACAATGGAAAATATTCTTATAAATCCATTTGGAACCTTGTCCCAATGAATAAAACTTTGGCCTTCTGAGCAGTGGAGCCTGGTCGAGTCCCATTGGAGCTCTTTTTCCAATCAAGAATCCAACATTTACTTGACGAAATAAACGAAAATTTTGACCTTGCAAGTAAGCCTCTAACTCTCTGTTCCTGGCTCAGATCATCTAAAATGACTGAAGGCCAAAATTAAACTACGATAATAACAACCAAGATGGGGACAAGAGTTCGAATAAATCAAGTGTAGAAAAATGATAATTTCTCATCTAAAAAAAGAAACAAGCTCAGAGAGAAACAACGATTTTGTCTTTTGAAATAATGATGGGAAAATACTAGAGGAAAAGCTTGGAAATCTACCTATAATACTGACCAAAAAAATTCAGTCAACAGCTCTGTCAGAATAGAGGAGTAAATTTTTTTTTACATGGATCTTAATTAAAACTCAAATGCTTCGTTCACCTGTTTCAAACTTCTCGACTTACGGAAATATCGAGCCTCCGTGGCCCAATGGATAAGGCACCGGCCTCCTAAGCCGGGGATTGCGGGTTCGACTCCCGTCGGAGGTGGTGAACGTTTTTCAATGCAGCCAATTCCTAAATGTGCAAAGAAAAATCATTAACAGCTTTCAAACCATTATTCGTTTCTTGTCAAGCCGAAATATATTGATTTACAGAATTATTTTCATTGGAGCTACTATTATTTGATTTTGTCCTCATCGTTATGATGACATACCAATTGGCCAAGCCTTCAATGATTACATATTGTTTTGTATTTAAAGATCTGAAAGTACTCACAGATAAATACGGGTGGCAGTTGTGTGAAAAGGGAATAGTTTGAATTTCTGACTCTCACCATCCGCTACCGTTGATCATAAACTCTTTCCTTCTAAAACGACGGTTCTCAGATTCTCAGGTCGCATCCAACCCCTTGTGATACCAGATTCCCTCAGTTCCTCCCCAAATTTCAATAATAATTTCGTAATGTTTCAACCATTATACATTTTTTCCCTAACTAGAATTCGTCCCTAATTGATAATTGGCTTAAATTCCCCTCTTTAAAAATTTCTCCCCAGGTAGGCAATTTCTTCCCGCTTGACAATCTTTGTTTTACTTTTCCATTGACCTCTAGTTAGATTTCCCGGCACTATTACCCGTATAAGAATGGCTGTTTTTATTAAACCCCACATCATATCTTAAAGTACGTTGGTTTTATTGTGTTTTGGAGAAGCCGTGAGGTGGAATGTGGGGGCTTTGCCGGTAGTTTCTTTGGTGGGTCTGCAACATGATAGACACGCCCGAAGGAAATAGGCCAAGTGCTATTTGAGTTTCAAGCTGCAGCATCAGAAATCGTTGTAAGTAAGATAGCGCTGGCAGTGTGAATGATATGGTATGAGCGTGCCCTGATTGTCAACCGACCAGAAACACCAAATGACCCCGGAAATATCACTGATGGTGTTTCAAATTGCATTAAATTTGATGTCAGGACATGTTCACACAATTTCACAGATTAAGGACAGTGATGATTGTCAGTAATGATCTGCTTCTTTGGCATGAAACGTGAGGCATTATACTATATTTTGGACAATATATAAAGGCCAGTAGGCAACCTATGTCCGCCATGTTTTTTTCCAGTTCAAGGATTGTTTTAGAAAGCTAATCATTAGTTTTTTAAGTAGGTCAATTGATTAAATGATTAAGATTGTTTCAGTTAGACAAAGGGAAAACCCGATTGAAACAGTTACGCTATCTGTCTTTTTCATGTGTCTCGGTAGCGCAGTAGGCAGCGCGTCAGTCTCATAATCTATGAACAGAGTAATCTGAAGGCCGTGAGTTCGATCCTCACCCGGGGCATTCGGTTTTGATTTGATTGTCAGTTTTGCAAAGTAATAGTCAACATGATATTTTACAAGTATTTGTCTTCTGTCAATCTTAATGAGACTAATTAATAGAATCATAATTAATTGCAACTGCTGCAGTTTGAAGTCCAATGTCGACTCCATCATCATGCCAAGAGTTCAGAGATTACATAATATTTCGTAACTAAAGATCTGATTGCACCCACAGATAAATACGGGTGTCAGTTTTGTACCATGAAATTCCGTTTTTAAATTCTGGCTACCATCTGCAAGCGATTATTATGCCCTTCCCTGTAATTCTTTTCTTTTTTTTTCCCCTTCAAAAGAATTGATCTTACATTCTGGGGTCTCTTTGCGATCCAAGGTTCCCTTAGTTCTTCCTAAATTTTGAATACTCAACTAATGATGTTTTTATCATTATACTTTCGATTATATGTTCTTCTCCTGACTGAAATCCCTCTCTTATTCCTGACTGCACTTAAATTGCCTTCTCAAGATATCTCTCTCCGGGGGATCATATTTCTTCCCGCTTGGCAATTATCGTATTACAACCTCTTCATAGACCTCTGGATAGGTCTTCCGATTCCTTAAACCGTGTAAGAATGACCACTCTTATTCATCTTATCATTATATCTCAGAGTACGTAGGTCTAATTTGGTTTAGGAAAAAAATTGTGGTCGAATGCAGGGTTTTCTGGCCAAAGTGCAATTTGAGTTGGCAACCGAGGTATCAGAAATTACCGTAAGTAAGGTAGCGCTACCTAGAGACGAACTAGTGCTTGATCAACCCCCGGCTGTCATCTGGTATGAGGGACCCTGATTGTTGACAGACTGGAATCACTCAGTGTTCCTTGGAAACATCGCTGATGATCTTTCAAGGCTCATTTTAAGGTGATGTATTCACAAAATAGAAGACGTGTTATCAATTCTGTTCTTACAGAGAGAAATATGTATGACAAGACTTCTGCTGCAGGCTCAAACTCAACTCACACCTCTATTGTCGATGTATAAGGCTCAACCATTTGGAAAAAATACAACAGTTGACCTTTTGGTTCCAGAAAAGGACATCGATGAAACTATAATTAACAATACTGGTTGCCGCAGTGTAAAACTGCACTCAAATTTTTTTTCCAACTGAAAATGATTTCTGAAACATTTTTTATTTACAGCCCTAATGTTGGTGAAATTAAGTCAACTCCAGTTTAAGAGTTTGATAAATTTTGAGAAGTCTGTCAAATTGTACGAGTTTTTAGATCAGGAATATCTGTTGGTTCTTGCTGGAGAGGAAGTACCAGAAAATGTACCCAATAATCAAGGGCTTGCATCGATTTTCTTTCTGATTCTATTTCGTCCCTACTACGGTGGGTTTTTTGCTCGTTACTGTAAAACCAGAATCATTTCATTTGTCATTTCATTACCTGGTCCAGTCATTTTAGTAATACAGTTGTCTGGATTGTTTCAATTATATCCAGTCCGTCTGTTCTCTGTCCCCTGATTTCCCTAAAGGACGGTTGCCTTGTAGAAACAAATGTCGGTCAAGTGTTACAGTTAACCTTTTTATGAACTCAATCATTGGACCAGGCAATGAAATGACAAATGAAATGATTCTAGTTTTGCAGTACCGAGCAAACAACCCCATCATAGTAGGGACTAAATAACACAAGAATTAATTGATCAATCAATCAATCAATTAATCAATCAATTAATTAATCAATCAATTAATTAATCAATTAATACAAGAAAGAAGTACAGTCTCCTAATGAGGGTCAAAGGATACTCCGCTGGAACGTTGACAATATACAAACAACCAAGATGAGGATGGGATTCAAGGTGTTAATTTCTATATTTTTTCTCACCTGATACATCGTCAAAGATATAGCAAAGAAAGTCGTCACATTGACAGTCAGCAACTTTGTCCGAGTGGTAAAGTAGTTGTTATTCATGTGTCATGATTAAGGAATTAATGTTATATTTACGAATCAACCACAGTGAAGTTTGTCTCTAAAAATAAGTCTTTTTTGCAGGTCGAAAATATACAATTTTTTGATTTTTTCTTTCATAAGATAGATGAGCCTCTGTGATTCAATGAATAAGGCACCGGCTTCATAAGCCGGGGATTGCAGATGTCGAACCTGTCAAAAATTAAAACTTTTTCTTCGATTGTGGACAGTATAAACCTTTATAGGACTGATCGTCCGTGTAGAAATGTGACGAGTACGTGAAAATTACATTTTGAGACCTGTGAAAGTTAATAATAATTTATGATGTTGGTAGTAGAATTCCAACACTGATATTTTCTAAAATGAATATTAACCAAAGAAATCCGTAACAAATGCAGTCAGCAACTCTATCGAGGAAGTGGAGTAGTTTTCATTCAAGGATCTTGAGTAAGAAGTTAATAACAAGTTCACAGATGAACAACAGCGAAAAATTCCTTTAATTATCGGTTTTTTAGTTTGACACACAGGAAGATTCAAGGATCGTAAAATTCCCACTTTCTGCTCACTATTATGTCTCCGTGGCCGGGAAAACTCTAGCTTTTAGAAAGGTACGATGCACGTTTGTAGTGCAGTAGGCATCGTATTGATCAGACGGGATAATTGAAAGGTCAAATTCGATTCTCACTTGTAGTGATTAAATTTTGCGAGATAATGGTCAACATTGATTAAACAATTGTTTGTTTTCTGTCTCGCTTAGGGGAATAATTAAACTGCCGCCATCGGAACTCCAACAATGGCCATAGCAGTCTGATAGCTTTCCGATCGACCGAGGCGACAATTATCACATTACGAAAAATAGCTTTGAAGTACAGAGTATCAAAATCTGATCTGTTTCATATCTAATGATCTGAATGCACCCATTGATAAATACCGGTGGTAGTTTAGTAAAACATTCAAAATTGCTGACTCAAACTCTGCGATCGATTATTATACCCCTTCTTTCCATTCTTTTCTTACCCTTTCCTTTAAAACAATGGTTCACGGAGTCTCAGGTCACATTCTCCCCTTGCAATCTCAGATTTTCTTAGTTCCTCTCCAATTTAGTAAATATTCCATCATTATAATTTACCATTATCAGTTCCTCCCCTGACTGAAATTCCTACCCTGACTGGAATTCCTCCCTAAATTTTGATCGGGTTAAAATTACGTCCCAACGAAATTTCTCCCCAGGAAGCCAATTTCCTCCCGTTTGAGAACCATTGTTATACAACCTTTTCATGGACCTATGCATGTCATCATCCGGGTTGCTATTCTTCCTGATTTCAATAATGATCTGATTTCAAGCTACCTGACTGAGATCAGATCATTATTGTAAAGATAAGCGCAAATGCAGACTCATGGAGTATGTATGCTAAATTTAGTTAGCCTTCACCCTTGAAAAGGAAAGTGTGAAAGTAAAATACACATTGCATTGTAGACGGTGCAGCAAGGGTTTTGTATCCGACAACACATTCAAAGTCTTTTATCTTTTCTGGTATTTCGTCAAAGAGATTCTAAACAAAGAGAAAAGTGACATACACAGTAACTCTATCCGAAGGGCAAAGTAGTTTTCATACCCGTGTCTCAATTGGGAAATTAATGTTTTGTCGTTCATAGATCAACGACAGTGAAGATTGTCCGTAATGATCAGCATCTCGGCATGGCACTCACTAAATGTGAAACATTATACGATCTTCTTTAGGCTTCTCTTTGATTAGAGTTCGTGAGCTTCCGTGGCCCAATGGCGGTGTTTTTTGCTTTGCTTGTGTCTGCAGAAAGCCTAAACGGCAGCTCAATACTTCTTATTATGGTTATTTCCTTCATTACCTTTGGTAACAATGCACCATTCCATCTTCATAAAAGTCATATACAGATGAAGTTAATCACACATAGTATTACAGTTTTTCATAAATGTTTTTCATTGATGTTTCGATGGAATTGCCAGTCTCTTTTCATTTCTAATGTTTCCTCAAAGAAATATCATGCAGAAAAGCCGTAACATACAAGTTCAGCAACTCTGTCAGAAAAGTGGAGTAGTTTTTATGGAAGGTTTTATTAAAGAAGATAATGTTACACCCAGATCTTAATGAAGAGTAAAGATTATCTCTAATGATCAGTCTTTTTTATTTGTCAAACGAAATAATATAAAAAACTGCATCTTTCCTTTCTTCAAGATATGTACTATCGTAGCCCAATATCCTAAGTCGTTGAACCTTTTCAACTTTGGGCAATACGTCGAGGTCCGTGGGAAAGCTATGGCCGCCATGTTTTTTCAGATCCAGCATTGCTGTAGAAAGCAAATCCTTAGATTTTTAGGTAGGTCAATTGAGTAAATGGTTCTTCAGATTGTTTCAGATGGACAAAGGAAAAACTCAAGTATTTGGAAAATTGCGATGTCGGTTTTACAAGTAATTTCGGTAGCGAAGTAGGCAGTGCTTTAGTTTCATTATCTATGAACAAAGTAATCTGAAGGTCGTGAGATCGATCCTCTACCTCTTTTGATCTGATTGTCAGTTTTGCAAAAGTATTGGTCAACATAATCTTTTACAATTATTTATTCTTTGTCAAACTTAAGGAAACTAATTGATAGAATAATAATTAATTGGAACTTCAGATATTTTGCAGTTTTGACCTCATTACTTGGCTAAAGATACAAAGATTATTTATTGTTTCGTATTTAAAGATCTGATTGCATCAACAGATAAATACGGGTGCAGTTGTGTAAAATGGAAATCTGGTTTTAAATTCTGATTCCAATCTTACTGCCAGCGATTATTATGCCTTTCTCTTAAGATCTTTTCTTTCTTTTTCCTTCAAAACAATTATTCTCACATTCTTGGGTCACATTCCTTCCTTTGCAATCCTAGGTTTTCCCAGTTCTTCGCTAATATTGAATTGTTATTTAGTAATTTTTTCACCGTTTTACATTCGATCATAAGCTTCACTCCGAACTGAGTTTACTATATAATTCCTAAGAAGCCTTATATTACCCCAAAGGAAGCTAATATCTTACTGTTTATGAATCACCGTTTTCAAAACTGTTTCAAGGACTTCTCAGTCGTTATTCCCTCAAATACCATAAACCATGTAAAAATGACGGTTCCTATACAACTTGTCATCATATCCTGAAGAACGTAAGTCTAATCAAGTTTTGGAAAAGAATTGAAGTGGAATGCAAGAGGCCCGGTCCTTTTGGTGTGTCTGCAACATGCCTAACATCCTAAGAGTCAGTAGGTGAAGAGCTATCAAATTTGCCATCAAGGCAACAGAAATTACTTCAAAGTGACTGTGTCAAGGAAGGAGTGTCGTTGGTAAGTTTGCGCTACCTCAGCACAAATGGGAGCTTGATCAACCACGGCTGTGTAATCTGGGTGAGGTGGGTCTCACTTTCAACGGTTGGAAAACACTCAGTGACACCTGGAAACGTCATTGATGATGTTTCAAGGCGTCAAAAATGAAGGAAAGATTTTCGTGAATTGTTGTAGAATTGAAATTTCCAGAGATGTCTCTGTAGAAAAAACGAACCTCTAATCCGACTCAAATACATATTCAAAGCTCTTCAAGAGAAATCCGTCGTGTTTTTCAGGGTGAAGAATCGTAAAAAGAAGTTTGATGGAAGATAACTTAGAAAATATATAACAAATTATGAGGTGTGTTTGTTTGATTGTATCGGTTCCGCAGTAAACATTTTTTTTTAATACAAAATGTTCTCTTTGTGGGAAAAAGTGTTTCAGTGGCCCACAGGTTAAGTCATCGGTATTTTAAATTATGACTGATTCTCGTTGCTGTTAATTCGTTTTCAACATTGGATATTGTATCAATTTTGACGGACAAATCATCCGTACAAAAATGTGTAAAGTTATTCACCGAATTTACATGGTATTTTCAAATCTGAACGAAAAGAGACGCCATGTTTTTTTTTGTCTTTCTTTCGTATAAAATTGTTCTATAGTATCAGAAAAGACCCCTGGGAGTTGCCTCGAGCGAACTATCTCCAGTATTTGACCAATCCCCCCGTTGACAGTACAGAGACTCTGAATCGAATTCAATTTCACATTTTTCCTTTTTTTTTTTGACGGTCGAATTCAGTCGTTTTCCTTCAGGAATTATCATTATTAAAACCCTTCTTTCCATCTTTCTCCGCCCTCACTGAGATCTTGGTGTTGTGATTCTCAGAACTTCTCCTGCACCGTCGAACGTTTCAATGAAAAACTTTTACTTATAAGTTTGACAGACAAAATTGTGCCGACACGTTGCTAATTATAATAAAGTTTTAGAGTATCTTATATTTTCGGATATTTCCCCAAATAAATAACAAAGAAAGCTTTATAATCTACAGTCACCAACACTTTCTGGGAGGTGGAGTAGTTTGTATACATTGGTCTTGATTAAGAAGTGAATGTTACGTTCACAGATTAAACCGAAGATTGTCCCTAATGGTCAGTATTTTTTAGTTTGACACAAAATTTGAACAAATATACAATCTCGTTTGTGGCTTTTCTCCTACCAAGAGAATGTAAGACTCTGTGGCCCAATAAGTAATTCAATTGAGAACATATATCCTTCGGAATGATTATCAGCAGAAGAACAAGTCAAGTTCATTAATTCGTGAAACATACATTTGGAGAATTTGATAAAATGTCTACGCTTATGACATTCGTAACAGGCCTCAAAGAATTAATTCCTTTATTTCATTTCATTATATCCTTTATTTTATGATCGATGGCATTAACAATGCGATGTAAAATGTTGTTATAAGTCTATTTGATATCACACTCAATGACCCGATACTTAAAACATAGGCCTTGGAGATGTTCTTAATGTAATCCAGGAATTGCAGAAAGTGGCTAAAGCGACAATCCACAACACTCATCAAAAACTACCGGCTCACTGACATTCAAAATGTGTTTTTGACTTCTTTCATTTCTCGACGGCCAAGTTGTGTCGTTCCCTCCCTAGCAAAGATGTCAATACTTCATTCTCTATTTTTTTGCATAACCCTACCCTGCTATTCTGCCCTGACCCTAAATCTTCTTGCAGTCTTTGTGATACAATTACATTCTGAAAAACTTTACTTTACACTACATCTTCCTTCCTTAGATGTTCATTCTGAAAGTGTGGTACACAGAATCGGGAGAGACAGAAGTATGACAAAAAGAAGTGCGTAGTCATGTTTTTTTTAATTGAAATATGAATTATATAGAAATCTTACATCAATATTTAGGATTAAATCTCACAATGAAATTCATTAATTTATTTCTTAAGATACTGAGCCGACCGTCAGTGGAGGATTCGATCCATTGATTTCCCAATTAGAATCAAAGTCTTTTATCTTTTCTGACATTTTATCAAGGGAATTTTCAGCAAAAAAATTTGTAACATACACATTCAGTAACTCTATCCAGAAGTAGTTTTATACCCACGTCACATTTAAGAAATTAGTCTTACGTTGTTACAGATTAACGACAATGAAGATTGTCTCTAATTATTGGTCTCTTTAGCATGCCACACATTCGTGAAAGATACATAATTTCTTGTTTAAAGCTTCTTCAGCGGAAGAACATGAGCCTCCGTGGCCCAATGGATAAGGCACCGGCCTCCTAAGCCGGGGATTGCGGGTTCGACTCCCGTCGGAGGTGTCCAAATTTTTAATCCTGACTGATCCAACATAGGAAAGGATGTGAATTATACTTTTTGAAAACGAGCCTGTATGGAGATACTTTTCTGTGTAAGGCTTAAATGAAACTTCAAGACCTTCTTATGGATGGCTCACTTCGATACCTCTGGGAACAATGGACCGTCCCTTCTGCTTTGAGGTTAAACAGTATCAACTTGTTGATAGATTGATGGACACATTGGAGTCATTTCATTTTCTATGAGGGTGAGAATTTTCTCCCAAATACATAAACGATTTAGCCCCTGCCCATGTACATTGAGCACGACTGTTATATTTGGTCAAGCTGCTCCTATCTTTAGATGGTGTCCATAGAATGCCAGACAAACAAACGTACCCGCAAATACGACTGAATTATAAATATAAACTTGTAAACTATCAGTTGCTTTACTAACATTGTCGCTTAAAACAATGAATGATGTTTGTGGAGGTTTCTACGTCTATAATAAGTGTGAACTTCAATGACCCAATGGATAAGGTACCGACAACCTAAGCTAATGGCAGGTTTGACACCTGTCGAAGGTGATTCACTTTTTTAATGGTGGACTCTTTAGACTGAGCCTCTGTGGAAGAATGACACGAGTTTTATTATTCTTGAATCTTACATTAACTTCTAGAGTCGAAGCTCAGATTAAATGCTTAAAAAAAAACATTCCCGAAAAATTAACCATGTTTTACTTTGCTTTAGTGAGACGGTGAAATTCTACTTTGTTTGAATTATATTACATCTTGAACCTTCTATACGTGGTGACATCTGAAAATATCATCCAATCCTGACGATGTCCCGAAAATGTTTCAGAATAAAATATGCAGTTATCTCTTCCTGAAAATCCACTGAGAAATGAAACATGGAATATGTGTCCGTCTTTGAATCCTGAAAGATGAATCTGTTTTAACATCACAGAGGTCTAACAACGATTTTTCCGAATGCCAGCCACAATGATTTCTTCAAGTCTGCATTTGTACAATCCCAATATGCCCTTGTGCCCAGTGTGTAAGGTATCGATCTCGAAACTCGTCGTCGTCAGTAAAAACATTTTTTGGATAAAATGTCCAAATCTATGACATTAATAGTAGTTCTCGGAGAACATATTCCAGATTTTTATTTAATCAGTTTTTAAATTATTTAGTTTATGATTGAAGACATAAAACAAGCAATGAAAAATATTTTTATAAATCTATGTGGAGCCATGTTCTAATAGATAACACTTTGGTCTGCTGAGCAGAGGAGCGGGGTCAAGTCCCGTTGGAGCTCTTTTTTCATTTAAGAATCAAACATTTCCTCAACGAAATGAAAAAATATTTTGGCCTTGTCAGTAAGCCTCTAACTCTCCATTTCCTGCTCATTTCTCCAGTCACCTTAAATAACAGAAGGCAACAATTAAATTTCTGTTACAAGACCCAAAATGGGGACAGAAGTTCGAATAAATCAAGTGTAGAAAAATGATAATTCCTCATCTTAGAAAAAACAAGCCAGGACAGAAACAAAGATTCTGTCTTTTAAAATAAAGATGAGAAAATGCCAAAGCAAAAGTTTGGAAATTAACCAAGCTGACTACCAGTGACAGGGTTCGATCCATTGATGTCTAATTATCCTTTTATTCAGATATTAACAATGTCTCAATCAGCTACTCTGCCGAGATAGTGGAGTAGTTTTTTTTTGTTTTGTTTTTTTCACATGGATTCTAATTAGAAAATTACGGCTACGTCCAGGTCTTGACCACTTCTCGAGTCTTAGTGAATCATGAGCCTCCGTGGCCCAATGGATAAGGCACCGGCCTCCTAAGCCGGGGATTGCGGGTTCGACTCCCGTCGGAGGTGTTCATCTTTTTCCATAGCGACTAGTACCTTAAGTCATTGTCAACAGAATTTTAACAATTATTTGTCATCCGTCTCGACAAAGTTGTCTGATTAACAGGATTATGATAATTGGAGCTGTTATGATTCGATTTTGGCCCTCATCATAATGAGGTCTCACCAACTGGTCAAGCGTTCAATAATTACATACTGTTTCATATTTGAAGATCTGAAAGTACTAACAGGTAAATACGGGTTGCACTTGTGTAAAAACGAGATAGTTTTTACTTCCGGCTCTTACTATCTGTTGCCGTCGATCATTTAATTCCTTCCTGCTATTTTTCCTTTCCTTTCCCCTTCAAAAGGATGGTCCTCAGATTCTCAGGTCACATCCCACCCCCAGCGATCTGAGGTTTTCTCAGTTCCTCCCCAGTTTTGAATCATCATTTAGTAATGTTTCCACCATTATACATTCCTCCTTTCCTGACTGGAATTCCTCCCTAATCAATGACGTGGCTAAGATTCCCTTCTTGAGAAATTACTCCCCAGGAAAGCAATTTCCTCCACCTTGGCAATCTTTGTTTTACATCCTTTCAATTAACCTTGGTGAGTTTCCTGGCACTATTACCTGTATAAAAATGACCGTTTTTATCAAACCTAACATTGTATCTTAAAGTACGTAGGTTTTATTTGGTTTTTGAAAATACTTGCGGTGTGATGCATGGGTCTTTGCCGGCTGGTTTCTTCGTTATGAGGGTGCCCCGATAGTCAACGGACTAAAAACACCGAGTGACTCTGGGAACATCACTGATGGTGTTTCCATATGCATTAAAGGTGATTTAAGCTGATAATGAAGGACACGTTTTCATAATTTTACAGATTGAGGACAGGGAAAATTGTCTCTAATGATCAGCATCTTTGGAACGGCATCCACCAAATTTGAAGTAATATACTATATTTTGGACAATATATAAAGACAAGTAGACAAACTACGTCCACCATGTATTTTTTTTAGTTCAAGGATTGTTGTAGGAAGCAAATCGTTAGTTTTCCAAAGTACGTCAATTGATTAAATGATTCTTAAGATTGTTTCAGTTACACAAACGGAAACCCGATGATCCAAAATGTTACAATGAGTGTCATGATTAGGTGTCTCGGTAGCGCAGTAGGCAGCGCGTCAGTCTCATAATCTAAGTACAGAGTAATCTGAAGGCCGTGAGTTCGATCCTCACCCGGGGCATTCGGTTTTGATTTGATTGTCAGTTTTGCAAAATACTGGTCAACATTATCTTTACAATCATTTGTTTCCTGTCAAGCTTAAGGGAACTAATTAATAGAATCATAATTCATTGCAACTGCTGCAATTTAAACTCCAGTGTTGATTTCATCAATTGACCAAAGGTACAAAGATTACATATTGTTTTGTATACAAAGATCTGAATGATTTCAAAGATTAAGGACAGTGAAGATTGTCTCTAATGATCAGCCGCTCTGGCATAGCACTCACAAAACGTGAAGCATTATACGATATTTTCCAGGCTTCCTCTTCAGATATGAAGGTGAGCCTCCATGGCCCAATGAATAAAATCACCGGCCTCCTAAGCTGCGGGTTCGACTCCTGTCGGAGGTGTTCATATCTTTAGTTGATACATTTGTATCAGATCTATCCTATATAGGAAAGGGTATGTATTATGGTTTACTTTTAAAACCCGCCTGTCAGGTGGTCTTTTCTGCTAGTGTTTACAGAGGGCCTAAACGGAAGCTCAATACTCCTCAATATGGATATTTCAGTCATTACCTTCGGCAAAAATCCACCATTCCACCTCCGTAGAGGCCACATAAAGTCGGAATTGGTATTCATTTTTCTGTTGGATCATATATTCATTTTTCCATCACATAATTGTCTGCTTTTGAGCAGATATAGACAGTGAATTAACAAAACAAGAACTTGGATTCGAAACAGTTATTTGGATATTTCTCATCGCCGTAGACTGTTTAGCTCAATGGTAAGAGCAACTTATCTATCGCATTTTCGAGTCCTGCATCCGCTGCACTTTTCTAAGGTGTCCATATTTTCAATTGGTAAAAACTCTTATCAGATAAATCATATCCAGAGGAGGGTACGAAGTATGTTTCACTTGCTGAAATCCCACCCGTAAAGGTAGTATTTCGGCCTATGTCTGCAGAAAAAGTTAATAGAAACTTAAAACTCAATATTTTAGTATGAATGCAGGTTTCACATAATTTTTTTAAAGCCTTTCCCCAGAACCATTGAGTGTGCATGCCAAATTTGGTCTGTTGAACCCATCTTTACGTGATTTCTATTGCGTGAAAGACAAATAGACGAACAAACATACAAACAGATATCTACTAATTATGTACCTATGTGACAAGATTCAATCCATTAATGTTTAGGTAGAATTTACTGTACCTTATCATTTCTGATGTTTTCTCAAAGAAATATCACGAAAGGAAAGTCGTAACATGCGAAGTCTGCAACTCTGCCAGAGAAGCTGAGAAGTTTTTCATGCATGGTTTTTCATTGAGAAGGTAATACTATCATGGATCTTAATTAAGAAGTAATGTTCGCAGATTAACGAGAGTAAAGATTGTCTCTGATGAACAGTCTTTTTTGTTTGTCACACGGGGAAATTTAAGACACAACACCTTTCCTTCCTTTAAGTTATTATGTACCTCAGTAATCCAATATTGCAACTCATTGGTTGCCTAAACCGGAGATTCAGGGCTCGAATATGTGTTCTGAACTTTGAACAATATATAAAGGCCATTGGGCAAACTATGCCCACCATGTTTTTTTTGGTTTTTTTTTCAGATCAAAGGTCATTGTAGGAAGCATTTCTAAGTAGGTCAATTGATTTAATGATTCTTCAGATTGTCTTAGATAGACAAAGGCAAAACCCAATGATTTGGAAGGTTACGAAGACTCTTAATTCCGTTGTCTCGGTAGCGCAGTAGGCAGCGCGTCAGTCTCATAATCAATGAACAGAGTAATCTGAAGGTCGTGAGTTCGATCCTCACTCGAGGCATTCATTTTTGGTCTGATTATCAGTTTTGCAAAGTAATGGTCAACATAATATTTTACTAATATTTGTTTTTGTCCAGCTTGATGAAACTAATTGATATAATTATAATTGATTGCAACTATCGTAATTTGAACTTAGTGTTGCCTCGACAACAGTTCAAAGGTTACGTATTGTTTCGTGCTTAAAGATCTGAATGCAACCACTAATAAATACGGGTGGTAATTTTGTAACGAGAAATTTTGTTTTTAAATCATGACTCACGCCAGCGATTATCATACACCTTCCTTTGATTATTCAGTCATTTAGAGTTGGTTTCATCATCATAATTTCCATTATAAGTTCCTCTCCCAATTGAAATTCCTCTTTAATTCCTAACTGGGATTGAAATTCTTCCCCAGGGAGCTACTTTCCTATAGTTTTGGAATTACTATTTTGCAACTGTTCCATGGACCTCTACGTTGTTCTCTCTGACACCATAAGCTGTGTAATAATGACTGTTCTTAGAAACCTATCGTCATATCCTGAAGTACGTATGTTCAGTTGGATATTAAAAAAGTGAATTGTACGGGAGATTGCAAACTGGCTCCTTTGGTGGTTTTTCAACATGCTAGACATCCCAAGAGCCAGTAAGAGAAAAACGATCAAATTGGACGCTTGGGCAATAGAAATTACTTTGAAGTGACTGCGTGTTAAGAAAGGAGTGTCGTAGGTAAGTTAGTGCTACCTAGACACTAACTGGGGCTTGATCAACCCAGCTGTGTCATCTGGGTAAGGTGGGCCTAACTTTCAACCATCATGAAACACTCAGTGACCCCTGGAAACATCATTGATGATATTCCCAGGTGCATTAAAAAGTGATGTACACAAAAAATGAAGGGAATATTTTTCCTCTATTCTGGATCGTTATCGAAATGAAATTTCCAGAAACGTTTATGGAAAAAAAGCAGATCTCCTAAATGACTTGAATATATATTCAAAGCTCTGTATAAGAAATCCCCCATGTTTTCGAGGAAAAGTATCGTAAAAAAGACAGAAAGTAACTTAAAAAATATATAACAAGTTATGGTGTGGGATCATTTGATTGTCGTGGTTATTATTATCATACTATATTTTTTAGGCTTCTACTTGTGTTAATGTATGTGGACCTCGGTTGACTAATGGATAAGGCACCGGCTTCCTGAGTCAGCGAATGCGGATTCGACTTCCAACGGAGGTGTCTGTCTTTTTAATGGGTAAATTCGTATCAAATCCATCCCATCTAGGAGTGGATGTGAAATTATGGTTTACTTGCCAAAATCCACTCCGTAAGGCCTGCAGAAGTTCTAAATCGATTACATACAGATGAAATCAATCAGACATGGTATTACAGTTTTTTTTTCGGATCATTTATCCATTTCTTGATAAAATAATTATCAGCGTTGGAAGAAACAAATGCAGCAGAGAAAGATCACAAATAAGCAAGATGAGAATTTGGAGTTAAATTTGGAACTTAGCATATTCGGCAGTTGTTTAGCTCAATGGTAGAGCAACGCTACGTTGATGCAGCTATCTCATCGGGTAGAGGAAGGATTCCTGCAGCAGCCCCATTTTCTGTAATTGTTTATTCTATTTGTATTGTCTTGGCCAAGTGATACATCCACTCTGTAATAACAGGAAATGGTTTCGAATAGAGTTTCAATATGATATAACGCAACTTATAATGGAAAATACATATACAAAGAGAGCAGGAATCAGATCATTATAATCAGGTTGTCCAGAAATGCAAGATCCACATAATTTATTTTCAACCTAACCCCATCCTCCCAAGGACCATTGAACGTGCATGCATTTTTTTCCAGGCTGTGACCATATTTATGTGGTTTCTATTACATTATAGGCAAACTGAAACCACCGAATTATAAACGTTGATGCCTGTTGCTTTGCTAACTATGTAAATAGTGATTGAAATCCGAAACACTGTAGGAACTGAAAGAAAAATTACGGAAGTTGCCTGAAACAACCATCCCTGGCACTCAACAATTCTTCCGTTTACTGACATACAAAAGTGGGTTCATCTTCACCTCATTTTACTTTTTGCCTATCTTCAAATTTTCTCGGTCAAGTTTACCGTTATCATTCATCAAAGATTTCAAGAATCCAGCAACTAATATTTTGCATATCCCTCTGTCCTTTACACTGCCCTCTTTCTGGTCTTTGTGTTACGATAACATTCTCAAAATCTCCCCCTTTGCCTCACATCTTCCTACATAAAATATCTCTTTAAAGTGTAACAAAACTGTGCAGACATGTGGCTTATAATGATATTTGGGCAACTTACATCAATATTTAGGATAGAAATTTATAGCGAAAGCGAAAAAAAGTAATTTGTTTGGAGTTCATTAATTTTATAAGATCAAGTACAGAGTCGACTATTCGTGACGACTTTCAATCCATTAATCTTTTATTTGAATTTAAAGTCCTTCATCTTTTTCAATATTTTGTCGAGAAGATATCAATCAAAACCCGTAAAATGTTAATCCAATATTAATAATGTCTTACCATCTCTGACATTTCACCAAAAGAACCGTAAGAAGTGCAGTCGGCTACTCTTTCGAGGAAGTGGAGTAGTTTTAATACAATAGTCTCAAGTAAAAAGCTGATGCTGCGTTCACAGATTGATGACTGAAGATTTCTCTTATGATCTGAACTCTTGGTTTGACAAACATATAACTTGAAACTATATACAATCGTTTGTGGCTTCTTTTCCTCTGGCACACTTTCACTTCAGTGGTCCAATGAATGAGGCTATGACTTCCTAATCCAGGGATTCCAGGTTGGTCTTCGGTCAGAGATGATAGACTTTTTTCAGTTGCAGACACTGCATAACTTTTATCGATGTGAGTTTATAAATCAGGACATCAGCCAGACAACATGGAAATTTCTTCATAAATCTATTTAATGCCACACTCTATATCCAAATAAAACATTGGCTTACTAAGTAAGTGAGACACTGTCTTCTAACATGACGACAGAAAATTATAAGTAATAACGTGGAAGTTTCATAATTCATGTATAGAATAGTGAGCTGACTAACAATGACAGGATTTGATCCATTAGGTTTTAGGAGAAATATCTAGTCTCTCATCATTCCTCATATTTCCTCATGGATATATCAAGCAAATAAAATTGTATGATACGCATGCAATAACTCAGCCGGGAAGCAGTGTAGTTTATATACTTGGGTCCGAAGTACGAAGTTAATGTTATGTTCAAAGATTAACAACATTGAAAATGGTCTTCAATTATC
Source organism: Thysanoteuthis rhombus (assembly GCA_963457665.1). Classification (NCBI taxonomy): domain Eukaryota; kingdom Metazoa; phylum Mollusca; class Cephalopoda; order Oegopsida; family Thysanoteuthidae; genus Thysanoteuthis; species Thysanoteuthis major. Next base: position 18,825,229 of record OY735232.1, on the reverse strand, counting down.
AGGGTTTTTTTTCGGTTTGACACACAAAAATATTTAGGAAAATATAAAATCTTCACTTTACACCTTGTATGTGTTTCTGTGGCAAGAAGTCATCAGATTTCTTTGTAGGTTCATTGAGTAAATTGTTTTCCAGATTGTTTTAGCTGGGAAAAACATCAGAGAAAATTACACAATTTGAAAAGTTACAATAATGCTTGCATTGTGTGCCTCGGTAGCGCAGTAGGCAGCGCGTCAGTCTCATAATCAACGAATGGAGTAATCTGAAGGTCGTGAGTTCGATCCTCACCTGGGGCATTGTGTTTTGATTTGAACATCATTTGTGCAAAACAATGGTTAACAGAAATTTAACAATTAATCTTTCTGTCAAGCTTAAAGAAACTCATATATAATATAATAATTCCTGATACACATTTTCCGCTCACAGATATTGTACTCAATATCTTATATTCCTTTCCTTTAAAACAATGAGTCCTAGGTAGCATTCATCATCTTGCGATCCAGGGTCCTGCAGTTCCTCCCCAGTTTAGTGATTCTTCCATTATTATACATTACATTGTACGCTCTTCCCCTGACTGAAATTTAATCCCTAATTCAAATTGAGAACTACTGCTTTACAACTTTTTATGGACCCATGTGCTTCATGCCCCTGATGGATGTTCTCCAATAAACAACTGTAAGAATGATTGAGTTGGAAATCTCACTGACTGGGCCCAAGAAATTTTGGTTAAGATTTTTCCTGTTGTTCTTGTTACGGTAAAAAAACAAATTTGACCTCAGACTTTGTATGGAGTTTGACAAAATACAAGAGACACCAGAAATAACAGGGACCATCAGTTAGTTGACCATCATTCCGAGCTGTAATCATTTGACCCGAATGTGGCTGACAAGTCCAATTATTGAAGCGCACATTCACCAGGTAGCCTTTTGGGCTCTAGATATTATCAGAATGAACAATTGATGACACCATAATTAAGAAAATCGGATGTTGCAAGTTCAAACCCAGCTCCAATTTCTATTTAGACAGAAGATGATTTCTGCAACATTTGTATTGTTTACAGCTCTAAATTTTGTGAGGCTTGTTCCTGTTCTTGTAACAGCAGAACAATTTAGTCAAACTCCAGTTCTGGAGTTTGACAATCACAAGACCCAGAATATCCACTGTTTTTTGCTGATTAACAAGTGACAGAGAATTTTCCCAATAATTAGGCAGTTGTGGACAGTCACCTGAAGAAGGCTGAAGTTTAAGCAGGCGGAATGTAGTGACTATGATAGCAACCAAGATGAGGACATCACACACCAAATTAATTTTTCGCTATTCCTCAGCACAGTGCTGAGCTTATATTACACGATGCATCAGGCACCGGTCTTCGTAATAGGGGTTCTGGGTTTGACTCTCATTGGAAGTGTTCATATTTTCAATTGGTTAAATTTCCATCAGACCGATCCTAGATAGAGGAGGGTAAAAATTATATTTTAATAGCTTAACACCAACCTGTAAATCTGTATTTTTTGTTTGCGTCAGCAGAAGGCCTAAATGGGGGCTCACAACTTATTGTGGATACCTCACTTCATTCAATACTTTTGTCAACAAGCACAGTTCTGTCTTCTGGAAAGTCACATATAGATAAACTGAATCAGAATTTAAGTATATATATATATATATATATATATATATATATATATATATATATATATACTTAAATATGTACTAAAAGTCTGATAGAGTTTACCTGTAAGTATTATCGATCTGTCTAGCTATATGTAATCGTGTCATTGTATTACAACTCTTCAGTTTGGCTATAGACTCAAATTCCCTCCCAGTATCGCTAAGTAGGGTAGAAACCTTCGCTCTGGACCCAGTGGCATATGCTCTACCTCTGCCTTTCTCATAACTGGACGGTCAGTAGGACCAAATAAAGCGATAAATTTACTTACGCATAACTCCCCATGTAACAGAGTACTCCATCCCCGAGTTGAAAAGAACATTGCTTAGTTGCTTATAGTAGATAGGTGCCCTACTTCAAAGCGCTTAACCCTAAAAAAAGGAGCGTTATATATATATATATATCTCAAAGAAATATCATACAAAGAAAGTCGTAGCATACGAGGTCAGCAACTCTGTCAGAGAATTGGAGTAGTTTTTCATACACTGATTTTAATTGAGAAGGTAATACTATACATGGATCTTAATTAAGAAATAATGTTCACAGATTAATGACAGTCAACATATATCCTTTCTGCAAATTGTTATGTGCCCCAGTAGCAACATAATACTAAAGTCATTGATTACCTGAACAAATTCGGAGAAGTGTACTTTTTCAACTTTTGATAATATATAAAAGCCAGTAGGCAATCCATGTCCACCATGTTTGTTTTTTTCAGATTCAGGATTGTTGTAGAGAGCAAGTCATTAGACCTCTTGGTAGGTCAATTAAGTGAATGATTATCCAGATAGTTTTAGATAGACAAAAGAGAATCCCAAGAAGCTGAATAGTTATATTTGCGTATAGATGTCTCGGTAGCGCAGTAGGCAGCGCGTCAGTCTCATAATCTACGATCAGAGAAATCTGAAGGTCATGAGTTCGATCTTCACCTGGGGCATTTACTTTTGATATGATTACCAGTTTTTCAATGTAGTAGTCAACATAATTTTCAAGAATCATTTGCTCTCTCTCCCACTTAAGGAAACTAATTAACATAATTAGATTAATTGCAACTCTTGCAATTAGAACTTCAGTATTGAGTGCTTCGGTTTGATGGCTCATCCACTGGCCAAGAACACAAAGATTTATCATGAAACCTATAGTAATGTTGAAATGGGATGCAGGGGGTCGCAGATGTCCCTTTGGTGGGCCTGCAGAATGCTAGACATCAGGGGAACCAGTAGGTGAAGAACTATCAAGCTGGCAGCCAAAGCAACAAAAAATTATTTTAAAGTGGTTTTGTGTCAAGAAACGAGAGTCATGGATGAGGTAGCGGCAATCCTGGCTGTTTCATCTGGGTGGGGGGGCGTAATTGTTGACTGACTGAAAACACTCAGTGACCCCTGAAACATCGTTGATGATATTTCCAGGTTCAATAAAAAGCAACACCAAAAATGGAGGACATATCTTTTTCTTTGATTTGTGGTAAAAATGAGACTTCTTGAGAAGTCAAAAAAAAAACAATCTCTGAACTGATTCAAAAGAAATCTGCCATGTTTTTCAGGGTAAAAATATTAGTTATTTCGATTCTCAAAACTTCTCCTCTATAGTCAAACGTTCCAGCAACAGAAAACTTTCATTTTTAAACAGATCAGACGGTTTCGGCACGTTGCTTATTATAATATAGATTTACAATAAGATACTTCAGGGAAAAGTATCGTAAAAGATCGTTTAAATCAAAGAAACTAAGACAATGGATGGAAGCATCTTGCGGGATAGGAGAGTAAATGTTGAAAAAATAGAATTAAATGAAACTGCAGTCAATTCCAAGACACAGGTACACTATTCTTTTGATATAACAAATAAAACACCATTTACTTTGCAAAGAGTATACACAAGGATAGAAAGCTATGGCACTTTAATATCTAAAAAGACACCCGGGATTTGCCTCGAGCGATCCATATCCAAGATTTGACCAAATCTCCCGTTGACAGTACGGACATGTGGAAGCAATTTCAATTTCCCACTTTTCTTCTCATTTCAACGGTTGAGCTCAGCCGTTCTCCTTTAGGGATTATCATCATGTTTCATATCTTAGAATCATGTAAACCCCGTCTCTGTTTCTTTCCATCTTTCTCTGCTCTCACAAGAATCTTAGTATTTCGATTCTCAAAACTTCTCCTCTGCAGTCGACTGTTTCAACAACAAAAAACTTTCATTTTCAAACAGACAAGATAGTTTCGGCACGTTGGTTATCATAACATAGATTTAGAATAAGATAACTTTTCTGATATTTCCTTGAAGAAATAGCAAGCAAAGAAAGCTGTATCTACTACAGTTAGCAACGCTTCCTGGAAGGCGGGGAAGATTTTACACATTGGCCATGATTAGGAAGTAAACGTGACTTTCACAGATTAAATCAAAAATTGTCTCCAATGATCAAAGTGATGTAAAATAATCTTATCAATTTATATGATGCAACACTCAATCCTTAAATAGATAAAACATTGGCCTTGGAGAGCTGCAGACTGGGGACTTGACTCCCGTCGGAGGTGATACACTATTTCAATAGGGGACAATACATCATTGCAAAGTAATGAGCAACCTGATTTTAATACTTATTAGTTTCTTATCACGCTAAAGAAAACTGATTTATAAAATTATAGAATTGAAGCTGCTTCAATTTGAGTTTGGCCTTATCTGCGTAATGGTTCAGCAACTGGCCAAGCTTTTGATGATAACGTATTGTTTCGTATTTAAAGATCTGAATGCACTCACAGATATATACAGATGGCAATAGTGTAAAAAAAATATTTTAAATTTCAGTATCTTACCTTCAGTTGCCATTGATTTTTATATCCGTTCCTTTTATTTTTTTTTTCTTTACTTTTCCTTCAAAACAATAGTTCTCAGATTATCGAGTCACATACTTCCCCTTGCAATGTTAGGTTTCCTCAGTTCCTCCCCAATTTTGAAATGTCATTTTGTAGTGTTTCCACCATTTTACGTTTTTCTCCTGACTGGAATCCCTCCTTAATTTCTAAACCCGCTCAAATTCCCCTCTTCGAAAGTCTGATTTGGTTTTGGGATGAAATGCAGAGTTTCTCTGAATTTTTGAGATGAGGTATTATCATTATTTCTATTATTATTCGGACTATCCTTAGCTTGGTTGTTTTTCATACAACGTTTCGGCCGTGGTACTCTACAGCTTTCATCACGTATCATCTGGCAGGTTTCGGGGAAGTAACAAACCGAACAGCGGTATATAGACCGCACTCTTAGCAGTAGTAGTATTTTCAAATTTTTATTGTCTCACCCTGAACAATTTGATTACTTGCAGTAATTCTGTCTGACTCTCTAACCACTACGCTATGTGTCCAGATGATACCTGATAAATGCTGTAGAGAACAATGGCCGAAACGTTGTATGAAAAACAAGCAAGATGAGGATAGTCCAAATAATAATAGAAATAAGAAATGCAAAGGTTTTGCAGGATGGTCAAAATGCTATTAAGTCGGCCACCCTGGCATCAGAAATTGCTCTAGGTAGGGTAGCACTACCTAGACACACACTGGGGCTAGATCAAATCTGGCTGTCACCAAGTATAAGGGAGTCCCGATTATTGACAGACCAAAGACACTCAGTGATCCCAGAAACATCACTGATGATCTTTCCAGGCGTAATAAGTAGTTTTTACACGTGCCTCAATTGGAAAATCAATGTTCGGTCGTTCACCGATTAAAGACAGCGAAGATTGTCTCTAATGATCAGCTTCTTTGGCATGGCACTAACAAGACGTAAAGTATTGTACTACATTTTTTAGGCGTCCTCTTTGGTCAGTAAAAGTAAGCCTCCGTGGCCCAATGGATAAGGCACCGGCCTCCTAAGCCGGGGATTGCGGGTTCGACTCCCGTCGGAGGTGTCTGTATTTTTGATTGGTAAATTTGTATCAGTTACTTCCTAAGATGGATTATCATGGTTCACTTGCTGGAATCCGCCTGTAGTGGTGCTTTCTGCTTGTGTCAGTGGATGACTGAAACGGATGCTCAATACTCCTTATTATGGATATTTCATTCATTACCTTTGGCAAAAATCCACCATTCCACTCACTTATGTAGAGGTTACATAAACTCGGTCTTAGGTTTAGTTTTTCTGTTGGATCATATATATTTATTTCTCTATAACATAATTGTCTGTGTTGAAAGAAACATACTGAACAGATATAGACCATCAATGAACTAAATGAGAACTTGGATATGAAATAGTTATTTGCATATTTGTCATCACTGTAGACTGTTTAGCTCAATGATGAAAGCAACTTATCTATGACAGTCCTACATCAGCCTAATTTTCTCTAAGGTGTCCATATTTCCAATCGGTAAAAACTCTTATTAGACCAAATATACCAAGGAGAGGGTACGAATTATGTTTCACTTGTTGAAAACCCGCCTGTACAGGTTGTATTTCCGTTTGTGTCTACAGAAAGACTGAACAGAAACCTAAAACTCTTAGTATTTTACTATGAATAAAATTCACATATACTTTTTTTATTTTGAGCCCTTCCTGATGACCATTAAGTATGCATGCCAAATTTTGTCTGGTTGCATCCATGTCAGACAAACAGACGAACAAACATACAAACGGATATCAGTTAATAATATACCTAGACTAATAAAATGTGACAAGATTCAATCCATTAATGCTTAGGCAGAATTTTCTGTATCTTATCATTTCTGATGTTTTTCAAAGAAATATCATGCAAGGAAAGTCTTAATATACGAGATCAACAACTCTGTCAGAGAAGTCGAATAGTTTTTTATGCAAGGATTTTCTTCGATAAGGTAATACTACACATGGATCTTAATTAAGAAGTAATGTCGAGTCATTAACGAAAGTAAAGATTGTCTCTAATGAAAAGACTTTTATGTTTGTCACACGGAAAAATTCAAGAAGCAACACTTTCCCATCCCTCGAGTCTTTATGTACCGCTGCAGCACAATATCACAACTCATTGGTCACCTAAACCGGAGATTGAGGGTTTTATCCTTGTTGGAGATGTATTGTTTCTCAACTTGGAGCAATATATAAAAGCCAGTAGGTAACCTATGTCTGCCATGTTTTTTCCAGATCCAGGACTGTTGTGAAAGCAAATCATTAGATTCTAAGTAGGTTAAATGATTAAATGATTACTCAAATTGTCTCAGATAGACGAAAGAGAAACCCAATGGTCAGAAAACTTACGATGACTATGTGTGTTGTTGTCTCGATAGCGCAGTAGGCAGCGCGTCAGTCCCATAATCTACGAACAGAGTAATCTGAAGGTCGTGAGTTCGATCCGTACTCGAGGCATTCACTTTTGATCTGATTACCAGATTCACAAAGTGATGGTCAACATAATATTTTTCTAGTATTTCTTTTCTGTTGAGTTTAATGAATCTCATTTATAGAATCATGATTAATTGCAACAGCCGTAATTTGAACTCCAGTGTTGTCAACTCGCCAGGAGTTCAAAGATTACATATTGTTTAAAATTTAGAGATTTGAATGCACCCACAAGTAAATACACGTGGTAGTTTTGTAACAAGAAATTTTGTTTTTAAATCATGACTCACGCCAGCGATTATCATACACCTTCCTTTGATCATTCAGTCATTTAGTGTCGCTTTCATCATCGTACTTTCCATTATAAGTTCCTCTCTAATTCCTAACTGGGCTTGAAATTCCACCTCTTGGAGCTACTTTCTTACAGTTTTGGAATTACAGTTTTGCAACTGTTCCATGGACCTCTACGTTGTTCTCTCTGACACCATAAGCTGTGTAATAATGACAGTTCTTATGAGACCTATCGTCATATCTTGAAGGACGTATGTTCAATTTGATATTGAAAAAGTGAATTATATGGGGGGATTGCAAGCCGGTTCCTTTGGGGTTCTGCAACATGCTAGACATCCCAAGAGCCAGTAAGAGAAGAACGATCAAATTGGACGCTGGGACAATAGAAGTTACTTTGAAGTGGCTGCATTTCAAGATAAGAGTGTCGTAGGTAAATTAGTGCTACTTGGACACAAACTGGGGGTTAATCAACCCCAGCTGTGCCATCTGAGTGAGGAGGACCTAACTTTCAAGAGTAAAAAACACTCTGTGACCCCCGGAAACATCATTGATGATATTTCAAGCCGCATTAAAAAGTGATGTACGCCAAAAATGAAGGGAATATTTTTCTTTTATCCTGCATCGTTGTAGAAATGAAATTTCCAGAAGCGTTTACGGGAAAAAAATTCCAAAATGACTTGAATATATATTAAAATTACGAAAGTTGCCTGAAGCGACTAGCCCTAGCACTCAATCAATTCTTCCGTTTATTGACACACGAAAGTGTGTTCAACTTCACCTCATTTTACTTTTTGCTTTTCTTGATTTTTTTCTCGGTCAAGTTCACCGTTATCATTCATCAAAGATCTCAGGAATTCAGCAACAAATATTTTGCGTCCCTCTCTGACTTTTACCCCACCCTCTTTCTGATCTTTGTGTTACGATAACATTCTCAAATCTCCCCCTTTGCCTCACATCTTCCAACATAAAATATCTTTTTAAAGTGTAACAGAAGAGAAGCAGACGAAACTGTGCATACATGTGGCTTATAATGATATGGATTATTTGGGAAACTTACTTATCAATATTTAGGATAGAAATTCATAGAAAAAGCGGAAAAAAGCAATTCGTTTGGAGTTCATCAATTTTATAAAATCAAATACAAAGTCGACTATTGGTGACGACTTTCAATCCATTGATCTTTTAATTGAATTTAAAGTCTTTTCATCTTTTTCAATATTTCGTCAAGAAGATATCAATCAAAACCCGTAAAAAGTTAATTCAGTATTAATAATTTTTTACCATCTCTGATATTTCACCAAAAGAACCGTAAGAAGTGCAGTTGGCAACTCTTTCGAGGAAGTGGAGTAGTTTTAATACAATAGTCTCAAGTAAAATGTTGATATTGCGTTCACAGATTGATGACTGAAGATTTATCTTATGATCTGACCTCTTGGTTTGACACACATATAACTTGAAACTATGTACAATCGTTTGAGGCTTCTTTTCCTCAGGCACACTTACACCTTTGTAGCTCAATGAATGAGACTATGACTTCCTAATCCAGAGATTCCAAGTTGGTCTTCGGTCAGAGATGATAGACTTTTTTCCGTTGCAAACACTGCATAACTTTTATCGGTGTGAGTTTATAAATCAGGACATCAGCCAGACAACATGGAAATTTCTTCATAAATCTATTTGATGCCACACTCTATATCCAAATAGAACATTGGCTTACTAAGTACGTGAGATACTGTCCCCTAACATGACAATAGAAAATTATAAGTAATAACTTGGATGTTTCATAATTCATGTACAAAATACTAAGCTGACTAACAGTGACAGGATTTGATCCATTAGGTTTTAGGAGAAATATCCAGTCTCTCATCATTCCTCATATTTCCTCACAGATATATCAAGCAAATAAAATTGTATGATACGCATGCAATAACTCAGCCGGGAAGCAGTGTAGTTTATGTACTTGGGTCTAAAGTACGAAGTTAATGTTATGTTCAAAGATTAACAACATTATAAATAGTCTTCAATTATCAGGGATTTTTTTCAGTTTGACACACATAGATATTCAGGAAAATATAAAATTTTCACTTCTCACCTTGTATGTGTTTCTGCGGCAAGAAGTCATCAGATTTCTTCGTAGAAATTTCTTTGAAGTGACTGCGTGTCAAGAAAGGAGTACCATAGGTAAGTAAGAGCTACCTAGACACAAACTGGGGCTTGATCAACCCCAGCTGTGTCATCTGAGTGAGGTGGACCTAACTTTCAACAGTCAAAGTTAACAATTAAACTAACATAGCAACAACCATTGATTTATAAATCAAATCTATAACAATGACATTTCGTAAATCAAGTATATTCAATGATAATTCTAAAAAAACAAAACTCAGACAGAAACAATGATTCTGACTTTCAAAATAATGATAGGAAAATGTAACTGGTTGGGAGTTTACTAATTCATTTAATGAAACACTGAGCTGACATTCAGTGACAGGATGAAATCAATTAAAGTTCATTTACAGTGTTAATTCAATATTCATATTTCCTCACCATTTCTGATGTTTCACCAAGGGAAGCCGTAAGAAGTTCTGTTAGCAACCCTTTCACAGAAGTGGAGTAGTTTTAAATCAAATTTATAACAATGATAATCAGTAAATCAAGTGTATTTAATGATTATTTAAAAGACAAAACAAAAAACAAACTCAGACAGAAACATCGATTCTTCCCTTTAAAACAATGATACGAAAATATAACATGTTGGGAGTCTAATAATTTATTTAATGAAATACTGAGCTGTCTTCCAGTGACAGGAAGCAATCCATTAATGTTTATTTAAAGTGTTGATTCAATATTAATATATTTTCTTACCACCATTAATATTTCACCAAAGGAAGCCGTAGGAAGTGCAGTCAGCAAATCTTTCGCAGAAGTGAAGTAATTTTCATACAATAGTCTCAAGCAAAAAGTTAATGTTACGTTCACAGATTGATGATAGTGATGATTTATCTAATGGTCAGGCCTCTTGGTTTGACACATACCTGACTGGAAACAAAATACAATCGTTTGAGGCCTCTTCCCCTTCAGCACACTTAGGCCTTTGTGGCTCGATGGATGAGGCTAAGACTTCCAAAGCTGATGATTCCAGGTTCGACTTCGGTTAGAGATGATATACTTTTTTCAATTGTAGATAATGCATAACTTCTATCAATGTTAGTTTATAAATTATGAATTAGGACATCAACCAAACAACATGGAGAATATCATTTTAAATGTATCTGATGCCACACTCTACTTCCAAATGAAATATTGTCCTTCTAAGTAAGTGAGATTCTGTCCTCTAACATGACGACAGAAAATTGAAAACGAAAGTAATAACTTGGAAGTTTAATAATTCATTAATGAAATACTGGGTTGACTAACCGTGACAGGATTTGATTTATTAAGTTTTAGGAGAAATATCTAGTCTCCCATGATTCCAGATATTTCCTCACAGATATATCAAGCAAACAAAATTGTATCATACGAATGCAATAACTCGGCCCGGGAAGCAGAGTAGTTTATATTCTTGGGTCTAAAGTACGAAGTTAATGTTATGTTCAAAGAGTAACAACATTGAAAATTGTCATTAATTATCCTTTTTTTTCGGTTTGACACACAAAAATGTTTAGGAAAATATAAAATCTTCACTTTACACCTTGTATGTGTTTCTGTGGCAAGAAATCATCAGATTTCTTTGTAGGTTCATTGAGTAAATTGTTTTCCAGATTGCTTTAGCTTGGAAAAACATCAGAGAAAATTACACTATTTGAGAAGTTACTATAAAGCTTGCATTGTGTGCCTCGGTAGCGCAGTAGGCAGCGCGTCAGTCTCATAATCAACGAATGGAGTAATCTGAAGGTCGTGAGTTCGATCCTCACCTGGGGCATTTCGTTTTGATTTGAACATCAGTTGTGCAAAACAATGGTCAACATAGATTTAAGAATTAATCTTTCTGTCAAGCTTTAAGAAACTCATACATAATATAATAGTTCCTGACACACACTTTACGCTCACAGATATTGTACTCAATATCTTATATTCCTTTCCTTTAAAACAATGAGTCCTAGGTAGCATTCATTACCTTGCGATCCAGGGTCCTGCAGTTCCTCCCCAGTTTAGTGATTCTTCCATTATTATACATTACATTGTACGCTCTTCCCCTGACTGAAATTTAATCCCAAATTCAAAAAGAGAACCACTGCTTTACAACTTTTTCATGGACCCATGTGCTTCATGCCACTGATGGGTGTTCTCCCATAAATACCTGTAAGAATGATCGGGGGTGGAAATCTCTCTGACTGGGCCCAAGAAATTTTGGTTAAGATTTTTCCTGTTGTTCTTGTTACGGTAAGAAAACAAATTTGACCTCAGACTTTGTATTGGAGTTTGACAAAATACAAGAGAGACTAGAAATAACAGGGACCATCAGTTGGTTGACCATTATTCTGAGCTGTAATCATTTGACCCGAATGTGGCTGACAAGTCCAATTATTGAAGTGCACATTCACCAGGCAGCCTTTTGGGCTCTAGATATTATCGGAATGAACAATTGATGACACCATAATTAAGAAAATCGGATGTTGCAAGTTCAAACCCAGCTCCAATTTCTATTTAGACAGAAGATGATTTCTGCAACATTTGTATAGTTTACAGCTCTTAATTTTGTGAGGTCTATTTCTGTTTTTGTAACAGCAGAACAATTTAGTCAAACTCCAGTTCTGGAGTTTGACAATCACAAGACGCAGAATATCCGCTGTTTTTTGCTGAGTAACAAGTGACAGAAAATGTTCTCAATAATTAGGCAGTTGTGAACAGTCACCTGAAGAGGACTGAAGAGTACGCGGCCGGAATGTAGAGACTATGATAGCAACCAAGATGAGGACATCACACACAAAATTAATTTTTCGCTACCTCCCAGCACTGTGCTGAGCTTATAGTACCCGATTCATCAGGTACCAGTCTTTGTAATCGGGGTTCTGGGTTCGACTCTCATTGGAAGTGTTCATATTTTCAATTGGTAAAATTTCCATCAGACCGATCCTAGATAGAGGAGGGTATAAATTATATTTTAATAGCTGAATACCAACCTGTAGATCTGTATTTTTTGTTTGCATCAGCAGAAGGCCTAAATGGGGGCTCAAAACTTATTGTGGATACCTCACTTCATTCAATACTTTTGTCAATGAGCACCATTCTGTCTTCTGGAAAGTCACATACGGATAAACTGAATCAGAATTTAAGTATATATATATATATATATATATATATATATATATATATATATATATATATATATATGCATGTACCATGTAGAACCAGAGTCCACTACCAGGAGCTATGCATATATATATATATATATATATATATATATATATATATATATATATATATATATATATATATCTGAATAGCATCATTTTCGATGTTTCTCAAAGAAATATCATACAAAGAAAGTCGTAGCATACGAGGTGAGCAACTCTGTCAGAGAATTGGAGTAGTTTTTCATGCACTGGTTTTAATTGTGAAGGTAATACTATACATGGATCTTAATTAAGAAGTAATGTTCACAGATTAATGGCAGTCAACATATATCCTTTCTGCAAATTGTTACGTGCCTCAGTAGCGACATAATACAAAATTCATTGATCACCTGAACAAATTCGGAGAAGTGTACTTTTTCAACTTTTGATAACATATAAAGGCCAGCAGGCAATCCATGTCCACCATGTTTTTTTTCAGATTCAGGATTGTTGTAGAGAGCAAGTCATTAGACCTCTTGGTAGGTCAATTAAGTGAATAATTATCCAGATAGTTTTAGATAGACAAAAGAGAATCCAAAGTACCTGAATAGTTATGTTATCATTGCGTACAGATGCCTCGGTAGCGCAGTAGGCAGCGCGTCAGTCTCATAATCAAAGTATAGAGCAATCTGAAGGTCGTGAGTTCGATCCTCACCTGGGGCATTTACTTTTGATGTGATTACCAGTTTTTCAATGTAGTTGTCAACATAATTTTCAAGAATCATTTGCTTTCTGTCCCACTTAAGGAAACTAATTAACATAATTAGATTAATTGTAACTCTTGCAATTTGAACTTCATTATTGGTTGCTTCGGTTTGATGGCACACCCACTGGCCAAGAACACAAAGATTTATCATGAAACTTATAAAAATGTTGAAATGGGATGCGGGGGGTTGCTGATGTCCCTTTGGTGGGCCTGCAGAATGCTAGACATCCGAGGAGCTAGTAGGTGAATAACAATCAAGCTGGCTGCCAAAGCAACAAAAATTATTTCAAAGTGGTTTTGTGTCAAGAGACGAGAGTCATGGATGATGTAGCGGTAACCCTGGCTGTTTCATCTGGGTGGGGGAGCCATAATTGTTGACAGACTGAAAGCACTCAGCCACCCCTGAAACATTGTTGATGATATTTCCAGGTTCAATAAAAAGTGACACCAAAAATGAAGGACATATCTTTTTCTTTGAATTATGGCAAGAATGAGAATTCTTGGGAAGTCCAAAAAGAAAAACAAATCTCTAAACCGATTCAAAAAAAATCTGCCATGTTTTTCAGGGCAAAAATATTAGATATTTCGATTCTTAAATCTTCTCCTCTATAGTCAAACGTTTCAGCAACAAAAAACTTTCATTTTTAAATAGATCAGACAGTTTCGGCACCTTGCTTATTATAATATAGTTTTAGAATAAGATACTTCAGGGAAAAGTATCAATTTCACACTATTCTTCTCATTTCAACAGTTGAGCTCAGCCGTTCTCCTTTAGGGATTATCATCATGTTTAATATGTTATAATCATGTAAACCCTGTCTCTGCATCATTCCATCTTTATCTGCCCTCACATGAAGCTTAGTATTTCGATTCTCAAAAACTTCCCCTCTACAGTTGAACGTTTCAACAACAAAAAACTTTCATTTTCAAACAGACAAGATAGTTTCGTGGCTTATTATTATGTAGATTTCGAATAAGATACTTTTTCTGATATTTCTTTGAAGAAATAGCAAGAAAGCCGTATCTTCAACAGTTAGCAACGCTTCCTGGAAGGCGGGGAAGATTTTACACATTGGTCTTGATTAGGTAGTAAACGTGACTTTCAAAGATTAAATTGAAAATTGTCTCCAATGATCAGAGTGATGTAAAATGATCTTACCGATCTATTTGATGCAACACTCAATCCTCAAATGGATAAAACATTGGCTTTGGAGAGCTGAGGATTGCAGATTCAACTCATGTCGGAGGTGATACACTATTTCAATAGGGGACAATATATCATTGCAAAGTAATGAGCTACTTGATTTTAATAATTATTAATTTTCTGTCACGCTAAAGGAAACTGATTTTTACAATTATAGAATTAGAGCTGCTTTAATTTGTTCTTGGTCTTATCTGCGTAATGGCTCAGCAACTGGCCGAGCATTCAATGATCATATATTTTTTTAAATAAAAGATCTAAAAGCAGCCACGAGTAAATACAGATGGTAATAGTGTAAGAAGATAATATTTTGAATTTCGGTCATTCACTTTCAGCTGCCATCGATTCTTATACCCGTTCCTTCTATTTTTCTCTTTACTTTTCCTTCAAAACAATAGTTTTCAGATTATCGAGTCACATTCTTCTCCTTGCGATGCGAGGTTTGATCAGTTCCTCCCCAATTTTGAATTGTCATTTTGTAGTGTTTCCAACATCATACGTTTTTATCCTGACTTAAATTCCTCCCTCATTCCTTAACCAGCTCGAGTTCACCTCTCCAAACGTGTGATTTGGTTTTGGGAATGAATGCAGAGGTTTTGCAAAATGGTCAAAATGCTATTAAGTCAGCAACCCTAGCATCAGAAATTGCTCTAGGTAGTATAGTACTACCTAGACACAAACTGGGGCTCGATCAAATCCGGCTGTGTTACCAGGTATGAGGGGGTGCCGATTATTAACAGACCAAAGACACTTGGTGATCCCAGAAACATCACTGATGATGTTTCCGGGCGTTGAAACTTTAAAAAAAACATTACACTATATTTTTAGGTGTCCTCTTCGGTTTGAAAAAAGTAAGCCTCCATAGCCCAATGGATTAGGCACTGGCATCCTAAGCCGGGGATTGCGGGTTAGACTCCCGTCGGTGGTGTCTGTAATTTTGATTGGTAAATTTGTATCAGATACTTTCTACGTTGGATTATTATGGTTCACTTGCAGAAATGGTGTTTTCTGCTTTTGTCAGTTGATGACGGAAACGGAAGCTCGATACCCCTTATTATGGATATTTCATTCATTACCTTTGACAATAATCCATCATTTCCCTTACCTATGTAGAGGTTACATAAACTCGGTCTTAGTATTCGTTTTTCTGTTGCATCATAAATTAATTTCTCCATAACATAATTGTTTGTGTTGAAAGAAACATATAGAACAGATATAGAACATGAATGAACGAAATGAAAACTTGGATATTAAACAGTTATTTGCATATTTGTCATCACTGTAGACTGTTTAGCTCAATGATGAAAGCAACTTATCTATGACAGGATCGAGTCCTGCATTAGCCCAATTTCCACAAAAGTGTCCATATTTCCAATCGGTAAAAACTCTTATCAGACCAATCATACCAAGGAGAGGGTACGAATTATGTTTCTCTTGTTGGAAACCCGCCAGTACAGGTTGTATTTCCGTTTGTGTCTACAGAAAGACTGAATAGAAACCAAAAACTGTAAGTATTTTACTATGAATAAAATTCACATATACTTCTTTATTTTGAGCCCTTCCCGATGACCATTCATTGTGCATGCCAAATTTTGTCAGGTTGCATCCATCTTTACGTGATTTCTATAGAGTGACAGACAAACAGACGAACAAACATACAAAAGGATATCAGTTAAATATATACCTAGACTAATAAAATGTGACAAGATTCAATCCATTAATGCTTAGGCAGAATTTTCTGTACCTTATCATTTCTGATGTTTTCTCAAAGAAATATCATGCAAGAAAAGTCTTAATATACGAGATCAACAAATCTGTCAGAGAAATGGAGTAGGTTTTATGCAAAGATTCTCTTCGAAAAGGTTATACTACACATGAATTTCAATTAGGAAGTAATGTCTACAAATTAACAAAAGTAAAGATTGTCTCTAATCATAAGTCATCTAGGTTTGTCACACGGGAAAATTAAAGAAGCAACACCTTTCCATCCTTCGAGTCTTTATGTACCACTGCAGCACAATATCACAACTCATTGGTCACCTAAACCGGAGATTGAGGGTTTTATCCTTGTCGGAGATGTATTGTTTCTCAACTTGGAGCAATATATAAAGGCCATCAGGCAACCTATGTCTGCCATATTTTTTCCAGATCCAGGATTGTTGTAGAAAGCAAATTGTTAGATCTCTAAGTAGGTCAAATGATTAAATGATACTTAAGATTGTCACTGATAGATTAAAGAAAAACCCAATCATTTTAGAACTTTCGATGATTATATGTGTCGTTGTCTCGATAGCGTAGTAGGCATCGCGTCAATCTCATAATCTATGAACAGAGTAATCTGAAGGCCGTGAGTTCGATCCTCACTGGAGGCATTTACATTTGATCTGATTGTCAGTTTTGCAAAGTAATGGTCAATGTAACTTTTTTACGATTATTTGTTTTCTGTAAACTCAAATGAAACTAATTTGTAAGTTTATAATTCTTAGAATCTGTCGATAATTGAACTACAATTTTGATTTCATGAACGAGTCAAGGGTACAAAGATTACATATTGTTACGTATTTAAAGATCTGAATGCACCAACTAATAAATACGGGTGGCAGTTAATTACCGTGTCCTTCCCTGCATATCTTTTCTTTCTTTTTCCTCTAAAAGTATTGATCTCACATTGTTGGGTCACATTCCTCCCATTGCAATCCCTGGTTTCCTCAGTTTTTCCCCGATTTTGAATAGTCATATAGTGATGTTTTCACCATTATACTTTCGATTGTACGTTCATCTCCTAATTGAAATTCCTCTCCGATTCCTAACCGGGCTTAAATTCATCTCTTCAGAAATTCCTCCCCCAGGGAGCCAATTTCTTCCAGCTTAGCACTCATTGTTTTAAAACCGTTTCATGGACCTCTAGATAGGTCTTGAACCGTGTAAAAATGTCAAATCAACCACCATGGAGTTAGTCTCAAAAAATAAGTCTTTTTGGCTCGTCACACGCAAAAAGCAATGTGGAATTCTTCGACTTCTCCTTGATACATTCATGAGCCTCCGTGGCCCAATGGATAAGGCACCGGCCTCTTCAGCAGGGGATTGCAGGTTCGACTCCCGTCGAAGGTGTTAGGCTTTTTTCAATTGCAGGCAATGTATAACTTATTTACAGGAATGGAAAGAAAAATACCGTTAGATACGCAGTCAGCAACTCTGCCGAGCGCAATTTCTCTTACACTGAAATCGGTAATAACAACTTGGATGATGACGCACATAGGTCCATAAAGGGTTGTATGCCAGTGGTTCCCTCGCGGGAGGATATCGGCCTCCTGGGTGGGGAGATTTTAACCCAATTAAAAATCAAGGAGAGATTTCAGTTAGGGGAAGAGCGTATGATGGTGTAAGATTCAATAAATTGGAGAGCAACAGGCCCAAAACAGCGAACCGTTGTTTTAAAGGAAAGGATATGGAAGGAATGGGTGTTGTAATCGATTGCAGTGGAATGTGTGAGTCAGAAGTTTGGAACATTTAATGAAACCGTTACCCGTATTTAATTGTGGGTACATTAAGATCTTCAATTACGAAACAATTAGGTTTTGATATTCAGTTCTTCAAAGCAAATTTTCGTTATGTAATCACTGTAGCTCTGGCCAATCGATAAGCTACTAGACTGCTATGGTCATCATTAGAGTTCAAATGGTTGCAGTACTTATTATTCTATATTGGATTCCATAAGCATGACAACAAAAGTTATATTATTGTTGACCATTATCTTGCAAAATTGACGATTAGATCACAACGGGTGAGGATCAGAATCAAATCATTATTTTGGGTGTGACCGCAGATGCAGACTCGACAGAACCTTTCTCCATGATACCCCAAAAGCCTCTTGCTTTAACTTCAATCGACCTGGGGCCCATTGAGTATGTATCCCAAATTTAGTTAGCCTTTGCCTATATTTAAGTTTTTTTTTTAACATGACAGACCAACAAACAGACGGAGAGATATCACCAAATTATTTACATAGACTAGTAAAATACTCATTATTGAGGGATATGATCCACTGATGTTTTGATAGAATTTCCAGTATCTTACCATTTCTGACGTTTCTTCAAAGAAATATCACGCAACGAAAGTTGTAACATATGAGATCAGCAACTCTGTCAGAAAAGTGGAGTAGTTCTATATGCACGGGTTTTAATTAGGAAGGTAATGTTACACATGGATCTTAATCAAGAAGTAAAATTCATAGATTTACAACGGCAAAATTGTTCGTAAGAACCATTTACTCAATTTTTTTTTTCAATTTGTTTTCTTGATTTGCCACACGGAAAGATTCAAGGAATAACATTTCTCCTTTCTTCAAGTTATTATTCCCACTGATGCACAACATGACAACTCATTGGTCACCTGAACCGGACAATGCATGTTTGACCTTCGTAGGAGTTGAGTATTTTTCCAACTTTGGACAATACATAGAGGTCAGCAGGAAACCTATGCCTCCCATGTTTTTTTGTTTCAGATCCAGGATTGCTGTAGAGAGCAAGTCATTGAATTTCTAAGTCGGTTAATTGATTTAATGTTTCTTCAGATAGTTTAAGATGGACACAAAGAAAACCCAATGATTTCAAAAGTTACGATGTCTTCGTATCTGTTGTCTCTGTAGCGTAGTAGTCATCGCGTCAGTCTCATAATCTATGAACAGAGTAATCTGAAGGTCGTGAGTTCGGTCCTCACTCGAGGCATTTACTTTTGATCTAAGCGTCAGTTTTGCAAAGTGATGATTAGCATAATCTGTTGCAATTATTTGTTTCCTTTCCAGCTTGATGAAACAAATTAATAGAATTATAATTAATTGCAACAGCCGTAATTTGAGCTCCAGTGCTGTCAATTCGCCCGGAGTTCAAAGATTACATATTGTTTCGAATTTAAAGATTTGAATGCAACCATTAATAAATACAGGTGGTAGTTTTGTTACGAGAATTTTTGTTTTTAAATCATGACTCACGCCAGCGATTATCATACACCTTCCTTTGATTATTCAGTCATTTAGTGTTACTTTCATCATCATACTTTCCATTATAAGTTCCTCTCTAATTCCTCACCGGGCTTGAAATTCCACCACTTGGAATACTTTCTTACAGTTTTGGAATCTGTGTTTTGCAACTGTTCCCTGAACCTCTACGCTGTTCTCTCTGACGCCATGAGCTGTGTCATAATGGTAGTTCTTATGAGACCTATCGTCATATCCTGAAGTACATATATTCAATTTAATATTGAAAAAGTGAATTGTAGGGGGGATTGTAAGCCGGTTCCTTTGGGGGGTTCTGCAACATGCTAGACATCCCAAGAGCCAGTGAGAGAAGAACGATCAAATTGGACGCTGGGGCAATAGAAATTACTTTGAAGTGGTTGTGTGTCAAGAGAGGAGTGCCGTAGGTAAGTTAGTGCTACCTTGGCACAAACTGGGGCTTGATCAACCCCAGCTGTGTCATCTGAGTGAGGTGGACCTACCTATCAACAGTCCAAAAACACCCAGTGACCCCCGGAAACATTCGTTGATGACATTTCATGGTGCATTAAAAAGTGATGTACGCCAAAAATGAAGGGAAAATTTTTCTTTTATCTTGGATTGTTGTAGAAATGAAATTTCCAGAAGCGTTTATGGAAAAAAATTTCCAGAAGCGTTCACGGAAAAAAATTTCCAAAATGACTTGACTATATATTAAAATTACGAAAGTTGCCCGAAGCAACCAGCCCTAGGACTCAAACAATTCTTCCATTTATTGGCACAGGAAAGTGTGTTCAACTTAACCTCATTTTACTTTTTGCTTTTCTTGATTTTTTTCTCGGTCAAGTTCACCGTTATCACTCATCAAAGATCTCAGGAACTCAGCAACAAATATTTTGCATACCCCTCTGACTTTTACCCCACCCTCTTTCTGGTCTTTGTGTTACGATAACATTCTCAAAATCTCCCCCTTTGCCTCACATCTTCCAACGTAAAATATCTTTTTAAAGTGTAACAGAAGAGAGGCAGACGAAACTGTGCAGACATTTGGTTTATAATGATATGGATCATTTTGGAAACTTACATCAATATTTGAGATAGAAATTCATAGTGAAAACGAAAAGAAGTAATTCGTTTGGAGTTCATTAATCTTATAAAATCAAGTACAAAGTCGACTATTTGTGACAACATTCAATCCATTGATCTTTTAATTGAATTTAAAGTCTTTCATCTTTTTCAATATTTTCTCAAGAAGATATCAATAAAAACCCGTAAAAAGTTAATTCAATATCAATAATTTCATACCATCTCTGACATTTCACCAAAAGAACCGTAAGAAGTGCAGTTGGCAACTCTTTCGAGGAAGTGGAGTAGTTTTAATACAATAGTCTCAAGTAAAAAGTTAATGTTGCGTTCATAGATTGATGACTGAAGAATTATCTTATGATCTGACCTCCTGGTTTGACACACATATAACTTGAAACTATGTACAATCGTTTGAGGCTTCTTTTCCTCTGGCACACTCACACTTCAGTGGTCCAATGGATGAGGCTATGAGTTCCTAATCCAGGGATTCCGGGTTGGTCTTCGGTCAGAGATGATACACTTTTTTCAGTTGCAGACACTGCATAACTTTTATCGATGTGAGTTTATAAATCAGGGCATCATCCAGACAACATGGAATGTCTTCATAAATCTATTTGATGCCACACTCGATATCCAAATAAAACATTGGCTCACAAAATAGGTGAGATACTGTCTTCTAACATGACGATAGAAAATTATAAGCAATAACGTGGAGGTTTCATAATTCATGTATAAAATACTGAGCTGACTAACAATGACAGGATTTGATCCATTAGGTTTTAGGAGAAATATCCAGTCTCTCATCATTCATGTTAATTCCCCACGGATATATCAAGCAAACAAAATTGTATCATACTCATGCAATAACTCAGCCGGGAAGCAGAGTAGTTTATATTCTTGGGTCTAAAGTACGAAGTTAATATTACGTTCACAGAGTAACAACATTGAAAATTGTCATTAATTATCTTTTTTTTCGGTTTGACACACAAAAATATTTAGGAAAATATAAAATCTTCATTTTACACCTTGTATGTGTTTCTGTGGCAAGAAGTCATGAGATTTCTTCGTAGGTTCATTGAGTAAATTGTTTTCCAGATTGCTTTAGCTTGGAAAATCATAAGAAAAAATTACAGTATTTGAAAAATTACTTTAAAGCTTGTATTGTGTGCCTCGGTAGCGCAGTAGGCAGCGCGTCAGTCTCATAATCAACATATGGAGCAATCTGAAGGTCGTGAGTTCGATCCTCACCTGGGGCATTTCGTTTTGATTTGAACATAAGTTTTGCCAAACACTGGTCAACATAAATTTAATAATTAATCTTTCTGTCAAGCTTGAAGAAACTCATACATAATATTATAATAATTCCTGACTTGCACTTTCCTTCACAGATATTGTACTCAGTATCTTATATCCGTTTTCTTTGAAACAATGAGTCATAGGAAGCATTTATCACCTTGCAATCCAAGGTCCTTTCCATTTTATACTCTACATTGTACGTTCCTCCCCTGACTGAAATTCAATCCTTAATTCGTATTGGGAACTACTACTTTACAACTTTTTCATTGATCCATGTGCATTATGCACCTGATAGCTGTTCTCTCATAAACACCTGTAAGAATGACTGTTCTAATTAAACTTGATATTTTTTGGTGTAATTTGGTTTTGGAAAAGAATAGGGGGTGGAAATTTCACTGACTGGGTCCAAAAATTTTGATAAGGATTTTCCTGTTGTTCTTGTTACGGTAAGGAAACAAATTCGACCTCAGACTGCGTGTTGGAGTTTGACAAAATCTGAGAGAGACCAGAAATAACAGGGACCATCAGTTGGTTGACCATCATTCCGATGATATCAGGGGTAATGCTGTAATCATTCGACCCGAATGTGGCTGACGAGTCCAATTATTGAAGTGCATATTCAACAGGCGACCTTCTGGGCTCTAGATATTGTCAGAAAGAACAATTGATAACACCGTAAGTAACAAAACCGACTGCTACAGGTTCAATCCCTACTCCGATTTTTATTTAAACCGAAGATGATTACTACATCATTTGTGTTTTTTACAGCCCTAATTGTTTTAGGGTATGTTCCTATTCTCATAACTGCAGAACAATCTCCCGGCCCCCCCAAAATTTAGTCAACTCCAATTCTGGAGTTTGACAATCTCCAGGCCCAGAATATCCATTTGTCTTTGGTGAACAACAAGCGACAATAAGTTTTCTCAATAAATTGGCAGTCGTAAACAGTCACCTGCAGAAGGCTGAAGAGTACACCACCGCAATGTAGAGACTATGACTGAAACCAAGATGAGGACATCACGCACAAAATTAAATTTTCGCAACTCCCTTGCACAGATCTGAGCTTCAATGACTCGAAAGCATAAGGCACCGGTCTTCTAAGCTGGGAGTTCTGGGATCGACTCCCATCGGACGTGTCCATATTTTCAATTGGTAAGATTTCTATCAAATCGATCCTACATTGGGGAGGGCATGAATCATATTTCACTTGCTGAATACCAACTTGTAGATCTGTATTTTTGTTTGTGTCAACAGAAGGCCTAAACAGGGGCCCAGAACTTCATATGGATACCTCACTTCATTCATTACCTTTGTCTACAATGCATTGTTCCATCTACTGAGACGTGACATACAGATAAACTCAATCAGATTTTTAATTTATATATATATATATATATATATATATATATATATATATATATATATATATATATATATATATATATATATATATATATATATATATATATATTTATATATATATAATTACTGAGGTGAATGCTTGTCCCATATCAATCTTTTATTTTAACCCCTCCCCAAGGACCATTGAATATGCATGCCGAATTAGGTCAGGTTGCACCCATTTTTACGTGAATTCTTTAGCGATACAGACAAACACAAACAAACACACTGACAGATGTCACCAAATTATGTACATATACTAGTAAAATACCCGTTGTAACGGGACTCAATTAATTAATTTTCAGATGTAGAATTGACAGAATCGTATCATTTCTGATGATTTCTCAAAGAAATATCATGCAAAGGAAGTCCTACCATACAAGGTCAGCAACCCTGTCAGAGAGGTAGAGAGTTTTCTATGCCCAGGTTTTCATTGAGAAGGTATTACTATACATGGATCTCAATTAAGAAGTAATGTTCACAGATTAATGACAGTCAAGATTGTCTCTAATGATCAGTCTTTTTTGTTTGTCACTCGGAAAATTTTTGTAAATTGTTATGTGCCTCAGTAGCAACATAATACAGAAGTCATTAATCAAATGAAACGTAGATCGTAATATATAAAAGTCAGCAGGCAATCCATGTCCGCCATGTTTTTTTTCAGATTCAGGATTGTTGTAGAGAGCAAGTCATTAGACCTCTCAGTAGGTCAATTGAGTGAATTATTCTCAAGATAGCTTTAGATAGACAAAATAGAATCCCAAGTACCTGAACAGTTACGTTATCTTTGCGTATAGATGTCACGGTAGCGCAGTAGGCAGCGCGTCAGTCTCATAATCAACATGTGGAGTAATCTGAAGATCGTGAGTTCGATCCTCACCCGAGGCAAATCACTTTTGATGTAAATTCCAGTTTTTCAAAGTAATGGTCAATATAATTTCAACAACCAATTCACATGATTACATTAATAGCAGCTCTTGCAATTTGAACTTCAGTATTGACTGCTTGTTGGCCTACCTACTGGCCAAGGGTACAAACATTTCTTTTGAAACCTATCACCATATTCTAAAGTACGTACCTCTGATTTGGTTCTGGAAAAGTGTTGAGGTTGGATGATGGGGGTCACAGATGTCCCTTTGGAGGGTCTGCAGAATTCCAGACATCCCTGGAGCCAGTAGATGAAGAACTATCAAGATGGCCGCCAAAGTCGAAAAAATTTTCTTCAAAGTGGTTTTGTTTCAAGAGAGAGAGTCGTGGGTGAGGTAGCTGAAACCCTGGCTGTGTCATCTGGTTAAGAGGGGAGGCCGTAATTATTGACGGACTGAAAACACTCAGTGACCCCGGGAAACGTCATTGATGATATCCCCAAGTCCAATAAAAGCTGATGTAAGCCAAACATGAAGGAAATTTCTCTAGGTAGGTTATCATTACCCTGACACAAACTGGGGCTGGATCAAATCCGGCTGTGTCACCATGTATGAGGGAGCCCCAAGTATTAACTGACCAAAGACACTCAGTGATCCCAGAAACATCACTGATGATGTTCCCGGGCGTAATAAGGAGTATTTACACGTGTCTCAATTGGAAAATTAATGTTTGATCGTTCACAGATTAAGGATAGCGAAGATTGTCTCTAATGATCAGCTTCTCTGGCATGGCACTAACAAGACGTCAAGCATTGTACTACATTTTTTAGGCGTCCTCTTCAGTTGGTACAAGTAACCCTCCGTTGCCCAATGGATAAGGCATCGGTCTCCTAAGCCGGGGATCGCGGGTTCGACTCCCGTCGGAGGTGTCCGTACTTTTGATTGGTAAATTTGTATGTGAAACTTCCTACGTTTGATTATCATGGTTCACTTCCTGGAATCCGCCTGTGAGTGGTGTTTTCAGCTTGTGTCTGTAGATGACCAAAACGGAATTTCAATACTCCTTATTATGGATATTTCATTCATTACCTGTGGCAATAATCCACCATTCCACTCACCTATGTAGAGGTTACATAAACTCGGTCTTAGGATTAGTTTTTCTGTTGCATCATATATCAATTTCTCCATAACGTAATTGTCTGTGTTGAAAAAAACATATGGAACTGATATAGACCATGAATGAACTAAATGAGAACTAGGATATGAAATAGTTATTTGCATATTTGTCATCACTGTAGACTGTTTAGCTCAATGATAAAAGCAACTTATCTATGAGAGTCCTACATCAGCCCAATTTTCTCTAAGGTGTCCATATTTCCAATCGGTAAAAACTCTTATCAGACCAATCATACCAAGTAGTGGGTACGAATTATGTTTCACTTGTTGGAAACCTGCCTGTACAGTTTGTATCTCCGTTTGTGTCTATAGAAAAACTAGAAAGAAACCTAAAACTCTTGGTATTTTACTATGAATGAAATCACATATACTTTTTTATTTTGAGCCTTTTCCTGATGACCATTAAGTGTACATGCCAA
Organism: Thysanoteuthis rhombus; assembly: GCA_963457665.1. Classification (NCBI taxonomy): domain Eukaryota; kingdom Metazoa; phylum Mollusca; class Cephalopoda; order Oegopsida; family Thysanoteuthidae; genus Thysanoteuthis; species Thysanoteuthis major. Next base: position 18,799,496 of record OY735232.1, on the reverse strand, counting down.
ATTTTGTCTGGTTGCATCCATCTTTACGTGATTTTTATTGTGTGACAGACAAACAGACGTTGAGACATACAAAGAGATATCACTTAATTATATACGTAGACTAATAAAATGTGATAAGATTCAATCCATTAATGCTTAGGCAGAATTTACTGTATCTTATCATTTCTGATGTTTTCTCAAAGAAATATCATGCAAGGAAAGTCTTAATATACGAGATCAACAACTCTGTCAGAGAAGTCAAATAGTCTTTTATGCAAGGATTTTCTTCCAGAAGGTAATACTACACATGGATCTTAATTAGTAAGTACTTTCTACAGATCAACGAAAGTAAAGATTGTCTCTAATGAAAAGACTTTTATGTTTGTTACACCTGAAAATTCAAGAAGCGACACCTTTCCATCCTTCGAGTCTTTATGTACCACTGCAGCAAAATATCACAACTCATTGGTCACCTAAATCAGAGATTGAGGGTTTTATCCTTGTCGGAGATATATTGTTTCTCAACTTGGAGCAATATATAAAAGCCAGTAGGCAACCTATGTCCGCCATGTTTTTTCCAGATCAAGGATTGTTGTGAAAGCAAATCATTAGATCTCTAAGTAGGTTAAATGATTAAATGATTCCTCACATTGTCACAGATAGACAAAACAGAAACCCAAAAGTTAGAAAACTTACGATGATTATGTATGTAGCTGTCTCGATAGCGCAGTAGGCAGCGCGTCAGTCTCATAATCTACGAACAGAGTAATCTGAAGGTCGTGAGTTCGATCCTCACTCGAGGCATTTACTTTTGATCTGATTGTCAGTTTGGCAATGTAATGGTCAATGAAACCTTTTTACAATTATTTGTTTTCTGTCAAGCTCAATGAAATTAATTTGTATGTTTATAATTCATGGAATATGTCGATAATTGAACTCCAATGTTGATTTCATAAACTGATCAAGGGTACAAAGATTACATATTGTTTCGTATTTAAAGATCTGAATGCACCAACTGATAAATACAGGTGGCTTTTAATTACTATGTCCCTCCCTACATATCTTCTCTTTCTTTTTTTCTTAAAAACTATTGATCCACGATTGTTGGGTCGCATTCCTCCACTTGCAATCCCTGGTTTCCTCAGTTTTTCCCCAATTTTGAATAGTCATATAGTGATGTTTTCACCATTATATTTTCGATTGAACGTTCATCTCCTAACTGATTTTTCTCTCTGATTCCTAACTGGGCTTAAATTCCTCTCTTCAGAAATTCCTCCCCCAGGGAGCCAATTTCTTCCAGCTTGGCACTCATTGTTTTACAACACTTTCATGGACCTCTACATAGGTCTTCCAACATCTTGAACCGTGTAAAAATGACAAATCAACCACCATGGAGCTTGTCTCAAAAAATGTCTTTTTGGCATCTCACACACAAAAAGGAATCAGGAATTCTTTAATTTTTCCTTTATGCATGAGCCTCCGTGGCCCAATGGATAAGGTACCGGCCTCCTAAGCCGGGGATTGCGGGTTCGACTCCCGTCGGAGGTGTTACGCTTTTTTCAATTGTGGACAATGTATAACTTTTATCAGACTGATTATCTTTACAGGAATGGAACAAGTTTCATACTTCCTCAAGCAAAGAGAAATACCGTTACTTACGTAGTCAGGAACCCTGCCGAGTGCAATTTTTCTTACACTGAAATCTGTAATAACAACTTGGACGATGACGCACACAGGTCCATAAAAGGGTTGTATGCAAGTGGTTTTCTAACGGGAGGATATTGGCCTCCTGGGTGGGGAGATTTTAACCCAATTAAAAATCAAGTGGGGATTTCAGTTAGGGGAGGAACGTATGGTGGTGTAAGATATAATAAATTGTAGAGCAACAGGGAAAATCTGAGATCTCAAGGGGAGAATGAGACCCGAGACTGTGAATCATAGTTTTAAAGGAAAGGATATGGAAGGGATGAGTGTAGTAATCGATTGCAGTGGAGGGTGTGAGTCAAAAGTTTTGAATGTTTAATAAAACTACCACCTGTATTTAATTGTGGTCTATTACGATCTTTGAATACGAAACAATCAGATTTCAATATTCAGTTCTTCAAAGCAAAAGTTTCCTTATGTAATCACTGTATCTTTGGCCAATCGGTAAGCTACTAGACTGCTACGGTCATCATCAGAGTTCAAATGGCTACAGTACTCATAATTCTATATTGGATTCAATAAGCATGTCAACAAAAGTTATGTCAGTGTTGACTATTATCCTTCAAAATTGACGATTGGATCACCACAGATGAGGATCAAAATCAAATGATAATTTTGGGTGTGAGTGCAAATGCAGACTCAACAGAACCTTTCTCCACGATACCCCAAAAGCCTCTTGCTTTATTTTCCACCAACCTGGGGCCCATTGAGTATGTATCCCAAATTTAGTTAGCCTTTGCCTGTATTTAGATCATTTCTTTAACATGACAGACAAACAAACACACGGAGAGATATCACCAAATTATGTACATAGACTAGTAAAATACTCATCGTGGAGGGATTTGATCCAGTATTGTTTTGATAGAATTTCCAGTATCTTACCATTTCTGACGTTTCTCCAAAGGAATATCACACAAGGAAAGTCGTAAGATATGAGATCAGCAACTCTGTCAGAAAAGCAGAGTAGTTTTTCTGCATAGGTTTTAATTAGGAAGGTAATGTTACACATGGATCTCAATCAAGAAAAAAAATTCACAGATGAAGAACGGCAAAATTGTTCGTAAGAAAAACTTATTCAATTTGTTTTTTTTTATTTGCCATACGGAAAGATTCAAGGAATAACATCTTCTTCAAGTTATTATGTACTACTATAACACAATATTTCAACTAACTGGGCAATAGAAATTACTTTGAATTGGTTGTATGTTAAGAAAGTAGTGCTGTTGGTAAGCTAGTGCTACGTAGACACACACTGGGGCTTGATCAACCCCAGCTGTGTCATCTGGGTGACGTGGACCTAACTTTTAACAGTCAAAAAAAACTCAAAAAATTCACAGATTAACAACTGTGAAAATAGTCTTCAATTATCAGTTTTTTTCTTCAGTTTGACACACACAGATATTTAGGAAAATATAAAATCTTCACTTTACACCTTTTTTTAATGTTTCTGTGGCAAGAAGTCATGAGATTTCTTCGTAGGTTCATTGAGTAAATTGTTTTCCAGATTGATTTAGCTCGGAAAAACATCAGAAAAAATTACAGTACTTCAAAAGTTACTATAAAGCTTGTATTGTGTGCCTCGGTAGCGCAGTAGGCAGCGCGTCAGTCTCATAATCAACGAATGGAGTAATCTGAAGGCCGTGAGTTCGATCCTCACCAGGGGCATATCGTTTTGATTTGAACATCAGTTTTGCAAAACACTGGTCAATATAAATTTAACAATTAATCTTTTTGTCAAGCTGAAAGAAACTCATACATAATATAATAATAATTCCTGACTCTCACTTCCCTTCACAGATATTGTATCAGTATCTTATATCCGTTTTCTTTGAAACAATGAGTCATAGGAAGCATTTATCACTTTGCAATCCAAGGTCCTTTCCATTATTATACTCTACATTGTACATTCCTCCCCTGACTGAAATTCAATCCTTAATTCGTATTGGGAACCACTGCTTTACAACTTTTTCATGGACCCATGAGCTTCATGCCCCTGATAGCTGTTCTTCCATAAACACCTGTAAGAATGACTGTTCTTATTAAACTTGATATTTTTTGGTGTAATTTGGTTTTGGAAAAGAATAGGAAGTGGAAATTTCACTGACTGGGTCCAAAAATTTTGGTGAGGATTTTCCTGTTGTTATTGTTATGGTAAGGAAACAAATTCGACCTCAGACTGTGTGTTGGAGTCTGACAAAATCTGAGAGAGACCAGAAATAACAGGAAACATCAGTTGGTTGACCATCATTCCGATGATATCAGTGGGTGAGCTGTGATCATTCGACCCAAATGTGGCTGAGAAGTCCAATTATTGAAGTGCATATTCAACAGGCGGCCTTTTTTGATCTAGATATTATCAAAAAGAACAATTGATGACACAGTAAGTAACAAAACCGACTGCTACAGGTTCAATCTCTACTCCGATTTCTATTTAAACCGAAGATGATTGCTTCAACATTTGTGTTTTTTACGGCCCTAAATTTTGTGAGGTATATTCCTGTTCTCATAACTGCAGAAAAATTTAGTCAACTCCAATTCTGGAGTTTGACATTCTCTAGGCCCAGAATATCCATTTGTTTTTCGTGAACCACAAACTACAATAAGTTTTCTCAATAATTTGGCAGTCGTAAACAGTCACCTGCAGAAGGCTGAAGAGTACACAACCGCAATGTAGAGACTATGAGAGCAACCAAGATGAGGACATCATGCACAAAATTAATTTTTAGCAACACCCCTGCACAGAGCTGAGATTCAATGACTCGAAAGTATAAGGCACCGGTCTTTTGAGCTGGGAGTTCTGGGATCGACTCCCATCAGACGTGTCCATATTTTCAATTGGTAAGATTTCTATCAAACCAATCCTACATAGGGGAGGGTATGAATCATATTTCACTTGCTGAATACTAACTTGTAGATCTATATTTTTGCTTGTGTCAACAGAAGGCCTAAAGAGGGGCTCAGAACTTCATATGTATACCTCACTTCATTCATTACCTTTGTCAACAATGTATTGTTCCATCTACTGAGACGTCAGATACAGATAAACTCAATCAGACTTATATATATACATACATATATATATATACATACATATATACATATATACCTATATATATATATATATATATATATATATATATATATATATATATATATATATATATATATAATTACTGGGGTGAATTCTGGTCCCATATCAATCTTTTATTTCAACCTATTCCTAAGGACCATTGAATGCGCATGCCGAATTGGGTCAGGTTGTGCACTTTATTACGTGATTTCTATAGCGATACAAAGCGAGACAAACACACGAAACAAACACACACACAGATGTCACCAAATTATGTACATATACTAGTAAAATACCCGTTGTGACGGGACTCGACTCGTTAATTTTCAGATTTAGAATTGACAGAGTTGTATCGATTCTGATGTTCCCTCAAAGAAATATCACACAAGGAAAGTTGTGGCCTACGAGGTCAGTAACCCTGTCAGAGAAGTAGAGAGTTTTCTATGCCAAGGTTTTCATTGAGAAGGTAATACTATACATGGATCTTAATTGAGAAGTAATGTTCACAGATTAATGACAGTCAAGATTGTCTCTGATGATCATTCTTTTTTGTTTGTCACTCCGAAAATTTAGAAGCCACCATATTCCCTTATTGTAAATTGTTATGTGCCTCAGTAGCAACATTATACAGAAGTCATTAATCACCTGAAACGGAGATCACAAATTCAGAGAAGTGTACTTTTTCAACTTTTGATAATATATAAAGGCCAGCAGGCAATGCATGTCCGCCATGTTTTTTTTTTTCAGATTCAGGATTGTTGTAGAGAGCAAGTCATTAGACCTCCCAGTAGGTCAATTAAGTGAATAATTCTCAAGATAGCTTTAGATAGACAAAAGAGAATCCAAAGTGTCTGAATACTTACGTTATCACACTGTACAGATGTCTCGGTAGCGCAGTAGGCAGCGCGTCAGTCTCATAATCTACAATCAGAGTGATCTGAAGGTCGTGAGTTCGATCCTCACCCGAGGCAAATCACTTTTGATGTAAATTCCAGTTTTCCAAAGTAATGGTCAATATAATTTCAACAACCAATTCACATGATTACATTAATTGCAGCTCTTGCAATTTGAACTTCAGTATTGACTGCTTGTTGGCCTACCTACTGGCCAAGGATACAAACATTTCTTATGAAACCTATCACCATATTCTAAAGTACGTACCTCTGATTTTATTTGGGAAAAGTATTGAGGTGGGATGATTGATGTTGCTGATGTCTCTTTAGCGGGCCTGCAGAATGCTAGACATCCCTGGAGCCAGTAGATGAAAAACTATCAAGATGGCCGGCGAAATAGAAGGAATTACTTTAAAGTGGTTTTGTGTCAAGAGAGGAGAGTTGTGGATGAGGTACATACAACCCTGGCTGAGTCATCAGGTTGAGAGGGGAGGCCGCAATTGTTGACTGACTCAAAACACTCAGTGACCCCAGGAAACATCATTGATGATATTCCAAGGTCCAATAAAAGCTGATGTAAGCTGAAGATGGAAGACATGTTTTTTCTTTGATTCAGAATCGTTGTAGAAATGAAATTTCCAGAGAAGTCTCTAGAGGAAAACAAATCTCCAAACTGGCTTGAATACATATTCAGAAATCTACGAAAGAAATCCGCCATGTTTTGCAGTATTGTAAAATATGGTTCAAATGAAAGAAATCGAGACAATGCCTGGAACAATCTTACGAGCTAGAAGCATAAATGTTGAAAAAATAGAATTAAATAAAAATGTGGTTATTTCCAACGACACAGGTACACTATTCTTTCAATAAAACCAATAAAAAACCATTTGCTTTGCAAAGAGTATACATTGGGATGGAAAGTTAAGGTACTTTAATATCTAAGAAGACCTCTGGGATTTGTCTCGAGCAATCCATCCCCAGCATTTGACCAAATCTTCCGTTGACAGTACAGACATGTGGAAGTAATTTCAATTTCCCACTTTTCTTCTCATTTAAACGGTTGAGCTCAGCCGTTCTCCTTTAGGGATTATCACCATGTTTCATCTCTTAGAATCTTGTAAACCCCGTCTTTGCTTCTTTCCATCTTTATCTGTCCTCACAAGAATCTTGGTATTTCGATTCTCAAAACTTCTCCTTTACAGTCGAAGGTTTTTAACAACAAAAAACTCCCATTTCCAACCAGGCAAGATAGTTTCGTTGCTCATTAAGATATAGATTTAGAATAATATACTTTTTCTGATATTTCCTTGAAGAAATAGCAAGCAAAGAAAGCCGTATCTTCCACAGTTAGCAACGCTTCCTGGAAAGCGATGGAAATTTTACTCATTGTTCTTGATTAGGAAGTAAACGTGACTTTCACAGATTAAATTGAAAATTGTCTCCAATGATCAAAGCGATGTAAAATGATCTTACCAATTCATTTGATGCAACACTTAATCCTTAAATAGATAAAACATTGGCCTTGGAGAGCTGGGGATTGTAGGTTCAAGTCCCGTCGGAGGTGATACACTATTTCAATAGGGGACAATACATCATTGCAGAGTAATGAGCTACCTGATTTTAATAATTTTTAGTTTTCTGTCAAGCTAAAGGAAACTGATTTTTACAATTATAGAATTAGAGCTGCAGCAATTTGTTCTTGGTCTTATCTGAGTAATGGCTCAGCAACTGACCGAGCATTCAATGATCATATTTTTTTTTGTGATTAAAGATCTAAAAGCACCCACGAGTAAATACAGATGGTAATTGTGTAAGAAGATAATATTTTGGATTTTTGTCCTTCGCTTCCAGCTGCTATCGATTCTTATACCCGTTCCTTCTATTCTTTTCCTCCAATTCAATAGTTTTCAGATTATCGAGTCACATTTCTCTCCTTGCAATGCTAGGTTTGATGAGTTCCTCCCAAATTTTGAATTGTTATTTTGTAGTGTTTCCAACATCATAAGTTTTTATTTTGACTGGAATTACTCCTTAATTCCTAAACTGGCACAAGTTCACCTCTCCAAACGTGTGATTTGGTTTTGGGAATAAATGCAGAGGTTTTGCAGGATGGTCAAAATGCTATTAAATCAGCAACCCTAGCATCAGATATTGCTCTAGGTAGGGTAGTTTTACCCAGACACAAACTGGGGCTGGATAAAATCTGGCCATGTCACCAGGCATGAGGGAGCCCCGATTATTGACAGACGAAAGACACTCAGTGATCCCAGAAACATCACTGATGATGTTTCCGGGCGTAATAAGTAGTTTTTACACGTGCCTCAATTGGGAAATTAACGTTTGGTCGTTGACAGATTAAGGACAATGAAGATTGTCTTCAATGATCAGCTTGTTTGGCATGGCACTAACAAGACGTAAAGAGTTGTACTACGTTTTTTAGGCGTCCTCTTCGGTTGGTACAAGTAAGCCTCCGTGGCCCAATGGATAAGGCACCGGCCTCCTAAGCCGGGGATTGCGGGTTCGACTCCCGTCGAAGGTGTCCGTATTTTTAATCGGTAAATTTGTATCAGATACTTTCTAAGTTGGATTATTATGGTTCACTTGCTGAAATCTGCCTGTAAGTGGTGTTTTCTGCTTGTGTCTGCAGTGGACCAAAACGGAAGTGCAATACTCGTTATTATGTATATTTCATTCATTACCTTTGGCAATAATCCACCATTCCCCTCACTTATGTCAATGTTACATAAACTCGGTCTTAGTATTCGTTTTTCTGTTGCATCATATACTAATTTCTCCATAATTGTCTGTGTTGAAAGAAACATATAGAACAGATATAGACCATGAATGAACTAAATGAAAACTTGGATATGAAATAGTTATTTGCATATTAGTCATCACTGTAGACTGTTTAGCTCAATGATAAAAACAACTTATCTATGACAGGTTTGAGTCATGCATCAGCCCAATTTTCTCTAAGGTGTCCATATTTCCAATCAGTAAAAACTCTTATCAGACCGATCATACCAAGGACAGGGTACGAATTATGTTTCACTTGTTCGAAACCAGCCTGTACAGTTTGTATTTCCGTTTGTGTCTTCATGAAGACTAAAGAGAAACATAAAACTCATTGTATCTTACTATGAATGGAATTTTCATATCTATTTATTTATTTTATTTTAAGCCTTTCCCGATGACCATTAGGTGTGCATGCCAAATTTGGCCCGGTTGCACACATCTTTACGTGATTTCTATAGCGTGACCGACAAACAGACGAACAGACGAACAGACGTACAGACAGATATCAGCTATTTATATACCTAGACTTATAAAATGTGACAAGATTCAATCGATTAATGCTTAGGCAGAATTTACTGTATCTTATCATTTCTGATGTTTTCTCAAAAAAATATCATGCAAGGAAAGTCTTAATATACGTGGTCAGCAACCCTATCCGAGAAGTAGAGAGTTTTTTATGCATGGGTTTTCATTGAGATGGTAATACTATACATGGATCTTAATTAAGAAGTAATGTCTACAAATTAACGAAAGTAAAGATTGTCTCTAATGATAAGTCTTTTATGTTTGCCACACGGGAAAATTCAAGAAGCAACACCTTTCCATCCTTCGAGTCTTTATGTACCACTGCAGCACAATATCACAACTCATTGGTCACCTAAACCGGAGATTGAGGGTTTTATCCTTGTCGGAGATGTATTGTTTCTCAACTCTGAGCAATACATAAAAGCAAGTGGGCAACCTATGTCCACCATGTTTTTTCCAGATCCAGGATTGTTGTAGAAAGCAAATCGTTAGATCTCTAAGATGGCCAAATGATAAAATGATTTCTCAGATTGTCACAGATAGACAAAACAAAAACCCAATGATTTCAAAACTTTCGATGATTATGTGTAGTTGTTTCAATAGCGCAGTAGGCAGCGCGTCAGTCTCATAATTTATGAACAGAGTAATCTGAAAGTCGTGAATTCGATCCTCATTCGAGGCATTTGCTTCGGTCTGATTATCAGTTTCGATATTGATCCCAGATTGTCGGGTAACATTCGTCCCCTTGTAATCCCTGGTTTCCTGAGTTCTTCCCCAATTCCAAATAGTCATATATTGATGTTATCACCATTATACTTTCAATTGTACGTTCATCTCCTAACTGATTTTCCTCACAGATTCCTTACCGGGCTTAAATTCCTTTCTTCAGAAATTCCTCCCCCAGGGAGCCAATTTCTTCCAGCTTGGCTCTCATCGTTTTACAACCATTTCATGGACCTCTAGATAGGTCTTCCAACATCTTGAACCATGTAAAAATGTCAAATCAACCACTATGGAGTTTGTCTCAAAAATAAGTCTTTTTGGCTCGTCACACAAAAAGCAAAGTGGAATTCTTTGACTCCTCCTTAATGCATATATGAGCCTCCGTGGCCAAATGGATAAGGCACCGGCCTCCTAAGCCGGGGATATAAGTAATAACATGGATGTTTCATAATTCATGTATAAAGTACTGAGCTGACTAACTATGACAGGATTTGATCCATTTGGTTTTAGGAGAAACATCTAGTCCCTCATCATTCCTGATAATTCCTCACAGATATATCAAGCAAACAAAATTGTATCATACGCATGCAATAACTCAGCCAGGAAGCGGTGTAGTTTATATACATGGGTCTAAGAGACGAAGTTAATGTTACGTTCACAGATTAACAACGTTGAAAAATGTCATCAATTATCATTTTTTTTTTTTGACACACACACATATTTAAGAAAATATAAAATCTTCACTTTACACCTTGTATGTGTTTCTGTCACAATGAGGATTTAAATGTAAGCCTCGGTAGCGCAGTAGGCAGCGCGTCAGTCTCATAATCAGCATATGGAGTAATCTGAAGGTCGTGAGTTCGATCCTCACCTGGGGCATTTCGTTTTGATTTGATCATCAGTTGCTCAAAACAATGGTCAACACGAATTTAACAATTATTCTTTCCGTCAAGCTTAAAGAAACTCATGCATAATATTATGATAATTCCAGACTCACACTTTCCACACACAGATATTGTACCCAGTATCTTATTTTCCTTTCTTTCAAAACAATGAGTCCTAGGTAGCATTTATCACCTTGCGATCTGCGGTCCTGCAGTTCCTCCCCAGATTAGTAATTCCAAGGACTACCGAATGTGCATGCCGAATTAGGTCAGGCTGCACCCTTTTTTATGTGATTTCTATAGCGTTACAGACAAACACACAAACAAACACACTGACAAATGCCACCAAATCATATACTTGGACGAGTAAAATACCCGTTGTGATGGGATTCGATTCATTATTGTTTAGATTAAGAATTATCAGAATCGTATCATTTCTGATGATTTCTCAAAGAAATATCACGCAAAGAAAGTCTTACGAGGTCAGCAACTCTGTCAGAGAATTAGAGAGTTTTTTATGCATGGGTTTTTATTGAGAAGGTAATACTATACATAGATCTTAATTAAGAAGTAATGTTCACAGATTAATGACAGTCAAGATTGTATCCAATAATCAGTTTTTTTTGTTTTTCACTCGGAAATTTTTAGAAGCCAAAATATTCCCTTTTTGTAAATTGTTATGTGCCTCCGTAGCAACATAATACAGAAGTCGTTGATCACCTGAACCGGAGATCGTAAGTTCGCAGAAGTAATGTTCACAGATTAACAAGAATAGGAATCGTCTCTAATGATTAGTCTCTTTAGTTTGTCACACAGAAAAATTTGGAAGTCAACATATTCCCTTTCTTCAAGTTGTTATGTACCTCCATAGCAACATAATACTAAAGTCATTGATCACCTGAACCGGAGATCACGAATTCGGAAAAGTGTACTTTTTCAACTTTCGACAAAATATATGGGCCAGCAGGCAATCCATGTCCACCATTTTTTTTAATTTTCAGATTCAGCAATGTTGTAGAGAGCAAGTCATTAGACCTCTTGGTAGGTCAATTAAGTGAATGATTCTCCAGATTGTTTCAAATAGACGAAAGAGAATCCAAAGTATCTGAATAGTTACATTTTCTTCTGGAATAGTTGTCTCGGTAGCGCAGTAGGCAGCGCGTCAGTCTCATAATCAACGAATGGAGTAATCTGAAGGTCGTGAGTTCGATCCTCACCCGGGGCATTTACTTTTGATCTGATTGCCAGTTTTTCAGAATTATTGTCAACATAATTTTCAACAATCATTCGTTTTCTGTCACGCTTAAGGGAACTAATTTACATAATTACAACTCTTGCAATTTGAACTTCAGGATTGACTGCTTGATTGTTTACCTACTGGACAAGGGCACAGTGATTTCTTATGAAACATATCACCATATTCTAAAGTACTTAAGTTGTTTTGTGTCAAGAGAGGAGAGTCGTGAGTAAGGTAGCTGCAACCCTGGCTGTGTCATCAGGTTGAGAGGGGAAGCGGTAATTGTTGACGTACTGAAAACAGTCAGTGACCCCTGGAAACATCATTGATGATATTCCAAGGTCCAATAAAAGTTGATGTAAGCTAAAAATGAAAGACATATTTTTTTTCTTTGATTCAGAATCGTAGTAGAAATGAAATTTCCAGAGAAGTCTCTAGAGGAAAACAAATCTCCAAACTGGCTTGAGTACATATTCAAAACTCTACGAAAGAAATCCGCCATGTTTTGCAGTGAAAGGTATCGTAAAAAGTGGTTCAAATGAAAAAAATCGAGACAATGCCTGGAACAATCTTACGGGCTAGAAGCATAAATGTTGAAAAAATAGAATTAAATAAAACTGTGGTCATTTCCAACGACACAGGTACACTATTCTTTCAATAAAACCAATAAAAAACCATTTGCGTTGCAAAGAGTATACATTGGGATGGAAAGCTAAGGTGCTTTAATATCTAAAAAGACCTCCGGGATTTGTCTCCAGCAATCTATCCCCAGCATTTGACCAAATCTTCCGTTGTCAGTACAGACATGTGGAAGCAATTTCAATTTCCCACCTTTCTTCTCATTTAAACGGTTGAGCTCAGCCGCTCTCCTTTTGGGATTATCATCGTTTTTCATCTCTTAGAATTTGCAAATCATTCTCTGGTTCTTTCCATCTTTCTCCGCCCTCACAAAGAACTTAGTTTTGCGATTCTCACAACTCCTACTCTATAGTCAAACGTTTTAATTTGAAAAAATATCTCTATTTTCAAAGTAAAACAGACAAACTTGTACGGACACGTTGTTTATTATAATATAGATTTTGAGTAAGATTTTTTCTGATATTTCTTAAAAGAAATAGCAAGCAAAGAAAGCCATATCTTCCAGTCAGCAACACTTCATGAGAGAGGGGTTAGTTTTCATACATCAGTCTTCAATAAGAAGTTTATTTTATGTTCACAGATTAAATTGAAAATTATGAGTAATGATCGAAATTTTAAAGTTTGGCACAAGAAACATTTTACAGTCTTATTTGTGGCTTTTTCTCTTGAGACGATTGAGTTGAACACTGTGGCTCACTGAATTCGGCACCTACCTCTCAAATCGACGATTGCAGCTTCGATTTATTTCGAAGATGATACATATTTTCAATTGTGAACTTTTGGAGTGATCCTCCATGGAACAACGAGATAAGTTTTATCATTAGTGAAATACATTACGGGTCCCGGCGAATTTGATGAAATGTCAAAACTTCATTCCAGTATCAGCAATTAATTTCCCAATAGATAAGACATCGACCTTAGAGAGTGAGTCCGAGTCCTGTCGTAGCTCCTTCTAGACTCTGTCCCCTGATTACCCCCTAGGACCGTGGCCTTGTAGAAATAAGCGTCGGTTAAGTGTTACAGTTTACCTGGTTATTTGGTCAATCACAGGATCGGGTAGTTAAAAGATGAAGGAAATGACACTGATTTTGAAGTGATGAGCATTACAACATCATCACAGGGACGAAAAAACACCAGAATTCATTAAATAATTGATACAAGAAAGAAGTAGAGTCACCTGATGAAGGCTGAAGGGTATATGGCTGGAACCTTGGAAATACACCTGCAGCCAAGATGAGGACAAGACTTAAATTGAATATATTGTATAAGGATTAATTAGCATAATAAGAATCACACAGGGACTATTGCCTTACCTTTTGATCCATCGATTGAAAAAAAAACGGACAGAATACTGAGACGATTATTAGTGAAGGGATTCAATCCATTCGTTTTTAAATACCATCTACATCGACTTTTCCTATTTGATACACCGTCAAAGAAATGTCAAAGAAAATCGACACATGCACTGTGAGCAACTGTCCAAAAGGCACGTACAAGTAGTTGTTATTCATGCGTCATGATTAAGGAGTTAATGTTATATTTACAGATCAACCACGGTGAAGTTTATCTCTAAAAATAAGTCTTCTTGGCATGTCACATAAAAAACTCAATGCAATGTTGTGTTCTCTTTTTGACTTCCTTTATTTCAAAGACATGAGCCTCCGTGGCCCAATGGATAAGGCACCGGCCTCCTAAGCCGGGGATTGCGGGTTCGACTCCCGTCGGAGGTGTTCATCTTTTTAAAGGGTAAACTTTGATCGGACTGATCTTGCTCATGAATAGTTACAAATTACGTTGTACTTGTCTGCAGGGCGGTATGTTTCCTCTATCAGAAGGCTTAAATATGAGCTCAATTTTTTTTATGGATTCCTTACTCTGATACATAGGGAAATTATATATGTCATCTACTTAAACGTCACAACAGATAAAATCAGACTTTTGGTATTAAATAGATTGTCAGATTGAAATCAGATCATTATTGTGTGGTCGAGCTTGAATACAGACTCCAGAGGATTTTTATCTATAAATACCCCTAAACCCTTAGCTTTAAACCCATCCACCAGGGGTCTATTGAGTATGTTGGCCAAATCTAGTTAGCTTCCGCCTATTTGACAGACAAAAAAGCGCGACAGACAAAAAGCACATACGGATATCACTGAATTATAAACATATACAAGCAAAGTACCCGTTGCTTTGCTAACAGTGTAGCAATGGTTGGTAAATCTAAAGCACACTTGTATCCAAAACAATCATTTTATCTTTTCTTATATTACGTCAAGAGAATTATAAGCAAAGAAAGCTGTAACATTCTTACTCAGTAATTGTGTCCGAAATGCAAAGTAGTTCATATACCTGCGTCTCCATTGGGAAATTAGTGTTACATCGTTCACAGATTAATGACAAGGAAGATTTTCTCTAATGATCTGTCTTTTTGGCATGACACTCACAAAACGTGTAGCAATACACTGTATTTTTTAAGCCCTTTCTTTGGATAAAGTAAGTGAGCCTCAATCAACCACCATGGAGTTTGTCTCAAAAAATAAGTCTTTTGGGCACGTCACACACAAAAAGCAATGCGGAATTCTTTGACTTCTCCATGATGCATATATGAGCCTCCGTGGCCCAATGGATAAGGCACCGGCCTCCTAAGCCGGGGATTGCGGGTTCGACTCCCGTCGGGGGTGTATTAGTTTTTAATGGGTAAACTTCTATCAATCCTATTGTATATAAGAGTGAGTGTGAATTATGTGTTACTTGCTGAAAACCTACCCATGAGGCGGTGCTCTCCGGTTATGTCTGCAGGGGGACTATATGTAAGCTCAATTCTTATCATTATGGATATTTCCTTCATTACCTTTGGCAACAATGCACCATTCCATCTTCATAGAGGTCTCATGCAGATTGACGCTTTCAGACTATCTGTATTAGAGAAAGAGAGTGGGGAAGACAGGGAATCGAATTATCATTATTGGGCTAAGTGCGAATGTAGGCCCCATATAATTTCAAAAAATTGACCCCCTCCCCGGGATCATATTTTCAGTTTATTCCAAATTTGTTCAGTAGGAGTGTTCTCACCATTTTACTTTCCATTATACATTTATCTCCTGGATGATATTCTTACCTAATTCCTAACTAAGTTTGAATTCCCATCCTAAAGAATCCATCTCTGGGGAACCAATTTCCTCCTGTTTGGGAATCACTGTTTTACAACCTTTCCATGGTCCTGAAGGTTATTGTTCACCCTGACACCATAAACCATGTAAGAATGACCGTTTTAATGGAACCTATCCTAAAGAGCGTACGTCTCGTATTGTTCCAGAAAAGTATTCAGGTGGGATGCAGGTAAGTTCCTTTGGTGAGCCGGTAGCACGCTAGACATCCCAAGATGCAACAATCAAGATGAGTACAAGAGTTAGAATAAACTTATTATATAACAATAATAATTCGTCATCTTAAAATGATCAGACAAATATGATAGAACAATCGATAGAAATAAACAACAAAAAAATAATAAAGATGTAAATTGAAGTATTCGTCTAATCAAATACTGAGTTGATAACAAGCAATGGTTATTCTTTGAAGATTTAGAGTTTGGTAACTTATGCAGTCAGTTACTCTGCCTGAAGGACTCACAAGTCGTTAAAGATGAAGGTCAACCTAAACTGACCCCTTCAGCTCTTTTGCAGATGTGCTGTCTCTAATGATAGTTCTTTCTTTGCATTACTTACACGCAAGCTTGAAGCAATATAAATATCTGTATTTTGCTTCCAGATTGAAGAGACGTAAGCCTCCGTGGCCCAATGGATAAGGCACCGGCCTCCTAAGCCGGGGATTGCGGGTTCGACTCCCGTCGGGGGTGAACATATTTTTAACGAGTAGCCTTTCATCAGACCAATCCTACAAAAGAGAGGATACAGACAGCACCCCAACCCGTTCATACGGAGAGCTAAAATGCAAACTCAAAGTTGTTTCTACTGGAACCTTACTTCAAAATCAATGGCAACAATGCACCATTCCATCAACCCAGAAATCACATCCTTTTCCTCTAATTCCCTCTCGGTTCATTGAGTGCACATGCCCATATTAAGGCAGCTTTATAGCGTGACAGATAAGGAAACACTCAGAGGGAGATCGCCGAATCATATACTTCGACAACTTGAATATCTGTTGATTTGCTAATTGTGTTCACGAAATCTTTTGCTTACTGACATTCGAAATGTGTTCGATTCAGCCTCATTTTAGTTTCTTGCCTTTCTTAATTTCTTGATGGCTAAGTACAGCCGGTCTCCTTTCGCCTGTATCTCAATGTTTCACGCCAACTCTTTTGAATACCACTAGCCTGCTTCTCTTAACCTGCCCCTCTTGTGGTTTTTGTGTTGCAATTACATTCATAGAAACCTCTACTTTATCCTACAACGTAAAATGTTTCTTTTTCCGGCAGACAGTTTGTGTGGTATCGGTTTCAAAACACATCGAATTTGAGAAACACATTCATTTTCTAATTCAGAGCAAAAATATCCAAGCTTATGTTGATAGCAGGCTTTGAGAACTTCATTCCAAGTTTCTGTTCCAACAAATCCATTATTTTTGATTGAGGACGTTAGCCATACAATGGAAAATATTCTCATAAATCTATGCTCCGATTGATAAGACGTAAACAGTTCTTTTTTCAATTTCAGAGTGTAACGATTCCATACCAAAATCCATTTAAGAAAAAGAAAATCTCTAAATCTATCAAGCCTCCTACCCTCCGTTCCTAGCTCATTTACCCAGATCATTATTAGATAGTCGAATGCATCAATTGAATTATTATAGCAAAAACCGAGATGGGAGCAAAAGTTCAAATGTATGACAATGATAATTCTTCGTATTAAAAAAAAAACAAGATTTTGTCCTCCAACAGGACGATAGAAAAATGATTGTGACTAAAAAACGAATGAAGAAGTAACAGCTTCGAAATTTACTAATTTATTCTCTAGAATACTGAGTTGACTACCCGTGATAACGATAGAAAGATCGAGACAGAAGATGAAATAACAGCTTAATAAATTTATCAATTCATTTATGAAAATACTGAGCTGAATACAAGTGACAAGATTCGATTCATTAATGTTTAGATCAAAATCAAAGTCTCTTATCATTCCTAATAGTTCCAAAGGGAAATAATTCAAATCTTATAAGTGAAATAATATTAAACATAAGAAGGTGAAGTCGACATAAAAAAACCGTCACAATCTTTCTCTGGTTAAGAATTGTTGAAGTGATAGGAATTAAAATAAATCTCTGAACTCAATTAAATACATATTCAAAAGTCAGCGATATATCAGTCCTTATTTGATTCAGTAGATCAGTCGGCACTCCATGAGTCTGCTTTAGACGACCTAAAATGTCCGACATGAATTCAAGATTGTTATAGAAAGCAAGTCATTAGATTTCTCGGTAGGTTGATTGAGTAGATGAATATTCAAATAGATTTAGATAGACTAAAATCTGGGGAAAACTTTGGTATTTAGAACCTTATCATGGTTGTTGCAAGTGTTGTCTCGATAGCGCAGTTGGTAGCGTGTCTGTCTTATTAATAACGAATGCAAGTAATCTGCTGGTCGTCAGATCGATCCTCATAAGTCTGCTACAGGCTTTGATCTAATCTTCAGTTGCACAAGATGACAGAAAACATGAATCTAAAAATTATTTGGTTTCTGTCACGTTCAATGTAATTGATGAATGAAATATTGAAAAATGTAACTTCCACCATTTGAACTCCAATGTTGACCATAAGTGCTGGATGGCTTACCAGAGGTACAATAAGTAAAAAGCTAATATTTGCTTTATACTACGGTTTATAGAATCCGACTGTTTGTTATTCAAAGATTGAATCCAGCCACAGATAAGTATGGATGGCAGTTTTGTAAAGATTTCAAAAATCGATAGATGATTTGATGAAATGACAAATACTTTGGTTTAGAACAGAAGATAAAAACACAGGGACGAAATACTACCAGCGTTAATTGATATGCTAGAGAAAATAGACGCCTGAAGATGGCAGGAGGGTACGCAGCTGAAATGTTGACATTGTTATAGCAACAAAGATAAAGACATGGAATGATAAATCAATTGTTGGCATCAATAATTCTTCGCCATAAAATAATGACTGAGAAACAATGGCCAAGTCTTAACGAAATAAATTAGGTTTGAATTTTAATTATCCGTCTACTGAAATACTGATTTGTTCGATAAAATATTGAGCTGAATACCAATGAAGGGATCCATTATTTTTCAAGTGCTATTTAAAATCTTTCAGCTTTTCTCATACATCTTCAAAGAGGTAGCAATCAAAGAAAGTCATAACGTACTCAGCCAGCAACTCTGTTGTTGTTGATTGGTTATGATTAGGAAGTTAATGATATGCTTACAGATCAATCACAATAAAGGTTGTCTCTAATGATGAGTTTGTTTAGCACGAAGCACAAAACTTAAAGCAATATACACTTCTCTTTCTGGCTTCCAATGTGTTCAGAAGTAAGCCTCCGTGGCCCAATGGATAAGGCACCGGCCTCCTAAGCCGGGGATTGCGGGTTCGACTCCCGTCGGAGGTGATTCCTTTTGGAATCATGGTCATTGTAGGACTTTTCCAAACTGATTGTCCTTTGAAAAATGAGACGATTTTACTATTCGTAAAGCTCACATTAACTTCGTCAATCGACAAAAAAAGGTATCACCAATCCGAATAAGCAAACAATGTTTTAGAGATTTAGAGAAATTCTAGGTTCTTTGAATTACATCAAATTTTGAACTTTTCATGCATGACAACATTGTGGTCACATGTGATACATTTTTACAAAAATATATACTTTTTTCCGTCTGATCATCCGTTCAAGAATGAGACAAGTTTTATCATTCATGAAACTTACTTGGAGACTCAACGAGGCTAATAATAAGTTATGACATTTGTAGCAGATTTCCAAGAATTAATGTAAGATTTCATACCATCAGCTCAACCAAACAAAAGAAAATATTCAAAAAAAACATTGGCCATCTAAGGAGAGGAGATTATGTCCTCCAACATGACGACTGAAAAATGAAAACGAATGATGATAGCCGGGAACTTTACGAATAAGCTGGAACAATTTTTTCAATAAAGTGCTGTGCTGTCTACCAATATACAATTCATCCATTTATGTTTCAAGTCTTTTATCATTTCTAATATTAAGGAATACCAAGCAAAGAAAACTCCAAGATATGCAGTCAGCAACTCTGCCAAGGAAGCGGGGAAGTTTTTGTACATGACTCTTAAGTAAAGACTTAATGCTACGTTCTCAGATAAACAACGGTGAAAATTGTATATAATTATCAGTTTTGTAGTTTGACACACAGAAAGATTCAGAAATTATAAAATCTTTTTTCCGCCCAGTATTATGCATTTCCGTACTCCATTTGATAAGGCATTGTTCCCTTGAACTATTGACTGTGAGTTCGACTCTGATTAATCTGATAGAATACTGTGCTGACTACCAGAAGCAGCATTCAATCCATTGGCTTCTTATATTTCCTGACAGGAATATCAAGCCTTTTCTCCCTGTATTACGTGTTTCATTGGCCCAGTTGAAAAAGCATCGTTCTGCTAAACCAAAACCCCTGACGAATATGAATACTAATTAAAGTGTTGATATTATATATAAAGACCTGTAGGTAGTCCATGAGTCTGCCATGGACGACTTAAAATTTCTGACACACATCTTTAAAATCTAGGATTGATGTAGAAAGCAAGTCATTAGATTTCTTTGGAGGGCAAATCAGTGAATTACTCCACTCATTAAGCTTTGTAATTAGCAGTATTCAAAACGTTACAATGAGGGTTTGTTCAGTTGTCTCGGTAGCGCAGTAGGCAGCGCGTCAGTCTCATAATCGATGAACAGAGTTATCTGAAGGCCGTGAGTTCGATCCTCACCCGAGGCATATTTTTTTAATCTAAGTAAGTATTACAAGATAATTGCCAGCATACATAAAACAATTATTTTTGTCTGGCACGATTAAGGTAACTGATATATGATAATTGCAACTGCCGCCATTTAAACTCCAATGTTGATCATATCTGTTTGATGGCTCACCAATGCAAAATGATGACAAAACAATTTTTTTTTCAGAAGTACGGATTATCAAACTCTGATTGTTTTGTATCCAAAGATTTGAATACAGCCTTCTATGAATACGAGTGGCAGTTTTGTAAAATGTTTCAATTCCTCAGTCACCACTTCTGTTGCCAGTAATTCTTATTCATTTTCTTTTCATTATTTTCTTTCCCTTTCCTTTGAAAGATCACATTTCTTTATTTGCAATCCCCAAATTCTCCAGTTCCTCCCAAATTTAGAAGATTTTTCACCATTATACTAGAATCAATTAATTCACACAAAGTTAAAAGTGAAATCATTCGATATAGGCCAAAGGGTACAAGACCAGAACGATGACAATATATCAATATCCAAGGTGAGGACCAGAGTTAAAACAGTGAATGCAAAATTCTTTATCAACATCTTCTCGCCACATCTAACCCACAGCTATTTTCTTCTTTATCCCATTCAATATAAGAACAATATTTCTCATACGGAAGTAATACGAAAAAGTAAGAAAGAAGTACAGTAACTTGGTAGAAGCAAATGATAAGTGACCAAAGCGTTAAATCTATTACAACAATCAAGATGAAGACAAGAGTTAAAATAAACTTGTTATATAACAATAAAAATTCGTCATCTTAAAATGATCGGACATATATCATAGAACTATTGATAGAAATAAACAAAAAAACAACCAAAATGTTGTAAATTAAAGTATTCGTCTAATCAAATACTGAGTTGATAACAAACAATGATTATTCTTTGAAGATTTAGAGTTTGGTAACTTATGCAGTCAGCTAATCTGTCTGGAGGACTCAGTAATTGTTAAAGATCAAGGTCGACTTAAATTGACCACTTCATCTCTTTTGCAGATGTGCTGTCTCTAATGATAGGTCTTTCTGTACATTACTCACATGCAAGCTTGAAGCAATAAAAATTTCTGTTTTTTGCTTCCAAATAGAAGAGACGTAAGCCTCCGTGGCCCAATGGATAAGGCACCGGCCTCCTAAGCCGGGGATTGCGGGTTCGACTCCCGTCGGAGGTGAGCATATTTTTAACGGGTAAACTTTT
This sequence comes from Thysanoteuthis rhombus, assembly GCA_963457665.1. NCBI lineage: Eukaryota > Metazoa > Mollusca > Cephalopoda > Oegopsida > Thysanoteuthidae > Thysanoteuthis > Thysanoteuthis major. The sequence continues at coordinate 18,777,864 of OY735232.1, read as the reverse complement.
ATCAGACCAATCCATAAAAGAGAGGATACAGACAACACCCCAACCCTGTTCATACAGAGGGACAAAATGCAAACTCAAGACTGTTTCTATCAAAACCTCACTTCAAAACCAATGGTAACAATGCACCATTCCATCAACCCAGAGATCACATCCTGATAAACAGAATCGTATTTTTGTATTTGATAGACAGAAATCAGATGATTATTATCGGGTTGAATGCAAATGCAGACCCACAGTGTTTGTCTCCCAAATACGAAAACCTTTTTTCCTTTGATGCCCCTTAAGTTCTTTGAGTAGGCATGCCAATATTTAGGCTGATTTATAGCGTGACAGACAAACAAACACACCGGCAGAAATCACCAAATTATATACTTAGACAACTCAAGTATCTGTTGATTTGCTGAGTTCACGAAATCTTTAGCTCACAGACATTCGAACTTAGTTTCTTGCCTTTTCTAAGTACAGCCGTTCTCCTTTCGCCTATATCTCAATGTTTCACGCCAAGTCTTTTGAAGACCACTAGCCTGCTTCTCTTAACCTGCCCCTTTCCTGGTTTTTGTGTTGCAATTTCATTCATAGAAACCTCTCCTTTATACTACAACTTAATTTTTTTTTTTTGGAAAGATTTTGAAAATCGACAGATCATTTGATGAAATGACAAATACTCTGGTTTAGAACGGAAGATAAAAAAACAGGGACGAAGTAGTACCAGCAATAATTAATAGGCTAGAATAAACATACGCCTGAGGAAGGCAGGAGGGTACACGACCGAAATGTTGACTCTATCTTAACAATAAAGATAAGGACAAGGTATAAGTAAAACGATTGTATTGCAAGAATAATTCCTCACCTTGAAACAATGATACAAAAACAATGACCAAGTCTGAACAAAATGGATCACGTTTGAAATTTGCTTATCCGTCTACTGAAATACTGATTTGTTCGATAGAATATTGAGCTGATTACGAGAGACATGATTCATTATTTTTCAAGTGCAATTTAAAGCTTTTATAAGCTTTTCATAAACATCTTCAAAGAAATATTAATCAAAGAAAGTCAGCAACTCTGTTGTTATTTATTGGTCATGATTAAGGAGTTTATAATGTGTTTACAGGTCAATCACAGTAAATGTTGTCACTAATGATGAGTCTGTTTAGCTTGACACACAAAACCCAAAGCAATATACACGTTTCTTTCTGGCTTCCAGTGTGTCCAGATTTAAGCCTCCGTGGCCCAATGGATAAGGCACCGGCCTCATAAGCCGGGGATTGCGGGTTCGACTCCCGTCGGATATGATCTTTTTTTTAATTAAGGTCACTGATTGTCCTTTGAAGAATGAGACGAGTTTTATTACCCGTAAAGCTTACATTAACTTTGTGAATCAAGCAAGAAAAGCACCATCAATCCGGATAATCAAACAATGTTTTAGAGATTCAGAGAAGTTCTAGGTTCTTTGAATTACATCAAATTTTGAACCTTTCATACATGACAACATTTTTCGTCACAGGTGAAATGAAAACGAATGATCATGGCCGGGAACTTCACGAATAAGCTGGAAAATTACCAATTTTTTTTGAGAAAGTACTGTGCTGTCTACCAGTTATACAATTCATCCATTCATGTTTCCAGTCTTTTATCATTTCTAATATTAAGGAATACCAAGCAAAGAAAACTCTGAGATACGCAGTCAGCAACTTTGCCAGGAAAGCAGGAAAGTTTTTGTACGAGACTCTAAAGTAAGAAGTTGATACTAGGCTCTCGGATAAACAACGGTGAAAATTGTATATAATTATCAGTTTTTTCCAGTTTGACTCGCAGAAAAATTTAGAGAATTAAAAATCTCTTATTTCCGTCCAGTATTATGCGTTTCCGTACTCCATTTGATAAGGCATTGTTTCCTTAAACTGTGGACTGTGAGTTCGAATCTGACAAATTTAATAATAGAATACTGTGCTGACTTCCAAAGGCAGCATTCGACCCATTAGTTTCTTATATTTCCCGACAGGAATATCAAGATTTTTTGCTCTATACTATATGGCACAGTGGCCCAACTGAAATGGCTTTGTTCTACTAAACCAAAACTCCTGACGGATATAAATACTTATTAAAGTGTTGACGTTATATATAAAAACCTGTAGGTAGTCCATGAGTCTGCCATGGATGACTTTAAATTTCTGACACAAATCTTTCAAATTTACGATTGATGTAGAATGCAAGTCATTAGATTTCTTTGGAGGGCAAATGAGTGAATTACTCCCCTCATTGAGATTGGCAAAAAGGAGTATCTAAGACGTTACAATGAGGGTATGTTCAGTTGTCTCGGTAGCGCAGTAGGCAGCGCGTCAGTCTCATAATCGATGAACAGAGTTATCTGAAGGCCGTGAGTTCGATCCTCACCCGAGGCATAGTATTTTTATCTAATCGTTAGTTTACAAGATAATTGTCAGCATACATAAAAAAATTATTTGTCGTCTCTTCAGGGCCAACAACATGCTTGATATTCCAAGTCCTATCAAGTTGAATACCGTGGCAGCTTTATCGTGGATTTAGATTACAAGAGAAAAACCGTCGGTGAGATACTGTTACCCAAACACAAGCTGTGGTTTGAATGTTGTCTGTTGGTCATGAGTTCAAATCACTCTATGAAATATGAGGATTTTACATATTGATTGTACCTGAGAAATCCTTAAGAAATCACCTGAATCAACCAGGAATCAACTAAATCTTCTGCTCACTTACATTTGAAATGAATTCATGCCTTTATTCACTTCTCGACAGCTAAGATCAGCCGTTCTTTTCTTGCCAAGATGTCAATGTTTCACCATCTACTTTTTTTGCAAACCCCTGCCGTGCTACTCTACCCCATTCCCCACTGTCTTTGTGGTCTTTACGTTACAATCATATTCTCAAACCTCTGCTTCACACAACATTTTCTCCTGAAAGTGTTTATCTCGAAAGTATGATACACAGAATCGACACAGATTGAAGGGTAACAGATTATTATAATTGCTCATATTTGTGCAGATTATATAGAAATATTACGTCAATATTTAGAATTGAAAGTTACAATGAATGTGAGAAAAAATCGCACGTTGGTAAATTTATTCATTTATTTCATAAAATATTGAGCCGACCGTCAATGACGGATTTGATCCATTGATTTCTTAATTGAATTCAAAGTCTTTTACCTTTTCAGGTATTTTGTCGAAGACATTCTGAGCAAAGAGAGCTGTAACATACACAGTCAGTTACTCTTTCATAAAGGCAAAATAGTTTTAAACCCATATTTCAATTGGGAAATTAATGTTGCATCGTTCACAAATCAATGAGAAAGAAAATTGTCTCTCATGATCAGCCTTTTTGGCATGAAACCCATAGAACGAAAACAAAAATGTACATTTTATTTTAGGCGTCTTCTTCAGTAATGGGAAATGAGCCTCTATAACTCAGTGGATGAGGCTCCAACATGCTAAGCCGGGGATAACGGTTTTGACTCTCTTTTTCAAATTATGAACATTATTTAACTTTTGGGACTGATCCTACGTCGAAGAATGGGCTAGATTTATAATGCCTGAAGCACACCATGTCCCAATGGGTAAGACATCGGCCTTCTCAGCAGGGCAAAGCTTGTTCGAGTCCTGTCTGAGCTTTCTACCTAGTCAGTTATCCGTTGGTCTTTGTCCCTGACTCATTTCACCGACTGATCTCCTGATGACAGAGGTCTTCAATTGAACTACTATTTCAAGAATCAAAATGGAAACAAGCGTGCAAGCATATATCAATGATTACAGCAGACAGAAACAATGATTCTGTTCTTTAAAATGACGATTGAAAAATTGAGGACGGATGATGAAATAACAGCTCAAAAATTACTGATTATTATTAGAATACTGAGTTAAAAGCCAATGACTAGATCCGTTAATGTTCAGATTAGATTTTTAGTGTCCTTTACTTTTCATATTTCCTCAATGGAATATCAAGCAAAGAAAGCTGCAATATACCCAGTCAGTCGCTTGAACTCTATGGTGGACATTACCCTGGCCACAGCCTCCGTATGTGGCTGACAACTCGAATTCTTGAAGCTCGCACTCAATAAATGGCCTCCTTGTCCCCAGGGTTCAAAGGAAAGGACTATTAATGATACAATCATTGGCAAAACTGTTTGCAGCAGGGTCAAATCCCATAAGTTCAATTCCGAATGAAGAATATTATTGCATCTTTTGTGTTGTTCAAAGTCCTAATTTTCGCGAGGATTGTTCTTGTTCTCGTTGATGAATAAAGCTTGACAATATTTTTGTGAACTTTTAAATCAGGAATATCCGTTGGTTCTTGCAGCAAGTCTTTTCAATAATCGATCACTTATTTTGATTTATTCACTTATTTTGGTAATACTATCATCTGGAATGTTTCTGTTATTTCCACATCCCCATTGATTTATCCTATGATCGTCGCACGGACAGTGTCATGGTAGAAAGTAGAGTTGGTTAGGTGTTTAAATGGCTATGAGATCAATCACTGGATCAGGTAGTGAAATGGCTAATACTCTTATTTAGCAGTAACGAAAGAAAAATAGAGAAAGGCATTGCAGGGGCGAAATAATAATTGAAAACAAAGTGGCATCTCTGTGACGAAGTAAGAGTAGAAATGAATTAATTAATATCAATTCAAAAATATACTAATTAATATTTATTGAAAAGAACAGTCAGCCCAAGAACACACGACCAGGATGTTAACACAGTATCAACAAGCAAAATGGGGACAAGAGAATAATCTTACGGAAATGATGGGTGTCCCTTGATTTGCCGATAGAATAAAAAATCGAATAAAATACTGAGCTGATTACCACTGACAGGGTTCGATCCATTCGTTTCTAAAGACAGTTTACGGTCACTTGTCTAATCTGATACATCGAAAAAATATCAAAGAATGCCATAACAGATGCATATTTTTACAGCTCAACTACAGCTAATATTGTTTTGACAAACGGAAAAACTAAAATATATGTCTGTCTTTGATTCTGAAATTTGAGTAAAACTAGTTTAACATTACAGAAGAAATAATGAAGAAATACTCGGTAATTCAGGTATATTGTCGCCTAGATTGTTCCCGTAATTTCCACTTCTTCTGGTCTCTGTCCCCTGATTGGTCTACCTTGGCTTGGTAAAAAACAAGCGCTGGTTAAGTATGACAGTTCACCTGCTTATGGGTTCAATCACGAGATTAGGTAGTGAAATACAAATACTCTATTTTTCAGTAACGAGAAAAAACAGGGACAAAATGATAACTGAATTGACTGATACAAAATCAATACAAGAACAGTAATCTTGAGAATATAGAATGATATGCCATCGGAGCGTTATATCTATCACAACAACCAAGACGAGGGAAAAAGTAAGAATAAACCTTTTATAGAACAATAATGATTCGTCACCTTAAAACAGTCAGACAGAAACGATAGAAATAAACAGACAGAATAACCAAAAAAGTTGTAAATTAACTTATTCGTCCAATTAAATACTGAGCTGATTATCAATGACGAGATTTGATCTATTATTCTTTTAAGATCTTGAGTTTCGTAACGAATGCAGTCAGCAACTCGGTCCAGAAAGCTAAGTAGAAGTTATTCGATGGTCATGATTCAGTTATTTTAAGATCAAGCACGACCTAAAATGACCATTGCAGTTTTTTTCAGATTCACTGTCTCTAATGATAAGTCTTTCTTTGCATTACTCACACACAAGCTTGAAGCAATATAGACTTCTGATTTTTGCTCCGACTTCGCATTAAGGTAAGCCTCCGTGGCCCAATGGATAAGGCATCGGCCTCCTAAGCCGGGGATTGCGGGTTCGACTCCCGTCGGAGGTGAGCATCTTTTTAACGAGTAAACTTTTGTCAGTCTGATCCGACAATAGGATAGGATACTGAGCAGATTGCTGTTTGGGTGGTATTTTCCCCTTGTTCGTACAGGAAACCGAAATGGAACCTCGAAACTGTTTGTATGGGTACCTCACTACAGTACTGCAAGGCATAATGTACTGTTCTCTCCAACCAGCGATCACATTCTGATAAATGGAATCATACTATTGCATTCGATGAACAGATGGATAGAAATCAGGTGATTATTAACGGAGTGAGAGCAAATGTCTTCCAAATCCGAAAACCTTTTTTCTTTTAATGCCCCCTCGGTCCATTGAGTATACATGCCAATATTTAGGTGGCTTTACAGCGTGACAGGCAAACAAACAAACAAACAAACAGGCGGAAATCACCGAAATATGTACTTAGACAACAAAAATATCTGTTGATTTGCTAACGGTGTTAACCAGAGCTTTTGCCCACTGATATTTAAAATGGGTCCTATTCCGCTTCACTTTACTTTGAAAGAGAACAACTGAACCTGGCTGTCGAGAAAATATAAAAAGGCTTCCTTGTTTTTTTATAATTTCTCGACAGCCAGGTTCAGTTGTTCTCTTTCTGCCAATATCTCAATGTTTCACCCCAACTCTTCTGCATACCACTAACCTGTTTCTCTCAACCTGCCTCTTTCGTGGTCTTTGTGTTGCGATTACAGAAACAGCACCTCTCTCTCACTTCTTCCAACGTAAAATGTTTCTCTTGGAAATCTGACAGACACAAGTGTGCAGACATGTTGTTGATCATATCATGGATGATTTAGTGACCTGACATCAATATTTAGAATCAAAACTCAAAAAACGCTAAGAATTCATTGATTTATATCATGAAATACTGACTATCAGTGACGGTATCCAGTGCGCATCTGTGCCCAGTTGGTATGGTGTCTTTTTCGAGGCAAGTCGAATTTGAAAAAAAATATGTAAGTAGTTGGCTTTGAAGACTTCATTCCAAGTTTTAATTCCATTACGCTCTTAAGTTATGACTAAAGTCATCCGTTAAACAATAGAAACATTTCTTGTAAACCTGTTTGATGCCACACTCCATGTCTCAAAGGATAAGACATAAGCAGGGGGGCTAGTTCAAGTCCAGTTGGAGATCTTCTTGGTTCATTTTCCCAGATCACTTTTAAATGGCTGAAAGCCTCAAATAAACTACAACAGCAATAGCCAAGATGGGGACAAGCGTTTAAATGTAAAATTCCTCAGAAAAAAAACCACCGAGAAAGAAGGGATTTTGTCCTTCAACATTGCAATAGAAAAACGAAGACATATGATGGTAAACGGCTTGAAAATTTATTCATTCATATAATAGAATACTGAACTCAGTACCAGTGACAGTATTCAATCCATTAATGTTTAGATGAATTTTAAAGTCTCTGATAGTTCCAAAAAGAATTATCAAACAAAAAAAGCCGTAAAATGTTGCAATTATTGACATTATATATATATTCTGGAACAACGAGTCAAGTTTTATCATTCAAAAAACTTATATTGTATCCTAATTCGAAGCATACAATAAACACACCTTCCACCATTTGATCTTCTATGTTGCTTGATGGCGTGCCTAGGATACGGATTACCAAAATCTGATTGTTTGGGATTCAAAGATCTGAATACACCCAAGGATAAGTGCAGATGGCAGTTCTGTGAAAAGAATGGAAAATCTATGGAATTTACAATGAAATGACAAACACTTTTGTTTAGCTTGTTATCACAAGGACGTAATAGTACCTGAATTAATCGATACGCTAGAAAAATAAACTGACACTTAAAGAGAGATGAAGGGTGCACGGCCAGAATTTTTCAAGTGCGATTTAGAATCTAATAGTTTTTTTCTGGCACACGCTACTCATGTGTCATAATTAAGAAGTTAATATCACGTTTTTAGATGAAGTACAATAAAGTTTGTCTCTAATGATTAGTTTGTTAAGCATGCCCCACTCAAAACTCGAACCAATATACAGTTCACTTTTTGGTTTCCACACAGGGCGGACGTGTACTTCCGCGGCCTAATTGATAAGGCACCGGCCTATTCAGCTGGGAGTAGCTGGTTCAGTTCCCGTTATAGTTGTTTTACTTTTTGAATTAAGGACGTTGTGGGACTTTTTACGCACTAAGTTTCCCCAGAACGGCTCTTATTATTCGTGAAACTAACATTACTTCCGTGGATCAAGCAATGAAGACATCACCAATTTGAATAGTCAAAAAATGTTTTATAGATTCAGTAAAATGTTGGGTTCTTCAAATCACATTAAATCTTGAACTTTTCATACGTGACAACATTTGAGGTAACGTTCTCAACCCTGGCGATATCCTCAAATCATTTAGCTGTGAAATATCCGTTCATTTCTTCCTGTAGATTTATCGAAGGAGGAAATATATGTCCGTCTTTGATTCTGAAAGCTGGGTGATTCTTATTCATTATCACAGAAGAAACACTGATGATTTTATCACTAACAAAATATCTCTATTCGTGCAATTACAGTGTGTCTCTGTGTGTACGGTATTGGCTTTGAAAGAGGGCTAAAATTTGGAGCAAAAAAAATGAACCAGAAATCCGTCATGATTCTCGAGGAAATCTTTTGAGGGAAGTATATAAAAAAAAAATTAAGAGACGTGTTTATTTTTGTCTCCGCGGGGTAGTAGACAGCTTTAAGTAACTTTAAGTAGCAGTAGACAGCTTTAAGTGCCTCCGAGGCCCAATAGGTCAGGCATTGGCATCCTAAACTATTTTTCTGTTTGTGTCTGCAGAAGGCTTAAACGGAAGCTCAAAACTTATTATGGATGCTTTATTTCATTAATTAACTTTCGCAACAATGCACTATTCGCGTACATTCAAACTCAATCATGCTTTTAGTATTACACGAATAGAGACACAAGGGGATCGGATTATTATTAACATGGGTAGTGGTGCACGAATGCAGATCCAACAGGCATTCCTAAACTGGGGTTTGCAAGTTTCCCATCCCCGTCATAATTAATCTCCCAATTTTAAACGTTGAACATTGTTTAAATTTTGACTGACGGATAACCGAGGAAGAAAAAAAACTGATACTGGTAGCAGGCTTTGGGGACTCCATTCCACTTTTTAATTCCATCAGATATTTTATTTTATGATTGAGATCAAGCTAACAATGTGAAATGTTATTTTATAATCTACGTGATTCCTCACTCACGGCCTTCTAAGCTGGGAAGAGCTGGTTCAAGTCTTGTTTGGGCTCTTTTTTCTATTTTTAGCAAAATGAACCAAACTTTGACCTTTTCAGCGAAGCCCCAAGTCTTTGTTCCTGGATCAGGTCACCAACCCATCTCCGAATGATCGACGGTATCCATTAAACTACTACGGCAACTAAAAAGGGGGTAAGAGACCAAAAAAAGAGTAGAATAATGATAATTCATCAACCTCCCTCCAAGGAACAGACAAAAATCCTGTCTTTTAACACGACTTTAGTAAGCAGAAAACGAGCGATGAAGTGACAACTTCAGAATTGACTGATTTATTTGATACGATACTGAGCTGACTACTAGTGATATGATTCGATCCATTCATGTTTAGATTTTACTCAAAGAAATGTCAAGCAAAGAAAACCGTAGCAAATACAGTCAGCAATTCAGCCAGAGAGGTGTAGTAGTTTTGATACATTGGGCTTGATTAAGAAGTTATATTGATGTACAAATACAGATAATCTTGTTCAGCAGAAGCAAATAAAAAACAAACAAAAAAAGCATCTCAGAGACAACATAGTAATAAACTTGATCTATTCAAAATCAATGAGAATGAGAATGATAACAGAAAGTTGGAAATCAACTTATTCGTCTGATTAAATACTGAACAGTTTTACCAGTGACGGGATTCGATCCATCATTATTTGGAGAAGTTTCGTAACTTATGGAAGTCGAACTTGCAATCCCCCAGTTTCGTAACCTACGCAGTCAGCAACTCAAAAATTGTTATCCAAGAGTCATTATCAAAATGTCAATTTAAAGATCAACCACAACATATAATGACCCCCACTGTTTTTTGGTTGTTTTTTTTTTCAGATTCGCTGTCTCTGATGATGGGTCTTTTTCGGATTATTTGCCTCTCACTGACTTAGACACGAGCCTCCGTGGCCCAATGGATAAGGCACCGGCCTCCTAAGCCGGGGATTGCGGGTTCGACTCCCGTCGGAGGTGTGCATATTTTTGACGAGTAAACTTCTATAAGTCCTATCCTTCATGAGAGAGGATAGTCACCACGTCCTTAGGGTAGTATTTTTCCATTGTTCCTGCCTGAATGGGAACTCGAAACTATTTTCATGGATACTTTACTTCAATACTGCTTGCCACAACGCACCGTTCCATCTACCCACAGATCATAATCTGAGAGACGGAATCATACTTTTGTATCAGATGGATTGATAGATAAAAGGAAATCAAATCATTATCATAGAGGTGAGCAAAATGCCGACCCCATCGGAGTTTTCTCCCTCAAATCCAACTTTCTTTGATGGATATTTTTTGACGATGTGTCGTACAAAATGATAAACTTTAAATCACATTTTAAAAAATGGAAACAATCCTGTCAAGGGTTATCTGCTCAGTATTTTATCAAACAAATCAGAATTCGAGTAGACGAATAAGTTTGGAGAGGATTTATTATTGTCATACAACTGATTTATTCATACTCTTGTCCCCATACTGCGTGTCGTTAATCACCCATCACCTTCCGCAACTGTCTCTTTCCTTGCGTAATGATTAATTTTTGTGTTGCTTCGTCCCTGCGATGCCATTTTTGTATCGTCCCTGTTTAACCAGAGGATAATCTAGGGATTTTCTTCTTTCTACAGAACTGCCATCCGTACTTATCCGTGGATGCATTCAGATCTTCGAATTTGAAACCATCAGATTTTGATTATCATTTCTACGCGAAGATTCATGTCGTATTGTACGCTTGACCAGTTGGAAAGCCATCAAACTTCTCAGGTCAGCATTGGATTTGCATTTATTATAATTTCATATATGTCCCCTTAAGCGTGACAGAGAAAGAATTATTGTTGAAACCATGTTCACAATTATCCTGCCAAAACTGACGATTCGACAGAAAAAAGTAATGCCTCGGGTGAGGATCGAACTCACGACCTTCAGATTGCTCTGTCTATTGATTATGAGACTGACGCGCTGCCTACTGCGCTACCGAGACAACTGCATTGGTAATCATCGCAACTTCTTAAATACTGTTTTCCCTGATCTTTTGTCTTTCTAAAAGAATGAAGAGATTCATTTACTCAATTGACTGACCTATAAATCTGATGACCTCATTTCTCCAACGATCCTGAATCTACATCAGACATTTCAGGCCTTCTAGGGCATGCCTACTGTTTTACTGAGTCAACTAAGGGCTGTCTTATCTCTTATTTTTGACTATGTATTCAACTAAGTTCAGAAATCAATTATCTCAATTAATATCTCTGGAAGTTTTATTGCTTCAATAATCCTGAATCAGAGAAAAATCCTGAGATCGTCTTTTGGCGTTGACCTAATATAATCCTGCTCAATGCTACTGTTTGCGTGCGCTTTGAATTAAATTTCCAGAATAATAAAACTTGACTCGTTGTTTTACTGATGATCAGCCCGACAAAATTTATGTAATGTCTATAGTTGTAAAATGTTATGGCTTTCTTTGCTTTATATATCTTCGAGGGAATATCAGACATGAGACTTCATTTATCTAAACATTTGTGGATCATGGTACTCAGCTCAGTATTCTATTAAATAAATAAGTAAATTTCCAAGCTATTACTTCTTCATTCGTCTTTTATTCACTATCATTTTTCTATCACCATGTTGAAAGACAGAATCATTGTTTCGGTGTGTTTTTTTTTTCATATATGAAGAATTATCATTGTTATATGTTTGAACTCTTACCCCCATCTTGGTTGTGGCTAAACTAGTTTAATTGATGCTTTCAAACGTTCAAAAATGATCTTGGAAAATGAGCCAGGACGGAGGCTTGGAGGCTTGATAAGTTTTGAGATTCATCATCATCATCGTCATCATCATCAGTCTTTTAGCGTCTGTCGTTGGACATAGAACTTCCTCGGGATTTGCCACACTTCTCTATCATGGGCGTCACGGAGCCAGTACTTCCTAAACTTGTCTAGCTCGTCTCTCCATCTAACATTTTGCCGGCCTCGGTTGCGCATGTGGTCTAGGGGGATCCATGTTGTGAGTCGTGATGTCCATCGATTGTCTGCCATTCTTGCAACATGGCCAGCTCATCGCCATTTGAGATTTTTTATGAATTCTATGATGTCCCTGACTCTTGTCTTCTCCCGGATGTACTGTGCTGTTTTGTGGTCTCTCCATGTGAGGCCCAGCATTATTCTTTTATGTGCACGTTGCATAGTTCTCAATTTGCAGGTCTGTCTCTTGGTTAGGTTCCATTTATATTTAAGTTCTTTATATTTTTATGCTTGGAATTAATTTTCTTATGAACTTCAATTTCATGAAAGTTTTGCGAATAACATAATCCATTTTTTCCCGGATAATTCGTCCTTTGAAATTTAAAGTTTACAAGTGACCAACGGGAATAGAACCTGCAATGCCCAGTTTAGGATAGAAGCTCAAAACTGAAGAAGACAATAATTCACTAAAAGAGAGAATTTTATGTTACTTAAAACTGCCTACTGCACTGCGAAAATAAACACGCATCGTAGATTTCTAGAAACTTCCCCGAAAAACACGACAAATTTCTAATTAATCTATGACAGACTCACGGTCAATCTACAACTCTGTTGAGCCAACTATGAACTCTTCAGAGTTTTAGATATGTGTTCTGTTCAATTTAGAGATTCATTTTTCTCAATTGACTTCCCTAGAAATTTGATTTCTTCACCGATTCTGAATCGAAAAAAAAAGCATGGCCAAGGTCATTTGAGGTAATCTTGGCTGTGACTTTGTTATGTACTGTTACTTGCAAGCTCTGATTTAAGAAGTTGATGTAATTTTCACGAATAATTAAGTTAACTCTATGTTCGACAAGATACATATATAACATCTACTGTTGAAAAACTATCGAATTGTTTCAAATTCTGACTGAAATCGAATCCCAAATCCGAGAATAAATGATCAGTACTTTACCCATTTGGCCATAGTGGTCTGCAAGCTTTTTACAAAAGAGATTTTATGTTTTTTAAGATGCAAAACTTGACAAGCTAGACCACTACTTGTACCTAAGACAATAAATCTCCATGAGACCCTCAAAAGAGGAGAAAATCAAGCGAAGAATCACTTTGGGATGGCAAACTCAACTTTGAAAAACCAGACAATCCTAATAATCCTTAAAAAAAAAGTATATGACCAATGCATTCTCCTGATAGACACTCATGGAGCTGAAGCATGGAACCTAACCAAGAGACAGACGTACAAACTGAGATGCATGCAACGTGCGCATGGAACAATCATGCTCAACCTAATATTGAGAGATCACAAGACAGCACAGTATATAAGGAAGAAAACGGGAATCGGAGACATCATAGAATCTATTGAAAAACTCAAATGGCAATTGGCAGACCATGTTGCAAGAATGGCAGACAACCAATGGACATCATGACACACAATATGGATCCCCAGAGATCACGTTAGAAACCGAGGCCGACAGAACACAAGATGAAGAGATGAACTTCACAGATTCAGGAAATACTGGCTCTGCGATACCCATGATAGAGGATTGTGGTGGATCCTGGAGAATTTCTATGTCCAACGACGGGCGATAAAAGACTGATGACGATCTTTTCTGATACAAAGCCAAAGGAGTATCAAGAAAATCTTAACATACACAGTCAGCAACTCTGTCCCAAAGGCAAAGTAGTAGTTATTCATGGGCTATAATTAAGGTGTTGATTAACAACAGTGAATGTTGTTTCTAATGACGGGTCTTTTTGCGTCACTTTCCCTCGAAGCAATATGTAATTTTGTTGTTGGTTTCTTCGAGGGACAGACATGAGCCTCCGTGGCCCAATGGATAAGGCACCGGCCTCCTAAGCCGGGGATTGCGGGTTCGACTCCCGTCGGGGGTGATCATATTTTTGATGGGTGAATCTTTATCAAACAGATCCAACTCGGGGGACTGTATAAATTACGGGTTGATTGCTGAGAACTCACTTGTAGGGCAGTATATTTTGCTCTTTCTGTAGAGAGGTAACAAAATCTTTTTTTATGGCTACCCTACTTTCATACCACAGGTAATAATGCACCACTCCATTTACTGATTGGTCACATACCGTTAAATGGAATCAGACTTTAAGATCAATATTATCGGGTGAGTGCGAATTCAGACCCGACAGAAGTCTTTTTCTCCAAAATCTGAAACTTTATTTTAACCCCCTTCCACTCAGGATTCATTACGTATGTAAGCCAAATTTAGTTGGGCTGCGCCCATATTCAAGTAGTTTCTATAGCGTGACAGACAAATGGACGAAAAACAAAAGGGACATCATTGAATTATGTATGTATAAACTCGTAAAATACTCCTTCCAGCAGCAGTTTGTATTGATGGATATGAATTGAAAAGTTAATTTTACGACCTCCACAGATTAACAATAGTGAGGATTTTCTCTAATGATCAGTCTTTTTGGCCCGACACACCCACACCGAATCACTATACAATCTTGTTAGAGGTTTTTTTTTCTGTCAAGCAACATGAGTACCCGTGGCTCAATGGAAAGGCATCAGGTTTTGTACCCTGTCCTTTCATTAACTTCGTGCATCAAGCTGTAAAAGCATTATCCATCCGAGTATTCAACAAAGTTTTTTGAGGTCTAATGGCTGATCTGATCTTAGCCATTTTTTCCACCGTGACCTATCTCTGTATTAACTTCTACCCGATTTCGAAGCTTCACACATACGCACAGCTACGCAGCTATGCCACGTGCTCCGAACGATTATCACCTCTCACTCTCGTGAATGAAATGGCAACGTCTTTTTACTACCCTATAGTCACGCTGATCTTTCCTAAACTTCTTTACTTCAGGAAACACGCATGGATAAAAATCCATGTTCTCTGTATTTCATGGTCTGTCCGCCAGAGAAGTTAACGCACATGACTTGGCAGTATGTCTTGCAAACTGAACCAGGATTCCACGTATTACCTTGGAGCAATCCAAGCTATATGGAAATCCAAGCATTCACACAACTCCGCTCCAACTCCGACACCAGTACTATCAATGACAAGAAAGCTCCTACCTTTCGCTATTTCTTCTCTCCTCATCATGTTACACAATCGATCACATTTACGTTATCCTTATATGTACTTCAACTTCATCCTTGTATTAAACGTCAGTCTTTTGTCTGTCCTAAAATACTTGTATGTGTACTTTTCACCTTGTTTCAGTGCGCGTCCAAGTTCATACTTGGTGTGCATTCTGTTCTCTTCATAATTTCTTCCTTCCACATCTTCAGGGCTGCACGTACGCTACTCTTCAAACCACGAGGATCCCAAATCCTTCGTCTCCCAAACATCACATTGTTCGTTTCAACAAAAGTCGCCTCCACAAAAACAGGGCCGGTGCACTACATACCAAGCCACGAGGAGACCTAATTACTCGCCTCTCAACATTCCATCGTACTATTCATTCCCCAACGAAGTCGTCACCATGAAAAGTCTAACGAAGATTGTATCAAATGATTAACGTTTCTGGTTTGAGCTACACAAGGCTTTCAAAAACATAGAAACATAGACATATAATCTGTGGAATAATTGGTTTACTTTCCTAATTCGTGAAACTTGCATCAAATTCTAAAAACAAAGCTCTCAAGAAAGGTAATTCTAATCATAAGAATATACAGATACTGCCAAAGACAACCCAAAAAGTCCACTATATTATGTCCCCGATTCAGAATTGTTGAAGAAATGAAGTGTCCACGGAGATAACTTGAGGAAAAAGAATCTCAAAACTGAATTAAATGTATGTTTATAAATTCTGCGATAAAACAGTCCTTAATTGACTGAGTAATGCAATCAACAGACCGCGAGTCTACCATAAACGATCTAAAGATTTGCAATGTTTTATCTCCGATTCATAATTATTGAAGAAATAAAATTTCTACGGAGATTATTAGAGGAAAGTGAGTCTCTAAACTGTATTGAATGTATGTACATAACTATGCGATAAAACAGTCCTTAATTGACTCAGTAATGTAACAGACAGACCGTGAGTCAACCATAGACGACCTAAAAATATACTATGTTTTATCTCTCGTTCAGAATTTTTGAAGAAAACAATGTATAGTCTTTTAAAATAGGTCGAATGAGTAAATGAATTCAACAAATTGTATTTGATAGATGAGAGGAAATTAGAGTATCTAAAAAGTAAGGATATCAGCTTTGTCAGCTGTCTTGTTTGTGCAGAAAATCAAGTCTATCTCATAATTACCACACAGTAATCTGAAGGTCATGAGTTCGGTCCCCACTTGGGGCAATGACTTTTTTTTAGATGTGCAGAATAATTGTCATGATATTTTGAACAGTCTGCTTGACCAAGGTTTCCGAATTCTAATCTCTTCGTAGGTTATAATTCAGAATATTTCTTTTTTAAAGAAGAAGCAATGTCTTAACAGAATCACCATAGGTTTTGACGTCGTCAGTAGCCTCCAAGTTTTTTTTTTCATCATCTCTTCTTGAAGGTATTGATTGCGATATGCAAAGGTTTCTCTCGGAAGCTTACAGTTGATTTTGGAGAACTGATTTGAGAGCATCCTCCCTCGTTTGCGTAAAGAAATTGCATCTTCTGAAAAGGAGGTGACCACATCAAACAATTTCAGCTGAATCAATGTCTACTAAGTGAGCTGCAGGAAATATTTAGATTTTACCGGTCATGTATCAGAATCCATACAATTCTCATTGTTTCCTTCGGAAAGTAACTTTTTGGGGCATCAATTGAAACATTTGTACGAATATCTTAATGGTTTGGCAGAATAAAAAGCAACAGATTTGATAAAACTTCCCTATTTTCTATTTCAGTATTTGTTCTTCATTACTGACACAGTAGATTCGAGTCCCTACGGAGAAATTTGTTTTAACTGCAAAAGGACTAAAAATTATGCTTCTTTCCTTTGGCATGATGGTAGAAAAATAGAAGGTGAAAAATAAGTTATGGGTTAAAATGAATTGATTCACTTGAAAACGCAATGAGTTGACTTTCAATCATTTGATTTTTGAATAAAGTTTAGGACCTTACATCTTTTCTGATATTTTCTCAAATAAATACAAAGCAAAGAAAGCTGTAACAGATGCAGTCAGCCAATCTGTCCCAAATGGGCCATAATTCAGAAGTTGATTTTCATTTGCAGATTCAGCGACAGTGAAGATTGTCTCTAATGATCAATCTTTGATTTGACACAAAGCTTTAAGAAGAGTAAAATCCCATCTTTTCACGCTGCATCTTGTGCCTCGATATCTCAATGAATCAGGCATCGATATCCTAAATCGGAGATTGAGGTTTCATCACCTGTTGCAGGTGAATCCTTTTTTACAAGTGGACATAGCATGAATTCTGAGGGACCAATCGTCCACGGAAGAATGAGCTATGATATTATTTCTATTATCATTCAGACTATCCTCATCTTGGTTGTTTTTCATACAACGTTTCGGCCGTTGTACACTTTGGACACATAGCGTAGTGGATACAGAATCAGACAGAATTACTGCAAGTAATCTAATGGTTCTAGGTTCAATCCCAGTGAGAGACAATAATAATACTACTAATGCTAAGAGGGGAGTGCAGTCAATATACACCCGTCGGTTAAATAAACGGTTCGGTTCGTTACTTCCCCACACCAACCAGATGATACCTGATGAAGGTTATAGAGTACAACAGCCGAAACGTTGTATGACAAACAACCAAGATGAGGATAGTCCAAATAATAATAGAAATAATAATCATACCTCATCTCAAAAATTCCGAGATACACGAGCTATGATATGTTGTTGTTTTTTCATCTGTTATACTGATGATAAAATCTCAAATAAACCCCCAAAACTAATAATTTGCTACTCTACATGCACCCAGATACTAAGCATAACCAACCAGATTTTTCTATATCTGGGCCTTGATTAAGAAGATAATCTTCACAGATTATCGATCAGCCTTTTGTCATGACATACACAAACTCCAAAGCAATCTACAATTTTCTTTTTGTCTTTTAGAATACGCAGACGTGAATTTTCTTAGCCTAACTGATGAGGCACTGGCCTTCTAAGCCAGATATTGCAGGTCCATTTACTTTTTTGACCACAGACTTAACATGACCTTTGTCGGACTGATCCTCCTTGGAATACTGGGCTAAGTCTTTTGCTAAAAAATCAACTTTCAAACGATCCAACAATGTTTCTTTTTTCATGATAATGCTGTCCAGCTTGGCGTTTGAAGAATGTAAAGTCAATGAGACCACCTGAAATTTCCACCACATTTTCCTAAGATTCAGGATTTTTTCTTATCTTAAAATCAAACAAAGTCTTTGCCAAATGATCATTGGTTTTGACATCGTCAACACGCCCCCACGCTTTCATTCCAGTTTTTATCAACGGGTCATCGTATTTCAAATGGTTCAAGGCATCAGTTAAGCGATGGAAGCTGACAGTTGATTTTGAAAAAACTGATTTGATAGCGAATTCGCTCGTTATCATAAACATGTCGCATCTTCTGAACAGCTTGGAATCACGTGAAACAGTTCCGGACACATCGATGCTTACTAATTGAGTCCAGGCAATCCTCATTGAGTCCTCCAGAATGTGACTTATTTCAGCATTAACTGAGACATCTCCACGAGTTGTTTTTGGTGTTTTAATAGAATAAAAAGCAATGGCTTTTATGAAACGTTCCTATTTTCTATTTCTTCAGTTGACCCTCATTACTGATTCTATTGATTTTAGTCTCAATGGAAGAATTTGTTTTAACTGCACAGAGGGCCAACAACGATGCTTTTGTCTTTTGACAAGACCATAAAAAAATAGTGGTTACAAAAGAGAATTACACATTGGAAATACATTGATTTATTCAACAAAATACTGAGCAACTAGTAATCGGACTCGATCCTTTAATTTTAAAGTTTACACCCTCAAAGGTTTTCTGATATTCCATCGAATAAATATTAAGCAGAGAAATCTGTAACATACTAAGTCAACAACTCTGTCCAAGGGGCAAAGTAATTTTCATTCAAATTGAGAGTTTAATCTATGATCATAAGTTAACGCCAGTCAAGATTGTCTCTAATAATCAATGTTTCGGGCATGACACATACAAAGCTTTAAAAAACATGGAATCTCGTCTCACAAAGCGCTGTGTGACTCTGTGGCCCAATGGAGAAAGCATTAGTGTCCTAAACTAGGGATTGTGGGTTCAACTCCGGTCGGAGGAGATGACTTTTCCAACATTGAACGTCATATAAATTCTGAGGTACTGATCCTGCGTGGGATGATGTTGAGTTTTATCATTCGTGAAACTTTTATCAGCTTCTAAAATCAAAGCTCGCAAACAGTTTCTTCCCCATGGCTAGGAACTCAGTCTACCCTGCTATTTTAAACATAGCATGGGGAATGAATCGGATTCATGTCTTTCCCAAGATCTTTATTACAAAATTAAGGTACACAGCCTCGCCCAGTGTTTGATTTCCGGCAGCCGATTCCATTGTCGGTGCTGTCAACCGCTACGCCACATGCACCTCCAAATAGTAGGCATTACCCACTGGATACAACAAGCAGTTAATCTTATGATTCAAAATAAGTGACATTGGAGATTGTCTCCACTGATCAGTTTTTTTTTTCGCCTCATACACTCACAAAGCTTAAATCAATATACAATCTTCGGCTTTGGATTCTCTCAGCTAGTGTCATGGACCTCAGTATTTCAATGGAAAAGGTACTGGGCTCCTGAGCCAGGGATAACAGGTTTGATCTCCTCATCAGAGGTGATCACTTTTTATCTGTGCACATTGTATACCTTTTGTCGGACGGATCCTCTGTAGGAAAATGGGGCAAATTTTATCATATGTGAAACTTACGTCAGCTTTGTAAATCAAAGCTCCTAGAAAAAGTATTGTATTTGCTGTTATACAGTTTGAGCCACGTGAAATCGATAATGATTTTATTTGAATTTGAAAGACGCTGGAATTCTAGATTGTTCAAATATCATTAAATCTTGAAACGTACTTCGTTGGTTACACTGAAATGACACTCTCAATCCTGAAGATTTCTCAAAAGAGTTACGCAATAAAATATGCTTTCATTTCTTTTACACGTAGCACTCAAAGAATGAGATACAACATTAGAATTTGATCATTATTGAAACCATTTGTCGTATTTTTGTTGCCATCTATCGCAATGTTCTAGCCGTTTCACATTTCGTGTTCGTTAAGTAAGCAGTATTGATAAGAAATAAAAAGAAACTTCTAATAGGATTTGAATGCATTTGCTATTTGTCGTAGTCTCTTATCTTTGACGTCACCTTAGAGCAAGACCAAGTGAACACACACGTAACATACATAGTCAATAACTCTGTTTGAGACGCAAAGTAATTTTTATACATGGTTCTTAACTCAGAAGTTATGTTATCAAAGGTTAACATCAGTGAAGATAACCGCTAATCATCATTGTTTCGGGCATGACACACAAAGCTTAAAAAGATATCTTCACTTTTCACGGAACGTCGTGAGCCTCCGTGGCGCAGTAGATGAAGCATCGGTCTCTAAAACCAGAGATAGTGAATTCAACTCTAGTTGAAGGAGATGACTTCTAACAGAGAGACCAGTTCAGCATGGAAAAATGTCAAGTTTTATTATCTCTGAAACTCATGATTAACTTCTAAAATCAAAGATTACAAGCAGTTCCTTCCCCATGACTAGAAACCTAATCTACCCTGCTATATTATCCATAACTTAGGGGATATTGTATTCATGTGTTTTTTAGGGACTTTACTATGAAATTAACATATGCAACCTCGCCCAGGATTTGATAGCGAGTCGCTGATTCCATTGTCCGTCCCCTCAACCGCTACGCCACGTGCACCTCTAAATGTTAAGCATAACCCACTGGGTAGATTTTATACATGGGTCTTAGTTGAGAGGTTAATGTTACGATCAAAGATGAGCAAGAGTGAAGATTGCCTTTACTGAGCAGTCTTTTTCGCATTATACACATGCACAAAGCTTAAAGCAATATACAAAGCTGTCTTTGGTTTCTCCTTGTTCGTGCTGCGAGCCTCCGTGGTCCAATGGATGGTGGCACCAGTCACCTAAGCCGGGGATTATGTGTTCGACTTCAGTCGGAGGTGATCAATTTTTCAACTGCGCACACTATATATCTTTTATCGAACACATCCTCAGTGAGAGAACAGGTACCACCGTAAGATTTGTAATTCAAAGCTTACAAAAGTTATGCATTTGTTTGAAATACAAAGCGAATAAGCTCTTAACATACACAATCAGCAACTAATGGTAATTTTCATACATGGATCTTAATTAAGAGGTTAATATTACATTTACAGATTAATGACTGTGAAGCTTGTCTTTTATGCTCAATCTTTTTTGACATGACACATACAAAGATTCAAGCAGTATAAACTTTTAGTTTTGGCTTCTTCCATCAAGAGCTGAATGTCCCTGTGACTCAATGGAAAAGGCACCGACTTGCTGAGTCACTGAATGCGGATCCGACTCCCGTCGGGGGTGTTTATTATCTTTACCTGCAGACATCAATATTTTTTGTCAATCTGGTAAAGTAAGTTTGTAAATCATAAAACCTTCTCTAAAAAAGCTGCCGAAGACTACTTGAACCAAAAGATAGATACTGGTTTACTAACCCGAGGTCTGCTCAGATCTGAGGTGTCAATATTTGTGTAATTGTTGACTGTTTAAGATTAGTCAATCCTCATTGTGTGTTCCAGTGTGGGGATTAGATGTGTATCATTTGAAAGTCCTGCATTAATTGATTTTGATGTTTTTGTAGAAAGCAAATCAATACTTTTTATAAAAAGAAGTTCATCAACTGAATTTAAGGGTTAAAACTATGACGATATGATATTTTTAGCAGCTGTATTCCGAGGAATAACTAACTAGTATGTCCTTTTATAAAACAATGGAAAATGTGAACAAATGAGAGGGAAATTCATAAGAGGAGAATTGACTAATTTATCAAGTAAAATACTGAGTACCAGTGAGAGGATTCGATCCTTGGATTTTCAAAAAAAATTAGCGATCTCGTATCTCTTCAGATGTTTCGTCAAAAAAATATCAAGTTAAGAAGTATGTTGTATACAAAGTCAGCAGAAAGGTATTGTAGTTATTATTCATGGGTCATTATTAGGAAGTATATGTTATGTTAACAGATCAACGACACCGAAGATTGTCTCTAACGATCAGTCTTTTGGGCACACAAAACTTGAAGCAATATACAATGTTATCTTAGGTTTCTATTAGGTGGAACCGTGAGTATCCTTGGTCCAATGGAGTAGTCACCAGCCTCTTAAGATGGGCTCTGAGTGTTTGACTCCCGTCGGGGGTGATTACTTTTTCGACTGTTGACTTCTGTAAGACTGATTTTCCATGTAAGATATGTTTTATTATTTGCGAAACTTGACCAACATTTTGAATGAAAGCGCCTTATCAAAGTAATGCATTAGACGTTCGGTTATTTGAACTTAATAAGATTATTTAATAATTCATCAGATATGAAGAGACACTGGATTTTAGGTTCTTCCAATTGCAATAAATCCTGAATCTTCAATCGATGGTGACGTTCTTAACAATGTATTGAAATCTTTTTAATGTAGAATATTTCTTTCAGACGAGTATCAAAACCCAAAGGAATACAAACATTAGAATTCGATGATTATTAATTTTTATCTAGTTGATCTTTCATTTCGTTCTTGTAATTTTTCATGACAATGCTTCGTCGTTTTAACATCCGACGTCTGTTAATCAAGCAATATGGATTGTAAATAAATGACCAGTCTTTTTGGCATGAAACACAGTTATGAAGCAATATGCTTGTTTTTGACTTCTTCCTTCTGTGGGTGTGAGCCTCCGTGGGCCAATGGATAAGGCATATATATATATATATATATATATATATATAGTAAGCAGTGCTCTTATGCTGGCTTCAGCTTCAGTCGTTCCTGCTCATTTATATCACATTACTACTTGGCTTGTTTGCAATATTCGAATCAGAATAGGCATCAACAAACACCCGAAGTGGCGTCAAGCATTTTATCCAACACTTTTTTTACTCATAACTGGGGGGAATACATAAGTCCATGCCTTTTAAGTGCAAAGTAAACAAAAACTGTTCCAGTCGGAGTTCGAAGTTGGATTGCTAAATACATTCTACGAACCGTTACTCACTCAGTCACCCTGCACCTTATATATATATATATATATATATATATATATATATATATATATATATATATATATATATATATATATATATATATATAGTGTAACGAATCCAAACTCTACTATTTTCAGCTCTACTCTAAAACAACTTAACTTCAATAGTAAAATGTTGTATGTATCGAGCACTCTATGAAACAAATCCATCACATATCAGAAGTGGCTTTATATTATTGATATATTATTATTATTATATTATGTTATACTGCTAGCCTGATTTGTAAATTATATATATATACATATATATATATATATATATATATATATATATAGTGTTGGTCACATTATATATATATGTGCACGTGTGTGTGTGTACGTGTGTGTGTGCACGTGAATGTGTGTGTGTGCCTGTGTGTGTGTGTTACCGTTACTTTTGACCGGAAACATTAAAATTACAAACAGACTGAGTGCTTCCTTTGTAGAACATGATAGTCCTTGACGTCTATTGTAGAGACTTTTTATTCAATAACAAGGGAAAGTTTATTCACTCATAAGCAAAGAAGTAAATAAAATGAAAAAAAAAATGGACAATGGTCACGTCTCTCCATCACATTTCCTCTCCAACTCACTTGTCCTTTGCCATTTTTTGTCCGATGCTTTCTTGTTGAACCATTGCCTTAAAGTGGAAATATCCGCTCTTTCTTGCAAACGTACAACATGAGATAACCTTTGAAGGAACCTTCCGTGACAGAAAATTTATTTTTTGTGTGTTTTTATACTAACTCGCTCAAAGCTCCATTCGGCGGCCTTTAAGCTTGATATAAAATCACTTCCTATTTACTGAAAAATTATGATTATTCTGTATTTATGTAAATGGACAGAAGAGTGTCGCGAATCCTGGGGAAGGTCTATGTCCAACGACGGAAGTTGAAAGACTGATGATGATGATGATGATGATGATGATATGTGAGTTGAAATTCCTGGTGTTATCTCCCTTGGATAGACTCTTTTTGTCAATCTATTTTTAATTTTATCTTATTATATAAATCTAACGAGCACTAGTGATTCGATTGAATTGGAAATTGCTTTTATACTCCCCAATGGAGCATTTTAACTATATTGCGTTAACAAAAACTGCGCAACAATGTGCCGTTGAAATGAAGCATAGAAAAAGTTCGAATTTCTTCGTTTTCTTCTCTTTTCACTTTATACTGTTTCAGCTAACAACCAACCATAAATTTATACTATATAGACAATTAGATGAAAAAAAAACACACGCTATTATCAGAGTATTTAATCTACTATTCTTTCCTGTTTAGTCATATAACGCAGACTATTTTCAATGCGTGTTCCATACCATAATGACATGTGGATTTTCAGTGAGAATCGAACTTGCTTGAACAAATTAGCTTCAAAGACAATCTTGCTAACCATGTTAAGTACATAAGTGGTCATTTTGTTGAACGTAATTTATTCCAGCATACGATTACAGTTGTGAGGCTCTCGGCGACGCCGATCCATTCGCTATATGTTGAGATCCACACAGAATGCCCTACTAGTTAGATGAATTACTATAATATTAGTACTTATAGCTTTTGAGCAGAGATTAGAAATCTAATCTCATCTGTTAATACTGCTTCAGTAAGTTCAAGTGGCATAATAGTTTTCACCACGTAAAATAGAATTGGTGAACTGAATAATAATTATCTATTCTATTTACGTTTTCTAAATTGAGTGATATATTAACCGTATAATGACGGGAGATCATTCCAAATAAGTTTCTACATAATATAACGCAATTTACAATTCATTTTGTCGAACAAAAAATGTCCATTCCTTGATTGATATATATATATATATATATATATATATATATATATATATATATATATATATATATATAGAGAGAGAGAGAGAGAGAGAGATAGATAGATAGATAATTATCATAATTAACGCTCCCTCATTCAGGGTTGAACACTCTTTATGTGAGGTAACTCATTCATTATAAGCTTATACAATGCTCTTACAACTTAGGAATAGAGCACTCTTGTGGATGGGGAATATATGCGTGAGTAAATATATCACTTAAATTCAACCTTAGTAACCGTCCAGTTCTGCGTAGGCAAGATGCCAGCCTCTGGGTCTGAAGCAAAGGTTTCGATCCTACCCCGTGGCACTGGATGGGATAATGGATAGTCTATAGCCACACTGAGGAGTTGTAATACAACTAAACAGCTGTCTGTGGATGACATTATAATATATATATAGAGAGAGAGAGGGGGGGAGACCCCTTCATTCTCAAAGAACGAAACGGAGTTGGAGCGAATAAAAGTACATGGATGATGAGCTTAGTTATGGGTAAACTTCTCTGGTCCCTTTCCCCCTGTTTCTTTTTTTTTTTTGTCCTATCAGTCTCATTTTAGTTTTACTTTGAACTCCATAATGATCCCAGACCACTCTGCCCTGGGTGAAATCATTTACAAGCAAACATTTATGACATCCAACCACCAAGATTTTACGCATTCCCTGACCTTGTTGACATCGCAAAATCGTGCGTGAACTTGACATTAAATAGATCACCGACAGAGAGACTAAACTATTTGATCAGGTGAAAGCAATTAAGTAAAGGTAAATACTTGACAAAAGAAATCGATAAAGTGATCCACACGAAACATTCGCCACCTGATAAGACACAAATTCTATATTTACTCAGTTCAACTTGTTCAAGCCTGCAATGGTACTGTATCTTAAGAATCGAACTCATATGAGTGCATTTATTTGCGAAACCACCTTTCTGAACATAGTACTATGATAGAAAACATTATAAACTAAGCTTAACGTGATCTGGCACAAGGTAACAATGGTAGAACATCTGGTGAGAATCGACCTCACTACAATGATGAGTTGATTTGCGAGTAAAGCTGTCCCTATGAAGAGCCCTTACAATGGCCTAAGGGAGCACTCAGTAAGGGTCAAACTCACTTCACTGGCTACTTGATCTTCGAGACGAGCTTATTAGCCATCGTACTATCATCGACTACCCTCAAAAAACTCCAGTTATCACAGTCTGATTGAATAGTATAATGGTTAGCACGTCTACCTCACACAAGTTCAATTCCCAATATTATCGACAGGTGTGGAAAATTCTTCATTGGGACAAATTTCATGGGCTTTCAGCAGCTAATTGTACATTTTGTGTAATTAGGGTGGAGGTATCCCTTCGGTGGATTTGCATCCTGCCAAAAGGTGTAATAGAAACTTGCAGGTATGAAGTCCTGGTCTCGGCCAGATATGAGACTCGTCGGGATCACTAAACTGAAGTCTGCTACAAAAACCACGACTTTGTCAGCGGTCGTCATACTCCACTGGGGGGGGGGTTGTCTCTTGAGAGACTTGACGCTTTACCTCACCTTCACCAGTTACGCAAGAATGGCAGACAACCGAAGGACATCGTGACTCACGGCATGGATCGTGAGAGATCGCATGTGCAACCGAGGCTGGCAGAGTATTAAATGGAGAGAAGAGCTTGACAAATTCAGAAAGAACTGGATTTGTGACGCCCACGATAGAGAAGTGTGACGAATCCTTGGGAAGGTCTATGTCTAACGACGAACTTTAAAAGAATAATGATGATGATGATGATGATGATGGCGATGGTACCCTTGGGGAGTGCCATGAAGACGGATAGAATTTATATGAGGTGTATTCTACTCACACCTCATTCCATCGTCTTATTTTTCAAAGCTTATCATTGATTAATCAGACTTTGTCAAACTCTTTTCCAAACCTTGAGTTGACTTTAGTGTCATATCGTAGCAACCCTATTCAAAGTTACCGGAGTAAAAATCAACATTAAATGACAAATTTAACAAATCAACCAAAATTTATCTTACAGATACGGAAGCGCTTAATCAATAATTAATAAATACATACGTATTTTTAGATTTTTTTATTTATAATATATGCAACACGAAAGTTGCACTAATCATATTCACTCGCAATAGAAGTCGGAGCTCAGTTTGAAGCCATATGTTATATAAGGAGGAAAACTTGTTCATTATCGAGGACGCGCTTAAGCAACGATTATCCACCGATAAGAGGCGAATGTCAAGGATTATAACAAGCTTCACGCGGTTATTAAACCGCAAAAATAGTTAATTTTTTTTTTAGAGAGATTGCTTGACTGCTGCTCATGGAGCAAATATTAAGAGCTATTAATGGCAAGATGGAAGTACTTATCTGTCTATGCATGTATGTACGTATCTATTTATTGATCTATTTTTACATTTATCTATCTATCTATCTATCTATCTATCTATCTATCTATCTATTTATCTCAGTCTATTCGTATTGAACAATCGTAACCATCAAAAATGACGAAGAGTTCTCTCGTTTTTCATACATGCATGCGTTTGTGTGTTTGTGCTGGCCATACCGTTTAATGTACAAAACTTGAAAACTGGCATCAGTACTCCACTAGGTCCTTTCTAGAATTTTTTTCCCTTTCAAAAAATCAACCCTTTTAAATTTTTTTGAGGGGCTTTAATTTAGCGGGTTTGTTATTAACATTTAAATCCTCCAGAATCTAGATATTTCTAGATGTTTTTTCACTCTATTTTGATGTTTTCCAGAGGGAAACGCCAGTGATGTCATGAATGGAATTTATTTTAACCATATCTAATCTTCGATGGAAATTTTTTCCTAAAGTTTTCTGATGCTAATATTATTCAATTATCAGCGGTGATGGTGAATCTATCTATCTACGTCAGTAAATTATTTACCCAGTTTCTTTTGTCAAATTCTTATTTATATCAAACACAGAATATCTTCCAGCTTAATAGAGCACTCTGGTGGATGGGGAATTCATGCGTAATTGAATATATCGCTTAAATTCAACTTTACTGACGTAGGACAGAGGTAGGATGCCAGCCTCTGGGTCTGAAGCGAAGGTTTCAATCCTACCTCGTGGTAATGGATGGGATAATGGATAGTCTATAGCCACACTGAACGGTTGTAGTACAACGGAACAGCTGTATGTGGATGACACAATTATTTAATTATATATATATAATTAGGTAATTAGGTGGAATTAAAGTGATATATTCACTCATGACTATCTCTCTCTCTCTCTCTCTCTCTCTATATATATATATATATATATATAGGGGAAGTGAAATTTTGATTTCTATGCTTGTGGCTGGTTGTTGTAAACTATCTAGGTTGTATTTGGAATGATTCCGATGTTTTCTATCAGTCAAGTCGGATGGGTGTAGTTACGGGAGATATATCATATAATTGTTTTCTGTCTTCCAGTTTTAGGATTCATCTTATTATGGTGTTATAATGTAATGCTGAAAAAGAACTACATAATCCATATATATATATATATATATATATATATATATATATATATATATATATATATATATATATATATATATATATATATATATATATATATTTACATATATATGTGTGTGTGTGTGTGTGTGTGTGCATTTAGGCAATCATCTTTCGTTGATACATGTTTTATTAAACACGACAAATAAAGAACTTGTCTTTCAATTTTCTGATTAACCTTCCTTGTCAACACACAAGAAAACGTGTATCTGGATAGAATTGATGTTAATATGGCTCAAAGAGTGTGATCAAGCCCTTTCGGTCATACATTTGTCCATTATCAAGACCGGTGGGAATATGTTACTGGTAAAAGTAGCTAAGTAGATAGATAGGTAAACACAGATAGATAGATAGATAGATAGACAGATAGATAGATAGATAGATAGATAGATAATGTGAACCAACTGGGAGTTGTTAACAGACTAAGCGAGCTGTTCAGCTTGTTAGCTAGCCAGACATGAAAAGATTAAGATAGATAGATAGATAGATAGATAGATAGATACATACATACATACATACATACATACATACACATAAAAAATTGTTTCTTTGGACTAATTTGAAAAAAATTACTTTGTAGAAGAAAATTTAACCGAGATTTATTAGTTTGTTTCGAGGTAAATTTCTAATTAAATATGATAAATATTACCTTGAGATAATCTTATAGATTCAAGAGAAACAAATTAGAGTAATTTTGAAAGTTTTATTCCGTAACACCTTTTCAGTATAGACGGATATGATTTTAGCTTACCGTTAGTGAGACTTTATATCTGCTTTATCATGGTCAACAAACACCGAATCTTTAAAAACATATTCTCGCGGTTTGATAGCCCTGTGAAGCTTGTTATAATCCTTGGCATTCGCCTCTCATCGACGGATAATCTTAGATTAAGCGCGTCCTTGCAGATAAAATAAACAAGGTCTATCCTTATATAATATGCCGTTTCACGAAAACGTGACAAAATGTCTTCATGTACCTTCAATATAAGATATTGCGTGCTATCTTTTCAAAAAGCGAGCATTATGAGATGAAATAATTCGTTCATTTTTTGAAAGAATATGCAATTTGAAGGGTACTTAACTGACGTTGTGTAAATTTGACCTCATCCTCTCCCAGGATGGTGGATAATCTCAGGTGAATTGGCGTGCACTTAAAAAAAAGATTTGCCAATTCCTTGCATGATACTGATCGTTGTATTCTGCGAAGTGCAACCAACTTTCTGCCTTGTCTTTGAATTGGATCACGCTTTCGTCTACACTACACAACAATCTACAGGGACATATTGAAAATTTTTCAATTTCTTCTCAATGTTGAATACACTTCTTGATATTCCCACTTGTTGCAATATCATCCTAACTTTACAAATTCTATTCCAAATAAACTTCCTCTCTTCTTTGAGTTCAAATCTTTAGCAGATCCCATGAAGGCAATATTGTTTATGTCTTTGTAGTTTAAAAAAGGCTTAAAAATGGAACGAATTTTGAAATAAAGTGCACAGTAATTTCTACAATACAGCATATTAAAAATAATATAGGTACGACATGTCTATTGAACAGAGAAGAGGAATTTTTTATCGCCCTCAAATATCATTTTTCTTTTTACCAGCTGTGAATTAACCAAAAGTATAACAAAAACTAGAAACAATTTTGTCCAGGGTTTTCGCTGAGTATTTCTGCAGTAAGCATTGTAGATGCAGCCTGACATTGGCACCATGAATATCGGAAACAAGTGTCATAGATTTTGCGACTGTTCTGTGGCTGACGTCAAAGTTGCGAAGCCATTTTTCGCGTCGAACGACACTGTAGAACATAAAAACAAAGCAAAGATTGGATGATCGAGTTGAACCCCAAACTGGCTGTCTATTTGCGCAAAATTCATGAACGGTTACATGGGGTCGGTGTTCATACTAATCCCACTAATAATGATCTGATTTCCATCTATTTATACATCCCTGTGATAATGATAGTTTATAGATAGAAGATAGAATAAATCTGGGTTTTTTTTTTCAAAAGGTAACATATTGTTTTTTTTTCAGCGGGGGTTCAATTTACTAAACAATTCCGATACAGAACTGGACCCTGAATCCATGACCTGGTTTATGATTTTATTACTTACATCATCAGAGAACACAAGACGTTCTATGATAAAGCAATCATATAATCTCATAATCATTGTTGGGGAGGTTGTTATAACACTCTTTTGAAAGTTGTTTTTTAACTAACTTCATATTGTTTAGACACTTTTTTTCGAGGTTGCTACTGATCACTGGATACATAAAACTCAAACACACCTAAATGGATATTATCATCCATCCCCCACCAGAAGATACCTTGATAAAAAAATAAAGCTGAATACCAGGCTATTGCAAGAGTGTTTTTTCTTTCATTATATATATATATGTGTGTGTGTGTGTGTGTGTGAGTGACGTGAAAAAATGAATTTTAATTCCTACTTATTAAACAATACTCACTTATAATTTTTGATAATGCAATCAAAAATCTTGGGATAACGATAGCTGTTAGAGCTTTCCATACTTTAAAATTTTACGTTACTTTTGTTGGGCCCTTAAAATGCCTTTCTCTGCTTCCCAAATTACGGATCTCATTAGAGAGTATAGTTTAAAACCATCTCGAGTTGAATATCTAAGACCTACGACCGTTCAAGGGTATGGAAGCAACATGCAATTTACAATGAGGAACGTCACGACAGAAAGGTTGAACCCATGGATAGTTTATATAATATCCCTTAAACGTCTCTCTTTCATATTTCACGACTACTCAATTATCTCTCTTTGATTCTATTCATTTCATTTTCAATTACATTTATTGACTGAAGTATTGTTTATAATCTCATTTATTCTTTCTCCAAAATAGATTAAAAAGTGAGGCAAGCAAATCTTAAAAAATATCCGACTAGTTCCAATCGAAATGTCCTGTTTTAACAAAATGACAATTTATTGAAATAGCTTTTTGAATTTGTAGTTTGAATGAGATAAAAATAGAAAATTATCCAAATAATTTTTTTTTAAAATCCCATTTGAAATTTCAATTTTTAAGAACTGAGAACTCGGCACCTGAATTTTTTCTTGCCTCAAACTCCTATAAAACATAATTTTATCGTCAAAATTGCTTGTAATTTTGATTTGCCTGTGATGTTTTTCAATTTGCTTGCTCTTTTATCATCTCAAATATTCTCGTGGAAAATTCATATTCTTCTTTATTGGATGATAAGAAGCATACCTTTGAATCAGAGAACAATTTATCATTTTGTGCTCGCTGAGTTTTCATGCGAATAGCACCGGGTTCTATAGGAAATCAAGTGGCAGCAAGTCTCTTCCAAATCTCTTCGAAGTATTCTAACTTATTTTTTGTAATGCTTTTCTTAAGAGTTTCAATTTTCCCCGGATTTAAATAAATTCCATAACTTTGCATGGCTGTATGCGTCAGTAATGATTGGCTGTACTGTTATCCACGTATACCTCATTTTTTCTGCTCTCTAGTAAGGTCTGGATATTTTTCCAGCTTTTCATTTTCTTAAAATGTCAATTAACCGTCTTCAGCGAAAGTGACATCCTCTTTCTGACAAATCTTCTTCTCTTTGTTCACGATGACTAGATCCGATCTTTTGGTCTGGGTCGGGTTATCTGTTAAAATTTATGTATAAATGGAATAGAAATTTAATTTCTTCATTCTACTATGTAACGAGTCCAACCCTCACTGTGTATCCCATACGTTTACCCTTATGCCAGACTAAGCTAAACTTTGTATATACCCATAAAAAGATCAACACGGATTTATTACGCAAACAATGTGCAACGAAGCCATTTATTGATACCAGACATGTAAAGAGATGCAATGTGACATCAGCTTGGGTAGTGTCAATGAAATGCTAATGCAGAAATCTGAAGTGGCCTCTCAGTAGGAAGCAAATTGGGCTCTTAATAAGGCTGGAATTTGTAGTGGCCTCCCAGCAACACATATTTGAAACCTGTTAACATTGACCTGAATAACTTCGAATCCACGAAAAAGGAAGCTTTCATTTCTTTCCTGTATTGATTCATTGGATGAGAGTAGATTTCCTCTATTTCGTGATCTCCTGTTTGATTATTCAACTTCTTGACTTCAAAGCAATTTTAATGTCTTATCCACTTGACCTTCGCCTTTCTGTTCAATTACGTTATCTTCATCGAATAGGCAGCGTGCTTGGGTTGACTTCTTTCCTTGAAGGAAAGAGGTTGTGGCTTGAAGATAACACGTCTTGATTTTAAAGATCCGTTTTCAAACGTGGCTTCCACCTTACGAGTTGATATGTCTGAGTCACAGACGAGATAAATGGGTTCAGTTGTCTGAAAGCTCTTTGAATGAAATTTCTGATTCATCCAGCGCCGGGTTTTTCACACAACTGTAACCAAATTATGTGTACTTGTCGTGAAGCAACTAAAAACAGAATTGAATTGTGAAGGTTGGTGTTAAATATAACCAAGAAAGCTAAACAAGGTGATTCAATGTCATGTAATGATTAAGTTGGAGAGTGAATGGATCAGTTACGCCAGTGGTATCAATGAAAATGCTGCAGATACCTTGAATACATTCGCATAGAAATGAAACTCATTATATCGATAGTGTATAAGTCTTACGATAGTTTAAATTGGGGAAAAAACGAAATACCCCCTCTTCCAAAGCATTTCTATGAAGTCTTCAGAATAACATTAAAAGTTCCAAGGAATCCTAGTTGAAAATTCAAGATGATCAAACTGGCAGCCATTTTTTTCAAAATTGCTATCATCTTGGATTTTTTTTTTTTTTTCTTGGTAGTTTTAGTGCGTGGTTCTGGAGATTTCATTGAAATGCATTGTAGAGAGAAAATGTTTAGATCTTTTCAATTTTAGGTCCCAAAATGGGCTACAATGTTATTAATGGTGATTAAACAAAAGATAATTATGATAATTTGCATTAGAATTTTTCAAACTGAAAATAGAAATAAATTCTCTTGACCTTTTCAAAACAAAGTACTTGAAGTTCCGTGTATATTTTTGGAACTTAAAAAACTGTAAAGTTGAGTGAAAAAAATTGCAATTAAAAACTTTTTAGTAATTTGGATCAAGATTCACGATTTGTAAGTTTTAAAAAATCAAAGCTGGAAAAATAGCAGATTGTTTAAAAAAAAAAAAACAGGAATTTCTTGGAAAATAATGACAACATTGAATTTTTTCTGCCATTAAATAAATAAATGAGCACAGTTTGGGATTTATACCAAAAGTAGTTTTTAGACCTTTTCGAGTCCTATTTAGCCACAAGAAAGCCTCAAGAGGGATGAAATTCCGAAAAATATCGAGAAAGGATGTTTTAAATAAATCTGGTACAAAATTAGCATGTAAGCAAAGTTTTGTGTTTATTGCCCAATTTGGGAAACAAATAGATATTTCGGCCTTTTTAACCCTTCTTTGAGATCAAAGGGTCTAAAAAGAATTTTAAAAAGAAGGAATTCTCCAAACCCATTGTCCGGGATGTATTATGAAATATCTTTGATAAAGTCCATTTCCCCCCATCCTGTCCATTAATATATATATATATATATATATATATATATATATATATATATATATATATATATATATATATATATATATATATATATATATATATATATATCCAGAGACAAGTACAAAACCGGTTAAAGCTCATTAAAAAAATTATCATACCCCGAAGCCATAACTAAAAAGTTTGACTTGAATATATATATATATATATATATATATATATATATATATATATATATATATATATATATATATATATATATGTATGTATGTATGTATGTATATATATATTTTAAATACACAGACACACACACACACACATCTACATCAGTCTATTCGTATTTATCTATATATCTATCAACATCATTCTATTCATATCTATATATGCATACATATCTGCCTATCTATCTGTCTCACACACACACATACACACACACACACACGAACACATATATATATATATGACATAAAGATATCCGTTTGCTTATATCTATCTCTCTCAGTCTGTTCATATCAATCTATCTACATAAGCACACACACGCATGCGATTACGCACACGCACATACATGTGCACCAATTTGAACCTGCCTGGAATTTAAGGTGGCTGTGTATTTTCCACTGACGTCAGAGGCTGGTATTTGACCGCAGGTAAAATGCCAAGATTTCGAATGTTCTTTTTCAAGGCTGCCTGGCCGTTTCCACTCTCACCGAACCTAGGTGTCCTCGATAAGTATACCGAAATAAAGAATTCATGGAAGAAATAAATACTGAAATAAACAATACACATAATGTTGTTATTTTGTCAGCATCTATCTTGTCAACATAATTGAGACATAAATTGATTCTATATTTATAATCCATTTATTATTAATGATGAATTGTTGTTTAACTGTATTCCTGATTACTGACAATCCCTTGTTGGCTGATAATAATATACAACCGAAACTTGCTTAAGCAAACCTTCAAAAACCAGATGATCCCAAAATCCCCAAAAGAAGAGTATACAACCAATGCATTATCCCGATAGTCACTCATGGAGCTTAAACATGGAACCTGACCAAGAGACAGACCTTCAAACTGAGAAGCATGCAGCGTGTGCATGAGAGAATCATGCTCAACCTTACATGGAGAGATCATAAGGAAGCACAGTATATCAGGAATAAAACGTGAGTCAGAGACATCATAGAATCTTGAAGGAAACTCAAATGGTAATGGGCTGGCCATGTTGCAAGAATGGCAGACAACCGATGGACATCACGATTCACAACGTGGATCCACAGAAATTGCATGCAGAACTGAGGCCGACAGAATACAAGATGGAGAGATGAACTAGACAAATTCAGAAACTACTGGCTTTGCAACGCCCATGATAGAGAAATGTGACGGATCCTAGGGAAGGTTTATGTCCAGCGACGGACGATAAAAGACTGATAATGATGCTGAGGTATAACAAACCTAGCTGCTGCAAGGTGATTCTCAAGTCCTAATTCTATTCCAACCGAAGATGATTACTGCAACTTTTGCATTGTACATATAATACATACATAAATACTTAATCATTAAAAAAATGTATAAACATACAATACTTGTCAATTTGGCTCAGTTGGTAAGAGAACAGACCAGCAATCATTATTGTCACAATTTCAAATTACGATATGAATATATTACTTTTATACATCGCTCCGGTTAGATGTGACGAAGTACATGAACGGAGAAGAGTTTACTTCCCTTGGATTATGGAGGATTGTTCTTGTTGTTATGAGGGGTGGAAATAAAGTCAACTCCAATTTTGTCTTAAGTTTGATGAATTATAAAAATCGTCAATTTCTTCTTTGCTATTGGTAGAAATATTTAGTTGCTTAATTTAGAAAAGGCTGAAGCACTGCTAGAAGTGGTGGAGTATCAGTAATGTCAGTGGATAGCCATCATACATTTTGCCAGCGTATACTAGTTCAAATGCAGTAGGCAATCAAATAAATCAAATCCCCCCCCCCAACTGCCGGAATGTGTTGTATTACTACATAAAAGGTATGTTACGACAGGGCGTGTTAGGAAAAAATCCTATTAGAAATTATAGGTAACCTTCTTAAATATTTCTCTATTTTCCTGACATCTTCCTGTTTGAGTGGGCGAAGGAAGGGGTTGTACCGAACCGAATCAAAAACTCTGGCTCAGATGGATGAGTGCATCAGACGTTGGAGCCAACATACCGTCAGGATTCCTGCAAAGATCCATCGAGACTAAACCGAAACGCTTACAGAGATTTGTGCCTTCCTTGAATTTCAACACAGCTAGCAAAGTCCTAAGTGAAGCTACTTTGATTACAATCGACCAATAAATAATAAAGTTATAACCAATTTCCAATAGGGATTTCTTTCTACCTACACTGTATATGAATACCAATGTCAACTTTCGTGCAGTTACCTGTTCGTCTTTCACGCTGTTCTAATCTGATTAATAAAGTTACTAGACGCAACTGCGACCCAATCGCTCGGTGTAGACCTTAGTAGACTGATGGCATACAGTGAAAAACGCCAGTGATATCATAAGCAGAATTTATCCCAACCGTATTTATTCTTCGAAGGATTTTCTCACATGACTTTGAATTTTGACGCTATGGTTGTTCAGTTATTGAATGTGAGTTGGTTTGTTACTATAACACAGCAATAGCGTTACCTATCATTTTTGACGGGTTCTGTGCTAATCTCTCTCAGAAAAAAAAACGACCTCTTTTTTGCTAACAACACCCATTTACGTTTGTTGACTGATTTCACATCGAAATCTTTCACGAAACCCATTCTATTTTTGAACAAACTAAGGAGATCTCTGAATATTAGTTGTTTGCCTTTCAGTCTTTCTAAAACATTTTCAACACACTCTTTCTGGGTGGCTTCCAGACCCTTGGTGGAATTGAGGTCCATGACTAACTTTAAATTCATCTTTTCAGAAAAACATGTAGTTTTGTAACCTGTGTGCAGCTCCAAACGTGATACAAGTGTACTGTTTCTTTACTAATTAGTTAACCATCAAACTCAACAAAAAAGTTAAATATATGTTTGCGCAACTATGATGGTGAGCACAATATAATTTGCGACGAAACAACCTAATACACCATCATCATCATTTTTGTGGTCGGGAACGCGCAAACTCTACTTTCGGATAGCAGGAAAACTTGCACATGCATATATATATATATATATATATATATATATATATGTGTGTGTGTGTGTGTATATATATATATGTATATATATATATATATATATATATATATATATATATATAGAGAGAGAGAGAGAGAGAGAGAGAGAGAGAGAGAGATGGGAAGGGAGAGAAAACAATAAATCCCAATACTTTATCCCTTTTTTTTACTTGTTCGACATTAAAATGCCGCTCAGGCAATTTCGAGTTTGATGACGTCAAACCCTGAGTGTCTTTCCTTTTGTTTCGGCTTAATTAACTTACAAAACCCGGATGTAAATGCACTTTTTTTTCCAGACGGACTACAGACTTCAATTAAAACAGCGCCATGTTTGTCAGCGTGAACTTTTCAAAAAAGCATAATCACTGCCGTAAATCAACGAAAGAAGACATACAAGATAAAAATGTCACAATTTGTGTCGCTCCGGTTTACGTCAACGAGAGATTTTTTCTTGTTTTTTTTTCCCATTTATTTTTGTGATTTTTTTTATCTTACAATCTGATCACCTCATTTATGTCAAGTCAGACTGTATGCGGGTAGAATGTAACAACGCTTAAATAATTGCTCCAAACGTACAACGACTGAATAATTGGATTTCAACGTTCAATGACAAAAAAATAAGTCTACAATGTTATTTCTATGGACATGAAGTGGGGAATTAGTTTTACAATGATTCATAACTGTAACTTATCCATTTTATATTGCAATTACGAATGCAAATGATTTTGCTTTCTTAGGGGGATGATTGGCTGTCTTAATCATCATCATCATCATCATCATCATCATCATCATCATCATTCTTTCAACGTCCGTCGTTAGACATAGACATACATCCTCCCAATAGTCACTTATGGAGCTGAAACATGGAACTCAACCAAGAGACAGATCCGCAAATTGAGAACCATGCAACGTGCACATGAAAAAATCATGCTGGGTCTCACATTGAGAGACCACAAGACAGCACAGTACATCTGGGGAAAAGACAAGAGTCGGGGACATCATAGAATTCATTAAAAATCTCAAATGGAGATGGGCTTGCCATGTTGCAAGAATGGCAGACAACCGATCGACATCGCGACTCACGACATGGATCCCCAGAGATCGCATGCGCAACCAAGGCCGTCAGAATATTAGGTGGAGAGACGAGCTAGACAAATCTAGAAAGTACTGGCTCCGCGACGCCCATAATAAAGAAGTGTGACGAATCCTGGGGAAGGTCTATGTCCAACGACGGACGTTGAAAGACTACTGATACTGATGATGATGATGATGATGATGATGATGATGATGATGATGATGATCTACACGCTTATTTTCAGACAGAAAGACGTTCGGACATTTGATGAATTATGATAAGATCATGTATCAATTTATTGCATTATTTGCATCTTTATGTGTATTCATACTTTATTTAGACAGTAATTAGTACATTATAAATTGTTTACAAGGTCATTATTGGGGTTTCAAAGGTCCGAATTTTCTTTTAAACCAGTTACTGAAACCCTATAGGCTTGATTATTTGCTGAATGATTTTTTTTTATTTAAAA
>OY735232.1:18688893-18733893 GCA_963457665.1 Thysanoteuthis rhombus | reverse complement strand
CCTGGGTATTGTTGGTCCAAAATGACTAAATAGACCCCATAAAGCACTCTTTTGAAAGAAAAAAAAAGTTTTTCGATGGTGCATAATGGTGTACTCATGCAAGGTCACAACCCCTAACATGTGACTAGTAGTGCCCATACGCACACACACACATACGTAGACAGACGTATAGATAGACGCAGATAAGAGAGAAGAAATTATTTATTTGGCTCGTTGGTTGGGTGATTTGTGGGACTACCGTGATTTGATAATTTTTTGCTGCTACTGATCAGGCAGGTAATGTCGCTTTCGTCCGTCCTAGTGATAACTCATGGGACAAAGAATATCTGTTCTCAAATGAAAATCACCATTATTGATACCATACATAGAAAACAAAACTAAGCAGGATGTCTCAACTGTTAGATCCCCTGCATCAGCCTCTTAAGTCGGGGATTGCTGGTTCGAGTCACGTCGGGGGTAAAAATTGTTTGTTTGGTCTCAAACTATTTCTCCCTATGGTCTATTAAATTTCACATCTTGGTCCCCGACTGTCAAGACTTCATTCCTGTTCGGTAGCTCAACCTTTTTTCAATAGTTGAGGATATCGAAAAATGAAAAGCATTGCCCATACAAGACACTAAGCCTCCGTGGTCCAATAGCCTCCCAAGCCGGGGTTTGCTAGTTCGATTTCCGTCGGGGGTAAAAACTGTTCATTTCAGTCGGGGGTAAAAATTGCTTGTTTGGGTTAAAACTATTTCTACTCTTGGATGTTCGAACTTCATAGCTTTGTCTTTCATTCCCAAGACTTCATTCCTGTTCGTTAACTCAACTAAAAAAAAGTCAGTAAGTCCTGATGGCCCAATGGATATGCCTACTCGCCCCCTAAACCAGGGATTTCAGTTATTGTAGCTTCACCTATTCATTTCTGATCAAACTATTTCTACTCAAGATATATCCTAAGATGGGGTTTGCAGGTCCAACGAGTTGAAACTGTTTATTTCAGCTAAAATTATTTCTGTTCTAGATTCATCAAATTTCACATCTTGATCCCTGGCTGTCAACATATTATTCCAGTTGAATCACTCATCCTTTTTCCAATGGTTGAAAATATCAACAACAACAAAAAAAGCACTACCTTAAAAAATGAACTAAGCTTAGGTGGCCCAATGGATTTCTGAGCCATGGATTGCAGGTTCAAAACCCATTGGGGTGAAATATTATAAATTTCAGATCACAGGATTCCTACTTACGATTTATCGAAAGTCACAACTTGGTCTCCAACTGTCAAAACTTCATTCCTGTTCAGAGACTCAACCATTTTCCAACAATTGAGAATAATGAGAAAATAAGCACTGCCAATAATATACTCTAAGCCTCCATGGACTAATGTATGCTAGAACACTGCCACTTTCTACCAATGGTCTATCGAGTTTCATTACGTGGTCAAGGATTATCATGATTTTATTGGTCCACGTGGTCCAGGATTATCATGATTTTATTCCAGTCTTGTGGCTTAACCTATTTCCTATGTTTGATAAGTTGGAAAAACGGAAAGAAAGCACTGCCTGAAGAAGACACTGGGCATCTGTGGCCCAAAGGATGAGGCAACGTCCTCATAAGCCGGGGATTACGGATTCAAGTCCCGTCATTGGTGAAAATTGTTTATTTGGTCTCGAAGTCTTTCTACGAGAGCTTTATCAAGCTTCAGAACTTGGTCCTAGATCATATCGATTTTCTTCCAGGTGGGTGGTTTAAAGAATTTTCCTATGGTTGACGAGATGAAAAAATGGAGAAAAATGTTTGTTCAGTCTCAAAGTCTTTCTACTCAAGCTTTATAAAACTACAGAGATTGGTCCTGGATCATAATGATTTTATTTTAGTCTGATTGCTCAAAGACATTTTCTGTGTTTGATGAGATTGAGAATTGGAAAAAAGGCACTGCCTAAAGGAGACATCAAGCCTCCATGACCTAATGGATAAGGCACCGGCCTCCTGAGCCAGTGATTACTGGTTCAAGTCCCGTCGGCGGTGGAAATAGTTCATTTGTTTCCGAAGTCTATCTACTTAAGCTTTATCAAACTCCAGTACTTTGTCCGACATTGTCATGATTTCATTCAACGGTAGTGGCTTTTAACTTTACTCTATGTTTGATAAGATGGCAGAACTGAAAAAAAGCATTGTCTGAAGA
The DNA here is from genome assembly GCA_963457665.1 of Thysanoteuthis rhombus. Classification (NCBI taxonomy): domain Eukaryota; kingdom Metazoa; phylum Mollusca; class Cephalopoda; order Oegopsida; family Thysanoteuthidae; genus Thysanoteuthis; species Thysanoteuthis major. The sequence continues at coordinate 18,731,726 of OY735232.1, read as the reverse complement.
AGTCACTGAGCCTCCGTAGCACAATGGAGAAGGCACCGGCCTCCTAAGCCGGGGATTACGGGTTCGAGTTCCGTCGGTGGTAAAAATTCTTTGTTTGTTAGATTGTTCCTAAACGCTTTTACTTAAGCTTTATCAAACTCCAGTACTTTGTCCTACATTGTTATGATTTTCTTCAAGGAAAGTGGTTTTTAACTTTATTCTATGTTCGATAAGATGGAAGAACGTAGAAAAGGCACTGTCTGATAAAGACACTGAGACTCCGTGGCCCAATGGATAAGGCACCGGCCTCCTAAGCCGGGGATTACGGGTTCGAGTTCCGTCGGTTGTAAAAATTCTCCGTTTGTTAGATTGTTCCAAAACTCTATTTAATTAAGCTCTATCAAACTCCAGTACTTTGTCCTACATTGTCATGATTTTCTTCAAGGATAGTGGTTTTTAACTTTATTCTATGTTTGATAAGATGGGAGAACGGAGGAAAGGCACTGTCTGGAGATGACACTGAGCCTCCGTGGCCCAATGGATAAGGCACCGGCCTCCTAAGCCGGGGATTACGGGTTCGAGTCCCGTCGGTGTTAATATTTCTCCGTTTGTTAGATTGTTCCTAAACTCTTTTTACTTAAGCTCTATCAAACTCCAGTACTTTGTCCTACATTGTCATGATTTTCTTCAAGGATAGTGGTTTTTAACTTTATTCTATGTTTGATAAGATGGGAGAACGGAGAAAAGGCAATGTCTGGAGATGACACTGAGCCTCCGTGGCCCAATGGATAAGGCGCCGGCCTCCTAAGCCAGTGATTATGGGTTCGAGTCCCGTCGGTGGTAAAAATTCTCTGTTTGTTATATTGTTCCTAAACTCTTTTTACTTAAGCTTTATCAAACTCCAGTACTTTGTCCTATATTTTCATGATTTTCTTCAAGGATAGTGGTTTTTAACTTTATTCTATGTTTGATAAGATGGGAGAGCGGAGGGAAGGCACTGTCTGGAGATGAGACTGAGCCTCCGTGGCCCAATGGATAAGGCACCGGCCTCCTAAGCCGGGGATTACGGGTTCGAGTCCCGTCGGTGGTAAAATTTCTCCGTTTGTTAGATTGTTCCTAAACTCTTTTTACTTAAGCTTTATCAAACTCCAGTACTTTGTCCTACATTGTTATGATTTTCTTCAAAGATAGTGGTTTTAACTTTATTCTATGTTTGATAAGATGGGAGAACGGAGACAAGGCACTGTCTGGAGATGATACTGAGCCTGCGTGGCCCAATGGATAAGGCACCGGCCTCCTAAACCAGGGATTACGGGTTCAAGTCCCGTTGGTGGTAAAATTTCTCCGTTTGTTAGATTGTTCCTAAACTCTTTTTACTTAAGCTTTATCAAACTCCAGTACTTTGTCCTATATTTTTATGATTTTCTTCAAGGATAGTGGTTTTTAACTTTATTCTACGTTTGATAAGATGGGATAACGGAGAAAAGGCAATGTCTGGAGATGACACTGAGCCTCCGTGGCCCAATGGATAAGGCACCGGCCTCCTAAGCCGGTGATTACGGGTTCAAGTCCCTTCGGTGGTAAAATTTCTCCGTTTGTTAGATTGTTCCTAAACTCTTTTTACTTAAGCTTTATCAAACTCCAGTACTTTGTCCTACATTGTTATGATTTTCTTCAAAGATAGTGGTTTGAACTTTATTCTATGTTTGATAAGATGGGAGAACGGAGAAAAGGCACTGTCCGGAGATGATACTGAGCCTCCGTGGCCAAATGGATAAGGTACCGGCCTCCTAAACCGGGGATTACGGGTTCGAGTCCCATCAGTGGTAAAAATTCTTTGTTTTTTAGATCGTTCCTAAACTCTTTTTACTTAAGCTTTATCAAACTCCAGTACTTTGTCCTACATTGTCATGATTTTCTTCAAGGATAGTGGTTTTTAACTTTATTCTATGTTTGATAAGATGGGAAAGCGGAGGAAAGGCACTGTCTGTAGATGATACTGAGCCTCCGTGGCCCAATGGATAAGGCATCGGCCTCCTAAGCCGGTGATTACGGGTTCAAGTCCCGTTGGTGGTAAAAATTCTCCGTTTGTTAGATTGTTCCTAAACTCTTTTTACTTAAGCTCTATCAAACTCCAGTACTTTGTCCTACATTGTCATGATTTTCTTCAAGGATAGTGGTTTTTAACTTTATTCTATGTTTGATAAGATGGGAGAACGGAGAAAAGGCAATGTCTGGAGATGACACTGAGCCTCCGTGGCCCAATGGATAAGGCACCGGCCTCCTAAGCCGGGGATTACGGGTTCGAATCCCGTCGGTGGTAAAATTTCTCCGTTTGTTAGATTGTTCCTAAACTCTTTTTACTTAAGCTCTATCAAACTCCAGTACTTTCTCCTACATTGTCATGATTTTCTTCAAGGATAGTGGTTTTTAACTTTATTCTATGTTTGATAAGATGGGAAAGCGGAGGAAAGGCACTGTCTGTAGATGACACTGAGCCTCCGTGGCCCAATGGATAAGGCACCGGCCTCCCAAGCCGGGAATTACGGGTTCGAGTCCCGTCGGTGGTAAAAATTCTCCGTTTGTTAGATTGTTCCTAAAATCTTTTTACTTGAACACTATCAAACTCCAGTATTTTCTCCTACATTGTCATGATTTTCTTCAAGGATAGTGGTTTTTAACTTTATTCTATGTTTGATAAGATGGGAAAGCGGAGGAAAGGCACTGTCTGTAGATGACACTGAGCCTCCGTGGCCCAATGGATAAGGCACCGGCCTCCTAAGCCGGGAATGACGGGTTCAAGTCCCGTCGGTGGTAAAAATCCTCTGTTTGTTAGATTGTTCCTAAAATCTTTTTACTTAAACACTATCAAACTCCCGTACTTTCTCCTACATTGTCATGATTTTCTTCAAAGATAGTCGTTTTAACTTTATTCTATGTTTGATAAGATGGGATAACGGAGAAAAGGCACTGTCTGTAGATGACACTGAGCCTCCGTGGCCCAATGGATAAGGCACCGGCCTCCTAAGCCGGGAATTACGGGTTCGAGTCCCGTCGGTGGTAAAAATTCTCCGTTTGTCAGATTGTTCCTAAAATATTTTTACTTAAACACTATCAAACTCCAGTATTTTCTCCTACATTGTCATGATTTTCTTCAAGGATAGTGGTTTTTAACTTTATTCTATGTTTGATAAGATGGGAGAAAGGAAAAGAGGCACTGTCTGGAGATGACACTGAGCCTCTGTGGCCCAATGGATAAGGCACCGGCCTCCTAAGCCGGGGATTACGGGTTCGAGTCCCGTCGGTGGTAAAAATTCTCCGTTTGTTAGATTGTTCCTAAAATCTTTTTACTTAAGCTCTATCAAACTCCAGTACTTTCTCCTACATTGTCATGATTTTCTTCAAAGATAGTGGTTTTTAACTTTATTCTATGTTTGATAAGATGGGAAAGCGGAGGAAAGGCACTGTCTGTAGATGACACTGAGCCTCCGTGGCCCAATGGATAAGGCACCGGCCTCCTAAGCCGGGAATGACGGGTTCAAGTCCCGTCGGTGGTAAAAATCCTCTGTTTGTTAGATTGTTCCTAAAATCTTTTTACTTAAGCTCTATCAAACTCCAGTACTTTCTCCTACATTGTCATGATTTTCTTCAAAGATAGTGGTTTTTAACTTTATTCTATGTTTGATAAGATGGGAAAGCGGAGGAAAGGCACTGTCTGTAGATGACACTGAGCCTCCGTGGCCCAATGGATAAGGCACCGGCCTCCTAAGCCGGGAATTACGGGTTCAAGTCCCGTCGGTGGTAAAAATCCTCTGTTTGTTAGATTGTTCCTAAAATCTTTTTACTTAAACACTATCAAACTCCAGTACTTTCTCCTACATTGTCATGATTTTCTTCAAAGATAGTGGTTTTTAACTTTATTCTATGTTTGATAAGATGGGAAAGCGGAGGAAAGGCACTGTCTGTAGATGATACTGAGCCTCCGTGGCCTAATGGATAAGGCACCGGCCTCCTAAGCCGGGAATTACGGGTTCAAGTCCCGTCGGTGGTAAAAATCCTCTGTTTGTTAGATTGTTCCTACACTCTTTTTACTTAAGCTCTATCAAACTCCAGTACTTTGTCCTACATTGTCATGATTTTCTTCAAAGATAGTGGTTTTTAACTTTATTCTATGTTTGATAAGATGGGAAAGCGGAGGAAAGGCACTGTCTGTAGATGATACTGAGCCTCCGTGGCCCAATGGATAAGGCACCGGCCTCCTAAGCCGGGAATTACGGGTTCAAGTCCCGTCGGTGGTAAAAATCCTCTGTTTGTTAGATTGTTCCTAAAATCTTTTTACTTAAGCTCTATCAAACTCCAGTACTTTGTCCTACATTGTCATGATTTTCTTCAAAGATAGTGGTTTTTAACTTTATTCTATGTTTGATAAGATGGGAGAACGGAGAAAAGGCACTGTCTGGAGATGACACTGAGCCTCCGTGGCCCAATGGATAAGGCACCGGCCTCCTAAGCCGGGAATTACGGGTTCAAGTCCCGTCGGTGGTAAAAATCCTCTGTTTGTTAGATTGTTCCTAAAATCTTTTTACTTAAACACTATCAAACTCCAGTACTTTCTCCTACATTGTCATGATTTTCTTCAAAGATAGTGGTTTTTAACTTTATTCTATGTTTGATAAGATGGGAAAGCGGAGGAAAGGCACTGTCTGTAGATGACACTGAGCCTCCGTGGCCCAATGGATAAGGCACCGGCCTCCTAAGCCGGGAATTACGGGTTCAAGTCCCGTCGGTGGTAAAAATCCTCTGTTTGTTAGATTGTTCCTAAAATCTTTTTACTTAAACACTATCAAACTCCAGTACTTTCTCCTACATTGTCATGATTTTCTTCAAAGATAGTGGTTTTTAACTTTATTCTATGTTTGATAAGATGGGAAAGCGGAGGAAAGGCACTGTCTGTAGATGATACTGAGCCTCCGTGGCCTAATGGATAAGGCACCGGCCTCCTAAGCCGGGAATTACGGGTTCAAGTCCCGTCGGTGGTAAAAATCCTCTGTTTGTTAGATTGTTCCTAAAATCTTTTTACTTAAGCTCTATCAAACTCCAGTACTTTGTCCTACATTGTCATGATTTTCTTCAAAGATAGTGGTTTTTAACTTTATTCTATGTTTGATAAGATGGGAAAGCGGAGGAAAGGCACTGTCTGTAGATGACACTGAGCCTCCGTGGCCCAATGGATAAGGCACCGGCCTCCTAAGCCGGGAATTACGGGTTCAAGTCCCGTCGGTGGTAAAAATCCTCTGTTTGTTAGATTGTTCCTAAAATCTTTTTACTTAAACACTATCAAACTCCAGTACTTTCTCCTACATTGTCATGATTTTCTTCAAAGATAGTGGTTTTTAACTTTATTCTATGTTTGATAAGATGGGAAAGCGGAGGAAAGGCACTGTCTGTAGATGATACTGAGCCTCCGTGGCCTAATGGATAAGGCCCCGGCCTCCTAAGCCGGGAATTACGGGTTCAAGTCCCGTCGGTGGTAAAAATCCTCTGTTTGTTAGATTGTTCCTAAAATCTTTTTACTTAAGCTCTATTAAACTCCAGTACTTTGTCCTACATTGTCATGATTTTCTTCAAAGATAGTGGTTTTTAACTTTATTCTATGTTTGATAAGATGGGAGAACGGAGAAAAGGCACTGTCTGGAGATGACACTGAGCCTCCGTGGCCCAATGGATAAGGCACCGGCCTCCTAAGCCGGGAATTACGGGTTCAAGTCCCGTCGGTGGTAAAAATCCTCTGTTTGTTAGATTGTTCCTAAAATCTTTTTACTTAAGCTCTATCAAACTCCAGTACTTTGTCCTACATTGTCATGATTTTCTTCAAAGATAGTGGTTTTTAACTTTATTCTATGTTTGATAAGATGGGAAAGCGGAGGAAAGGCACTGTCTGTAGATGATACTGAGCCTCCGTGGCCTAATGGATAAGGCACCGGCCTCCTAAGCCGGGAATTACGGGTTCAAGTCCCGTCGGTGGTAAAAATCCTCTGTTTGTTAGATTGTTCCTAAAATCTTTTTACTTAAACACTATCAAACTCCAGTACTTTCTCCTACATTGTCATGATTTTCTTCAAAGATAGTGGTTTTTAACTTTATTCTATGTTTGATAAGATGGGAAAGCGGAGGAAAGGCACTGTCTGTAGATGATACTGAGCCTCCGTGGCCTAATGGATAAGGCACCGGCCTCCTAAGCCGGTGATTACGGGTTCGAGTCCCGTCGGTGGTAAAATTTCTCCGTTTGTTAAATTGTTCCTAAACTCTTTTTACTTAAGCTCTATCAAACTCCAGTACTTTCTCCTACATTGTCATGATTTTCTTCAAGTATAGTGGTTTTTAACTTTATTTTATGTTTGATAAGATGGGAGAGGGGAGGAAAGGCACTGTCTGTAGATGACACTGAGCCTCCGTGGCCAAATGGATACGGCACCGGCCTCCTAAGCCGGGAATTACGGGTTCGAGTCCCGTCGGTGGTAAAATTTCTCCGTTTGTTAGATTGTTCCTAAACTCTTTTTACTTAAGCTCTATCAAACTCCAGTACTTTCTCCTACATTGTCATGATTTTCTTCAAGTATAGTGGTTTTTAACTTTATTCTATGTTTGATAAGATGGGAGAGGGGAGGAAAGGCACTGTCTGTAGATGACACTGAGCCTCCGTGGCCAAATGGATAAGGCACCGGCCTCCTAAGCCGGGGATTACGGGTTCGAGTCCCGTCGGTGTTAATATTTCTCCGTTTGTTAGATTGTTCCTAAACTCTTTTTACTTAAGCTCTATCATTGCTCTGATTTGATTCCAGGATAGGGGATTTTAACTTCATTCTATGTTTGATAAGATGGGAGAACGGAAAAAAGGCACTGTTTGAAGAAGACACTGACCCTTCATGGCCCAATGGATAAGGCACCGGCCTCTTAAGCCGGGGATTACTGGTTCGAGTCCCGTCGGTGGTAAAAATTCTTCGTTTCTCCTCAAACTCTTTTTACTTAAGTTTTATCAAACTCCAGTACTATTTCCTACGTTGTCATGATTTTCTTCAAGGATAGTGGTTTTTAACTTTATTCTATGTTTGACAGGATCGAAAAACAGAAAAAAGGCAGTGCGTAAAGAAGACACGGAGTGTACGTTGCCCAATGGATAAGGCACTGGCTTACTAAGCTGGGGATTGAGGGTTTGTGTCCCGTCGGTGGTAAAAAGTATTTGTTTGATCTCAAACTCTTTTCACTTAAGCTTTATCCAACTTCAGTACTTCGTCCCACAATGTTACGATTAGTGGGTACTTGTTCTTTCTTTTTTGCAATGGCTGATAAGATGAAAAAACATTCTTTGCATCAAGTATAATCCAAATAATCTGAGAATCTACCTTGCTAACTATTGCTAAATGGGTGAATTTAGCTTTTTTTTGCATCCCACCTCCCTTGAAGCTTTGAGTTTGTCTTTAATTTTCCAATTATCCACGGCAACTCAGTGTTTGTAGTAGTTGTGGTTTTATTTAGTGACATGAAGGGTTCCAACTGCCAAATTTACCTATACCAAATGTATTCTGTCCACTGCAGATTTAATGGGTTTCATTTGGTTTGGTGTTATCAAGACCGCCTTAAGATTATTACAACAAGAGTACAATTTAAAGACATATTATTATTTACTCAGGTAAATTGTTTGCTCTCAGTGAGGATCATACTCATCATACATGCAAAGAGCATTGCGTTACGGCTATCGCCCAAAATATTCTTTCCTCAACTTGTTTGAGACAAGGTTCATAGTAGCTGAGCAACCGCTAAGGATCGAATGCACAACAGTAAGTATGGAAATATTTAATAGTAGATTGTTGTATGTGTGTACCGAAAGGTGTGGGTTTCTGAAAGACTATTATGGGCCCTAGCCCAGGAGCAGTTGTTAACAAGCTACTATCGCACATCATTTTGAGGTGCTCCACACTTGCAGCTTCGTATCAGATCAAGGAATGGATACGACAGCGTCCAAGCCCCTAAAATATATAGAGATTCTGGTGCTTTTTTCGTAGCATATCAGTAAGCGATACTTTCTTCTCGTCATTTGCAAGGGAAACAATAGCCTCAATCGGATATAACGACAGGGACATTTTCTTATCAATTGACATGATTTCGAAAAATATCTGTAGTTTGTTTATCCTAAAGAGAAGATTGTATAACCAATGCTTCCTCCCAATAGTCACTTATGGAGCTGAAACATAGAACCTAACCATGAAACAGATCCGCAAATTGAGAACCATGCAACGTACACATGAAAGAATTATCCTGGGCCTCACATGGAGAGACCACAAGACAGCACAGTACATCCGAGAAAAGACAAGAGTTAGGGACATCATAGAATCCATTAAAAATCTCAAATAGCGGTGAGCTGGCCATGTTGCAAGAATGGCAGACAATCGATGGACATCGCGACTCACAACATGGATCCCCCGAGACCACATGCGCAACCGAGGCTGGCAAAATGTTAGATGGAGAGACGAGCTAGACAAGTTCAGGAAGTACTGGTTCCGTGACGCCCATGATAGGGAAGAGTGGCAAATCCTGGGGAAGGTCTATGTCCAACGACGGACGTTAAAAGACTGATGATGATGATGATGATGATGATGATGATATGACTGTAAACGCCTTGTGGGGTCTAGAACCATACAATACCCGCAGGTTTGGTTCAAGGTGATTCCCCAAAACTGGGGCCCATGTCAGTCTTGCCTCCTTTGCCCTACTCTTTGCAGCTCTCTCGTATGTAATCGCATCGCCATTTTCCTGTGAACTGATTCAATTATCGAAAAATGAGCACTGCAAATAATGGTTCCAATGCTCAACATCTGGGTTAATTGTGTATTTTTGTGGCTCTGACTCTTTTTTTATGTATGTATTTACATTTTTTTCTCTCTTTTCATTGAGGTCTATTGCTATAAGAAACAGTCAACGAAAACTGTCTCTAAAACTATCAACACAGCTTTTTTTTTTTTTCTTTCAGTTTTCATGTTGGTCCGGTTGACTTACTGACTGGCTGGCTAGATTTGTATTATATGCACAGGCCGCACCAGTGGAGGTAGAGGGCTGAATCTTTCAATATTCACTCCTTGTGTCTAGGAAAAATGATTTTTTTAGCCCCTATCCCTTAAGTATATATTTCAGTGGGGGATTCAACTGGCACTTTAAGTTTATATCAAATTGATTGCTCGTTTTGTATTCATGCTTTGTTTTAGAAAATCGACATTGTGATTGATCACGCCCAATCGTTTGTTTATTTGATCCCGATACGACATGCTGGAAAAAGACGTTGGTTACGTGACGGTATCTATTTAGTGACTAACCAGACCTGTTGCTCTCATTTTTTTTTTTCGTTACAGGAGCTTTGAATACCTTTGTAGATTCTCTCTTTCTTTCTTTCTTTCTTTCTTTCTTTCTTTCTTTCTTTCTTTCTTTCTTTTTTTTGCAGCTATTCTTTGTTTCTCTCTTTCTTTCATAACTTGCCCGCGTATTTTCCGCTTAGTATTTTGACCTTTTCGTCTTGCCTGTTTTTCAGTTCCAATGACATTCGCATTTGTTAATTTATTAGCACTTATTTTCCACGCACCCATTCTTGGCTCCAAAACAGTGACACAGAAACGCCAGCACCCAAGTACAAAGCAATTAACTTGTTAGATCTGATACATAGACTCATAACGGCATCCAATACAACGGTGTGTATATCTCTCGATCCAGTTCCTGTAATCTATCTCTCAGTTCATATCCATCTATCTCAGTCTGCTTCTGTCTAAGACAGAAAAAAAATAACAAAACAACAAAAAAGGGATAAAGAATGAAATCAGAGCAGGGGAGAAAGACAGGAAAAGAGACGAAGGAAGAAAAGACGAAAAAAATGATACACACACACACACACACAAACATACACACACACACACACACACACATATATATATATATATATATATATATATATATATATATATATATATATATAATGTGTACTTTAGAGAGTGAGACAGACTCGGGAGTGAAGTTTTTGGTGGTAAGGTTTATTAATCCTTATATGTCAATAGTCCATACATGTTTCGGGATTTCTCCCATCATCAGTGGTGCGTGTTGTGTGAGTGTGGATTAAAATGTACCATGTGGAACCAGAGTCCACTGCCAGGGACTATGCATTGTGGGTAAATATATATATATATATATATATATATATATATATATATATATATATATATATATATATATATATATATATATATATATATGAATAGATTGTATTATTTTAAAATCTAAAATCCATTCGAAATGACCTCTTGTTAATACATAGAAAATGAATCACTTGGCCAAGATAGTGTAAATGGAATAAAAATTTGAAAATAAGGTTTCTACAGGAGTCGAACCTGCGACCTATGAGGTAGTCTCTTCAATGTACTGAACTAAACAGTCCAACGGAAAGGCGAAGGTTCAAATAACTACTCTATTCCCAATTTTCTCATTTTGTTTATTCACTGTTCATGACTGCACTGTTATTTCTCAATGCAGACAACAATACTATGAAGAAATTATATATGACATGATATTTATGAATGCATTATATTATTTGAAATGACCTCCCGTTGTTGCACAGAGAATGAGCCACTCGGCCAAGATAGCGTAAATAGAATGAACAATTGAAGAAAAACGGGTCTGCTGTTGGAATCGAATTTGCAACCGATAAGCTTGTTCATTCACAGTCGATATTTGCACCATTGTTTTTTAATGAACCTGCGACTTCAGCGTCGCTTTTCCCATTGAGCTAAGCAGCACGATGGGAAGACGAAGGTCCAATTAACTACTTTTTATCCAAATGATACTACACATTTATAGATATTCTCATTATATATCCATTTCTTAATAATATAATTGTCCGCATTGAGAAACAACAGTAGGGGCATGGAGAGGGAATGAACAATATAAGTAGAACGGGTATAAAGTAACGGGCATTTGCCTCTCCGTCGGGCTGTTTGGCTCAATCAGAAGAGCGACGCTATGTTGAAATAGCTACCTTGTCTGTCGCAGACCTATTTTGGTTTGCTTATTTAATTTACTCTCACTAGGCCAAATGTTTGATTCTCCATGTAAAAACGGAAGTCATTTCAAGTAATAAAAGGCATGCATAAATATTCTGTTGGATTATATACCCTTGCCTTAATGATATATGTATATACATTTAGATATACATATGTATATACGAATGTATGCATATATTCCTATGCCTAAATAGATACGTACGTGTATATATATATTTATATATATATATATATATATATATATATATATATATATATATATATATATATATATATATATATTATTGTCACCCACAGACATCTGTTTCGATGTATTACATCTCTTCAGTGTGGCTATAGACTTTCCATTATCCCATCCAGTACCGCAAGGCAGAATTGAAACCTTCACATCAGACCCGGAGGCCGATGAATGCTTAGGCTGTCATCAAGCTTGGCAGAGTGAGAGATGTAGGGAGAAAATTGCAAGACTTGAAATGAAAGCTCCTGAATCTCGCTTATAAGAAGGGAAACTCTTCAATTTCAAAAGATGTAATGCTTGACCTGGGGGCCAAGGAACCCATGTTAGAAAACTGAGCATCCATAAAGTGGAGTGCAATTAAAAGAATGTTCAGATAGGTAATTGGTAAGAAAACGTATAATCATTTTTTGACCTAGATTCGAGTTTCATGAAAGCGACTGACCAAAATGTAGCCGGCGAAACGAGTTCGAATTCTGGTTGAAGTCGCTAGTTTGTTTGGTTTTTTTTTGTCAAGCACTAGCACCTTTATAAAAGGACATGCAAATGTCTGTTGACTAACATGATAGAAATGAACATTGACCGCTAGGTGTAGATGTCACCCTCACAACTGTATGTGCAAAATACTGGTAAAAAAGCTCGTACCTTTATTATAATTGAGCAAACGTAAGGATGAGAAATCAAAACTACGTACAAATAACTTGCGTCTCCCTTATCATAATGGAGCTAACGTAAGAACTTGTGACCGAAACACCGGACAGATAACGTCTTCCTCGTTATGATTGAGCTAAAGTAGGTATATGGAACTAAAACAACGGATAGAAAACATGTCTCTTGGTTTCAACGATCAGAATAACCCGTCCTACGGTCGGGGTTTTCGACCAGTGCTATATTAGATTTGCTTGAATCTACTTTAGATTATTGAAGACTGAATTATGGAAGAAAAAATGCTGAACAAGATCTGCTCCATGGCCCAACTGGTGGAGCAACTACAGCGTTAAGACAGAATTTTCGATGTAAAAGGTATCGGAGTTCGGGTTTCGCTGCAAGCGTGTTCTTTATATTCGAACATTTTCATTTTGTTCCATCAGTTTATGGGTTTGTTTTTCACTCTTTCTAACTAACTTTCTATCGATATTCGTATATTTATCAATTCCAACCGATTTATGACTTGTTTTCTCCTCAGTAGTAGTAGTTGTAGTAATAGTAGTGATTGGTTTGAAGAAAATATAGATTTTTACAATTTTATGCTTTTTTTTAATAAAGAAAAATCTGTGTATTTAGCTTATTATGATAACTTTTATAACTATAACTAAAGGAGATCTATTGAAATGATTTATATTGTTTTAAATCTATTGTCATGTATTTTAATATAATTTTATATATAATGTTATAAATTAATTTTATCATGAAAAAATTAAATCGATTAATACGAATATTTTAATGTAATTTTTAGTTCATTTCGAATTTCAATAAGAATAACCAGCTGAAAATAGGATCGTGATAATTATGAACGGCTTCTTCTGTAGTTTCTACATCCTTTTTTTTTTTTAGTTTTCTGTCAAGATATGTTTCGACATTCGAATCCAATAGTCGGAATTCGGTTGCAAAAACAACGCCTAGAACAATGAAACTATTTCTTCATCAGACGTCAATCCCAACAATATCTACACACTTCATGATTCTCGATAAAAGTGTCACGTAGGCCGAATAAAGGGGGTCCAATGTAAACAAATCTGAAAAGACACACCGGTTAAAAATAAACTGCTATTCAAAACAACCGAAACCAAACGAACGAACGTCAACAGAATGTTAAAACCATCAAAACTTGAAATGTATCATCATCATCATCATCATCATCATCATCATCATCATCCTCATACTCATCCTCCTCATCATCATCATCATCATCATCATCATCATCATCATCAGTCTTTTAATGTCCGTCGTTGGACATAGACTTTCCAGCATCCGCCATATTTCTCTATCATGAGCGTCGCAGAGCCAGTATTTTCTGAATTTGTCTCGCTCATCTCTCAGTCTTGTATTTTGTTGGCCTCGGTTTCGCAAATATAAATAAATGAAGAAAAAACAAGTGAAAATTAGTTCAACAACAAAGAATGACATGCGTTGCAAATGTCATTAACTCAAGAAGTCTTTTGAGGAAAATATTAAATAAGGATGGTCAACACGATAAAAATGAATGGCTTAGAGACTTGATAAGAATGATAACCAACCAACCTACGTACAAAGCCTAATACCTCACCATTCCAGCGTCTTGAGAAGAGGATAACCTTGGAGGCGTTGGATCAAAGGGGTTTGGGTTCATGGACTGTCTGTCACGGAAGCAACCCATCAAGCACCATCTCTCTATCCCCATGAAACCCCAACCACCATCACTATATCCCCGTGTACCCTGTAGTACACATAGATGGTTAAAAAAGAAAACGTGTTAATGAGAAAAACAGATTTAACCTCATCCCTGTTATATTTCGTGTCATGTTTATTTGCGAAACTGGGTTTGGTACAAAGCAACAGGTTGCTTATACTACTGATTGTTACTAAGCAGTCACCCACCTAAGTACAAATCAGGTTGTGTACTGTTTAACTTTAGTGATCAGAAAAGGACGGGTGTTTTCGGTGACCTTTAACCATGATCCTCTTCTCCCAAAAGATATTTCTTTCTGGACAGCCCAAGATTGGCCAGCAGAAATTCGTCAACAAAAAAACAGTTTATTCCAGCAAGATTTCTCGTTTGATGGTCGTTCTGCTCTGAAAGCGAATCGGGTTAAGCACAAAACTCCCATGTCTTCTTCAAACAATCGGTACTTGTGAGAGAAAACTAATTTTTGTCCAAGGGAAACAGGTTTGACCACGTAATAACTGAATGAGCAAACGGACAGATAGGACTGACCGCTAAAGGGTCAAACTCCACTCTAAGACTGGCTGCTACAGGGTTAAATTCCAAATTAAGATGATTACTGCAACTTTTGTTATATATATATATATATATATATATATATATATATATATATATATATATATATATATATATGTGTCATCCACAGTCAGCTGTTTCGTTGTATTACACAATACAACGAAACAGCTGACTGTGGATGACACAATATATATATATATATATATATATATATATATATATATATATATATATATATATTATTGTTGTGTCATCCGCAGACAGCTGTTTCGATGTAATTACATCTCTTCAGTGTGGCTATAGACTTTATCCCATCCAGAACTGCGAGGCAGAATTGAAACCCTCACATCGGACCCGGAGGCCGATATCCTACTAGACTACGGAGCTGGGTGGTCAGTAACGCTGAATTTAAGCGATATATTCATTTATGCAGAAACTCCTCATCCACCAAAGTGCTCTATTCCTATGGAAGAGCATTGTATAAGCTTACAATGAATAAGTTACCTCACTTAAAGAGTGCTCAACCCTGAATAGAGGAGCATTAACTTATATATATATATATGTGTGTGTGTGTGTGTGTGTGAAATAAGTCCTTGCGTATTTGTAAAATCAATTTTCGTAAATCTCAAAGACTTGTCAATTTAGCCCCGACAGTGAGGTAGCTTCCTTAGAATCTGTTGGTTGTGAGTTTAAATCACGGTACAGAATGTGAATTTCACTTATAAATTTACACCCGTAATTCAACTGAAGACTGTTCGTGTTCTTGTTGTGGTAGAAAAATAACGTCAATTTGAGTTCGATAGCAAACGCACAAATTGGATTTCAAAGCTGGTTAAAAGCAAAATGATGTCATAAGTCTAGAAAAACAAAGAGATGTATGCTTCATTGTTGCTATCGAGAAAGAAAGGGTACAATTGTAACCGGGCAATGACCAGAAGGATTCAAATGTAAATAAGTAATTCGTTTGTCCTTCTTTTTCAGAATCTTTCAATTGGAAACGGGGCGTCGAGGGAAAATGGAAACTGCAGGCACACTTTTCCATCCGTCTATTTTCATTCTTCTTATTTTATCATATTCCTTTTTCGGCTTGCCGAGCCCGTCCATATCTCACCAGAGTCCCAATAAACGAAAAATATCGGGAGCTTGTTCCCTACTTCGTCCGTTTCCACAATGTTGAAAAAAATTTGGACGTTTCCACTTTGAATTCATAGTTTTCTGACAGGTTGCCAGCCAAGGCTGAAGAGCCCAGTGTGCTCTGCTATTTATCTACACAGAGAAGAGATGTATTCATACAACGGCATTAGAGTGAAGTAAACGTTAACTCGGTTTGAACACTGTTTACCGATTCTATTTTTCATACAACCAACTGTATAGCCATTTGCATGAATCCAACTGTTTACCAAAGGTGCATGTTTGGAAAGGTCCAGACTGGAACATGGAGCAACTCGCCATACTGATTATGTAAAACAATTTTAAGTCCATTGTACGAAACTATGTATTCGAAGAATTTCAGTTACCTTTTCTGGTTGTTTCCAACTTGGATATCTTAAATCTTAATCTAAATCTATTGCAAATTTAGATTTGATCAACAATGTTTTTATAAAATATCTATAATCTGTATATTTTTTTATATTAGATTTCTTGAGAATCGTTGACAAAAACATCTTTAAACTTGACACTTCAATGCATTGTGTGCTGACTAATATATCTGGCGAATGTCTATTTCCATCAATGATCAGTTGTTGAGTAATCACGGTTCAAAGACTCAGATTTCGTCAATTGTACCATAATTGTCACGTAAAATAACTTTGCATCTGTCGTACAAATCTACTGCTTTGAAATATTTCGGTTTCTTATATTTAGATTATATATATGTTTCAGCACTTCGACATATACTGGATCTACACTTTGTCGAGTGATGGCCTCCATGACCTAAGAGATTTCTCCTGAGTCAAACGCCTTTTTGAAGTCGATGAATGCTACAGTGAGTGTTAGTTTATATTCTGCTGCTTTTTCTTCCAGATGATTTATCGAATGTAGGTGGTCCATGGTCTAGTAGCTTCTTCTAAAGCCAGCTTGCTCTCGTGGTTGGTTTTCATGTAGTGTTTTTGTAATTCGGTTGGTGATGATTTTTATGAAAAGTTTGTATTCGCAGTTGAGTAGGCTTAGAGGCCTGTAGTTGCTGAGGCCGTTCGGGTTTCTTTTCCTACATAAAAGCATTATGATAGCAGTGTTCTAATCATCTGAGACTTTACTGTTTTAGACACAAGTTGAAAAGGACGGCCAGTTTCCTAGTGATGATTTTACCCGCTTTTCGGAATAGGTTGATGGTGATGTTGTTTGATTTAGGGACTGTTCCTTTCTTCGTCTGTTGAATGGCTTGTTTCACCTCCCTCTGGGTTACTACTGGGAAGTCTTCGAGTTGATTTCTCGCGTCTTACGTATCCTGTTCATTGTTTTGTAGTCCTTGTTTGGACAAATAAAGTTTTTGGTAATTTTTTTTGGCAAGTTCGACAATCCTGTCTCTATCTATTGTTAATTTTCCATTTTCCTCGAGTATGCTGGTTATTTGCTTCCGTCCTGAGTTGAGGCTTTTGTTTATAGCTTTGAAACCTCGACCTCTTTCAAGAGTCGATTAGATGACTGCCGTCGTGTATCTTCTTCTGTCTTCCCTTTGTTTTTTCTTGATTGATTTATCAAGTTCGGTTTTTTCAATTTTCTCTCTCGTTGTTGTCGGTGGGTTGAAGTTTCTACGTTTTTCATGAGATTTCTGCTTTCATCTGAGATTTTACTAATGGGTTGTGTGTTCATTGGTTTGAATAAGAAGATTAGAGTGAGAGAGTACGGGGATTAAAATAGACGGCGAGTATCTGAGCAACCTCAGATTTGCAGACAACAAAGCCCTTTCTGCAGAGAACCTACACGACCTCCAACTAATGATAGATGAACTAAATGAAGAGAGCAAGAAAATCGGCCCACACATGAACTTCAGCAAGACGAAGATCATGTGCAACAACCACATCGGAGATAAAAACACTAAGATCAAAATCGAGGACACAGAACTGGAGAAAGAAGATTACTACATCTACCTAAGACAGCGAATCTCCATGAGACCCTCAAAAAAAGTAGAAATCAGGCGAAGAATCGCATAAAGATGGCAAGCCTTTGACAGAGCAAGTGCAACCTTCAAAAAAAAGAAGTTCCCATTAATCCTAAAAAAGGGTTTGTAACCAATGCTTCCCCCCAATAGTCACTTATGGAGCTGAAACATGGAACCTAACCAAGAGACAGATCTGAAAATTGAGAACCATGCAACGTGCACATGAAAGAATTATGCTGGGCCTCACATGGAGAGACCGCAAGACAGCACAGTACATCCTGGAAAAGACATTAAAGAATCCATTAAAAATCTCGAATGGCAGTGGGCTAGCAATGTTGCGGGAATAGCGGACAACCGATGGACATCCCGACTCATGACATGGATTCCCTGAGATCTCATGCACAAACGAGGCCGGCAGAATATTTGATTGAGAAACGAGCTAGACAAATTCAGAAAGTACTGGCTCTGCGACGCCCATGATAGATATGTGTTGCGAATTCTGGGGAAGGTCTATGTGCAACGATGGACGTTGAAAGACTGATGATGATGATGATGATGACGATGATGATGATGATGATGATGATGATAAAAGATGTATAATCTGTATTTTTTATCTATTTTTATCGGATTTCTGATGAACCGTTAAAAAACTTCGAACTTAGCGCTGCACGACCGTGTATGATGACTAATATATAAAGTGAATTTCAACTTTGTACAATGGCCAGTTGTCAAATAATTGCGATGAATTAGATTTCTAGATAAACAACTGCAAACTTGACACTGCAATGTCTGGTGCACTGAATTATATATATGGTGATCATCAACTTCGTACAATGGCTAATTGTTGAGTTATCTCGGTGCATATACGCCTTCCCACACACAGATTTCTTCACTTATAGTCAGATAACAACAAGACTTAATCGACAACAAAATTACTGATAGACAGGTACTCTTTTATAAAGATAATAGAAAATAAACAACTGGACATCTGAGGAAGAAGTAAAATTATTCAAACAACTGTGATATTGTAATCAACGAGACTGCCAAAGAGATAGTGAGAGACTTTGCTTGATCCCCCGCATCTGTGAAAAAAATTAGATATTTGCAAAAACAATCTTGACTGCGCTTGGGTCAAACTCTTTTGCCTCGTTAAAATCTGAAAGGTAAACAAAATAGAATTCATTTCTCCTCACAATGTTATACGTTATTCGTACATGAATTCACTGTTTTTTCTCAGTCTGGTCATTGTCATCCGCCATTGTTGTTACATACGAAAAAAGTCAAAGCTCAGTAATAGGAGTTTGTCAATAGAAGAATATTGAGGAGACTGTGCAAGCATCAAGGGAACAAGGTGGGCATGGTGTGATAGTTAGAACGCTGGTTTTGGAGATTATAACAACCGAGTGGTGAGTTCAATCCCTATTGTATCCATGCATCAAGCTCAATGAATACAGGAAACCATCAGTTTACACTGTTCGGATTAGCGTGGTTTGCAATTACTGTGTTAAAATAACGATACAAAAATTCGATTATCTCGTTAATTCAAAGCTCATCCAAACTGATTCAGTATGTGATAAAGAGTCTTTAAGCAATGCATCCTCTGCATAGTCACCTACGGAGCTGAAACATGGAATCTAAGAAAAAGATTGATCCTTGAACTGAGAACCGTGCAACGTGCACGAGAGAGAATCATGTTCAACGTCACATGGAGAGATCACAAAACAGCGAAGTATATTAGAGGGGAAAGAAGAGACAGGGACATAATAGAACCCATTAGAAAACTCAATTGGCAATGGGCTGGTCGGGTTGCAAGAATGTTAGACAACCCATGGACATCACGATACACAACGTGGATCCCCAGAGACCACATGCGAAATCGAGGCCAACAAAATACAAGATTGAGTGATGAACTGGACTAATTCAGAAAATACTGGCTGTGCGACGCCCATGATAGAGAAGTGTAGCGAATCCTGGGGGAGGTCTTTGTCCAACGACGGACGCTAAAAGAATGATGGTGATGATGATGATGGAATAAATGTTTTATTTGAGTCTGTTGTGAAACTGACTCTCTGACAATAACCACTTTTTCACAAAAGAAGTGCTGAGTATAGTTACTAAAAAAGGGTAAAAAAGCTCAAAGAAATGATTTAGCATTATTTCTTGCGACTGCTGCCGTTGGTTTTCTGTTATAACTATGCAAATAAAACGCAGTTTATTATTTGCTTTGGTGATTTTGCCATAGTTGAAAAGAGTCAAACTCCCGCTTCCACAGTTTCAAATGTTAAGCAGTTGTACCATTTCAATTTTCCGTTAATTCCTCATTTTTACAAAGCATAACATAACTCTCAAAACAATAAATAAAAGAATGAACAACAAAGTGGCTCGGTGAAAGAATGTAGAAATGTGATAGCTTAGCATTAAAAACTAGACATAATAAAACAAATACGAGCGTGATGATACTGAAAAAAATGTGCGTGACTATAACATGGTTGAGTCAACGAAACGAACAATTTTTGTCCAAGCAGAAGCTTACAATAAAGGTAAAGTTGCTCACTGTGAAACCATGCAAACTACAAGAAATAGGATCCTTTTAATGATAGAACTAGAAAGATTACTTCCCATTCAGATTGAAGATTGTAATCAGCAGCGAATACTGTTCAGTACTGACATTATCAGAGTCTCTTCCCTTCATTGAAGGAAACTGAAAGAGACAGAAAAGGTGGGAAATAGAAGTATTCTCTGCTTGCTCAGGATAGTTTAATCGCTTTTCGGCAGAGCAAGCTCAACTTTCAAGAACCAGATGATCCCAATAATCCTAAAAAGAAGAGTATACAACCAAAGCATTCTCCCGATAGTCATTTATCGAGCTGAAATATGGAACCTAGCCAAGAGACAGAGTCATAAACTGAGAAGTATGAAACGTGCGCATGAGAGAATCATGCTCAACCTAACATGGAAAGATCACAAGACAGCACAGTATACAAAGAAGAAAACAGGTGTCCGTGACATCATAGAAACTATTAAAAAACTCAAATGGCAATGGGCAGGCCATGTTGCAAGAATGAAAGACAACCGATGGACATCACGTCTCACAACATGGATCCGCAGAGATCACATAAGAAACTGAGGCCGACAGAACACAAGATGGAGAGATGAACTTGACAGATTCAGGAAATACTTGCTCCGTGATGCCCATGATAGAGAATTGTGGCGAATCTTGGGGAAGGTCTATGTCCAACGACGGACGTTAAAAGACTGATGATGATTATGATGATGATTGCCCCCTATATTTTTGTAAGGAATTTTTTACGAAATTTTACTTTTAGCTAGATATCAAAAACGTCATTTTCTCCGACGACCCCTATAAAACCCCCGGACTCACATGGTCCAATGCTCACTAGCTCCACCAACCCTAACTGGTTACGCTTCTAGCCCCGGCCACTGCGGTCGGCGATTCTCTCTCTTTCCTTTTCCCTGGTCCGAATTGGCACCAGGACCCTTAGCTGGTCATACCTCTGTCCCCCTGCCTTTGCAGCCAGCCACTCTCTTCCTCTCTCTTTCCATCTCCCTAACATCGTTATCATTTCGCCAACCCACTGGCCGATCCAATTTTAACCATTCTTCCTCCTCTGTATCAAGCCTCACACATACGCACAGCCTTGCATCCACGCATCTGTGTCTTCGCCACGTGCAATAAACGCGTATCACCTCTCACTCTCGTGAACGAAATGGCAAAGTCTCTTTACAATCCGATAGTCACGATAATCTTTCCTAAACATTCTTACCCCGGGGAACATGCATGGATAAAACTCCATATGTTTCATGGTCTGTTCGGCGAGAGTCTAACGGCGTCTGAGAATAGCCCCCAAGTTAACTCACTTACTTGGCAGTAAGGCTTGCACACTGAACCCAGTTTCCACGTATTATCTTGGAGTTATCCAACCATACGGAATCCATGCGTTCACACAACCCTGCTCCAACTCTAACGCCAGTACTATCGAGACAAGAAATCTCCCACCTTTCGCTATCTCTTCTCCTAACATTACTTCTCACGATCGATCGTATTTATGTTATCCTTACATGTACCTCATCTTCATTCTTGTATTAAACGTACGTTTTTTGTCTGGCCATAATACTTGTATGTGTTCATTCCACTTTATTTTGATGTGCGTCCAAGTTCATACTTGGTGCGTATTCCATTCTCTTCGTACAGCATCCTTCCTTCCACATCTACAGGCCTGCGAGCGTGCTACACCAAATTACGACGAGGACCAAATTTCCTCGTCTCACGAACAATCAATCACAAGATTCGTTTCAACAAAAGTCATCACCCCTATTGCTTTAAAAAGAAAATTGGTTTGCATTTCGTACAAATAGCAGACGAAGCTGCTAGTGTAGATGGAAAAGCAGCAAAAATATATCCTGACATTTCAAAGAGAATTGCAGACGAAGCTAATTATAACGACAAGCAAATTTTCAACAACGACGAGATTTATTTTGAAAAATAGTGCCACCTTTCTTAAAGCTAGCTGAGAAAAGTTACAACCTTGCCATAAGGTCTCTAGAGATCGTCTGACACTTTTTAGGTGGCAATGCTTATGACGGTTCTCAGTTGAAACCTATGCTCGTGTATTGAACACAGAATCCAAGGGCACTTAAAAGCTTGTATCAAAACACTCCACCTGTAAATTGACGGTTGAACAAAAAAGCTTGAGTTACGAAAACACTTTTCACGGATTAGTTCACAGAATGTTTTTGTCTGGCAGTCGAAAATTATAGGAAAAAAATAATCTTGACTTCAAGGTGTCGTTAATTCTGCACAACGTGTCATTACATCCTACTCTCATTGATTTGAATGAAAATTGAAAAGTGATTTTCTTCCCTCGTCACCTTCACAGCCTCTGGATTAGGGTGTAATTGCTACGTTCAAGGCTTACTACCAATGATGCTAGAAGGCTGAAATTTTTAACATTCACTCATAAAAATGTTTCTTTTCTGTTTCTAAAAAATCCCCCCTGAATACTTTCTGGAGGGGAAATCAATTTGCAATGTAGATTTATGCTAATTTTATCCTTTAGTTTTTGTCTGTCTGTCTTTTCAAAAAATGGAATTTTTAGTGATCACTGCCAGCGAAAGGCAAGAGGGGTGACTTGTTCATTGATCACCCCTTTCTCCGATTTTTGATTGATTCCCACTCAACACGGTATGCTGCAAAATGATGTTAGTTACGTGACAGTTTCTGTTGAGTGACCAAACAGACATGTTCTTTATTAGAATTGAATTTTCAATGTATCATTTTTACCGACTTTACGTGGTGGATGCGTTGATGAAATGTATGCTTTCAAGAGGAGCGCTTGATCCAGAGAGTTTGAGACAACTGGTTATGAGAAAGAAACTAGCTCAAAACTATTGCAACAAATAACATTTAGACGATGAAAATACATGAAAATAGAACTCGCCAACACAGTAAGTAATTGAATTACCGTAGCATCAAACTTTGAAGACATGTAAAATAAATTCAATCGAAGAGTATATATGGTCAGAATAAATTGTATTCGTGACATCACTGGCGTTTTCCTTCTGGAAAACATCTAAAATAGATTTCTGGAGATATCATGAATGTTAAAATATGATCCAAAAAGCGTTTTTTTTTCTTCAAAAAATGAAAATGAAATCATTTTAGTAGGGGTCTTGTGGAATATCGATGCCAATTTTCAAGACTTTTGACAAAACAGCAGTATACCGTGTTGGGGATGATTAATCAAAAAAGTAATCACAAAAGTTGGAATTATCAAAAAAGCAAACAAGCGAGCACAAACTAGAGACCAATTTAGCATAAACTAATCCTGCAAATTGAAACCCCTTTCAGAAAAAAAACCTATTGGGGGAATTGAAAAACAAAGTAATTTTACTGTGGGTATGATGAGGAATAAACGTTCAGATTTTCACTCTATAGTTCCATTGGAGCAGCTTGCGTGTGTGATACATAGCCAGCCAGTCAGACTAACTTAAAAACTGAAGGAAGTCGTTAGCTTTTCCCCAAGTTTAAGTTGTACTGGGATTATCGCTAAGTACCGATCCAAAAACCTGAGTTAATCCAAAGGAAGGCAACAAGAAACGGATGCATAAACACACATATTTATAGACATGACATAAGCTCACACAAACACATATACATCGAACACTCGTAAACACACACAAGTATGCATACATACATTGACATACGCATATATGCATACACAAGGACTTACACAAGAGATGGTATTTCGTACAGATATCAATACGATTAAAATATTTGCATGTGTCTTTTTTATGTATTAATTAGAAGTGACAGGATTTAATAAACAAAGGATTGTCAGTGAACCAATAAAGTAATAATAAGCCCAGAAAGAGTATGAAACATACATGACAGGGTGGCAACAGCGATACATCAGGAACCGAGCAAATAAATGGGATTCAACAATGCGGATAAGTGGTATCAGGACAAACCGGAGACAGACCTAGAAAATGGAAGTCACAAATTACTCTAGGACTTTGACATCCAAACTGACCATTCTATTCAAGCGGGAAAACCGGATCTGATAATTGAGAACAAAGGAAAGAAGAACCTACCAAATAATAAACGTGGCCGTACCTGTGAATCACAGAGTAAATACGATAGAGAGTGAAAACTGAAGAAGGTGTGGAACATGAGAGTCTAGGTAGTACCAGTCATAGGAAGTGCACTCGGAATTGTATCAAAGACACTGAAAACGATTAGTAGAACTGGGAATAAGAGGACTATACAGACTACCACTGCTGGAGATCACACGAATATTGAAGAGATTAGTGGAAATATGTGACATACGACCCCCAACGGGTAGAAATGGCTTAACAGCCAAGTAAAGTGCAGAGTGGGGTGGTACAAATCACAGCGCTGCTGTCACAAGTGTGGACGATATGAAAGGAAGACTGGCGATGTGGGACGACATTCTGTCACTCAGCCCCAAGCAATAACCACCAAGCAACTGGTGTGAAACCGTAATCCACAGCAGTGCTGTGGACTGTGAAAGTGTGTAGAAGAAGGCTGGAGACTTGGAGAGACTTGCTGTCACTCCATCTCTAGTGGTAACGAACACCAGACAACTGGTGTGAAAATGCATAATAATAATAATAATAATAATAATAATAATAATAAGAAGAAGAAGAAGAAGAAGAAGAAGAAGAAGAAGAAATTGAAAAAAATGAAAATAATGTTTTTTACTAAGCTCCACTTAGTCTGGTAAAAGCTAAAATATAACTTCTCAAGCCGCTTTTGACACGTTTGAACATTCGCACTCCCTTCTCCATAAGCTGCACTAATATTTTTGCGTTCGAGTTGCATTCCTACATCTCTTGAAATAAAAAAATATATATAATCTGTCCAAAATGCTATTCATTTTTCTTCCAACTTCAAAAATACGCCAATTTAGAAAAATAAAAGCGTGCTGACATAACAACTGTCATAGCGCAATCGAAAGCAACCTTTTTGGATGAAGTAAGTTAAAAACGAAATACCCTTTATGCCATCTAATGAAAAAAAAAACAAAACATCTCGTTAATCCAATGAAAATGCACCCTGATGTCAAAAGCAATATTTTTTGATGGAATTGATTGAAACTAAACGCTCCGTGAGCTATTTACTGACTAACACAGAACGGAATTTTTGGCTGATTCAATATATCTCTATTGTAACCAGTTCTATCAGTGAACTGCATGAGTCGATAAAGAAATCCCATTTTGCGTTCTATTAGCTGAAAACTTCCGGGGAGATTTTCCGCTTCTGGATTCGGCAAAAGTTATTACCGTCATTGTAGCTTTGGACTCAAATGGGTCTTTCTACATTTACTTTCGACAACATCTCCCCTGTCTCATACTTACCCTTTCTTATTTATCATCATCATCAAATTTATCAAGTAATCAGTTTTGCCACTCTGCTCAGGTATCCTGCTTCTCGTCGAGAAATTGAACATAGTAATGGCCGTTTTTCTCCGCTGTCTAACGAGAAATCTTAGTATGATTTTCCGACCAATAAAATTACAGCTTACAAATTCAATGATAAGTTCGTCGGGAGAAATTACAATAAAGTAGCAAACGGACTCAGAATAAATTCCACTCGTTACACATAAATATCTTTCCATTCTTTCTCGTCTATCTTTTCTTCTACCCTCATTACAGTGAGTACAATTAAACATATTTCTTTCCATTTACCTAATGTAATAGTCTTGTCAACGGTCAAAAATTACTTGTACCTTCAGATGGGTTCTATTAAGCTCGACAATGCAGGCTCCAACTTCTCTGGTGATACTACCTGGGTTGGCAGGGTTATTATGGGAAATTTGTTCTTACAGGCACTCCCTTGTTCAACCCCTTCTTCCATAACCATAGTTGCATGCCATTAACGAGTAGCTTTTTGTTTATTTTTCATTATGAAAATGAAACTCTCAAACAGCCAACTGTCTTCTTGGACTGCTGATATATCTAGTATATAGATCCAATGGTTAGTTTCTACAACATTTCAATTCATACATAATCAATGATACCAATAGAATATATGAGATATTTTGTAGACAATATTAAGAAAGAGCAGAAATTATGGCATACAGTATACTTTCTTCTAAAAACAAAGAGGTGAGTCAGCCACTGACAATTAATAACACTATACAACTCACTCATCAAGTAACTGATAACCCTTCATTGATCTTTGATTTTAATCAGTATCTGCAAAAAGGCGTATCTCACATACAGTATAATTCTCTTACCACAACGCAGAAGGCAAGCCTGCTACAATCTAACAAACACCACAACTGACTGATAACCCTGACTTTAAGTCAATATCTGTAAAGAAGGGCAGTTTTTAAATTGAGCTTTGATTGGTGGATAAGTTGGTTCCATCCGATCAATTTCTTCGAATCAATAGTTTTAGAGCTCTGATGAGCACCCCAAATAGCAAGTGTCAAAGGTTGGTCTTCCAGCACTGGCTCTCCCGACTTGAGAGATTGTGTTGTGTCTATTTGCATTTCACCCACAGCGTTGGATTGAGCCAAGTTTGTAAATATGAATATTTTCTTTCTGGAATGTAAAAATGAAAAATTAAGTTATTACACCTGAAATATAGTTTTTTTTTTCATCAGAGGGAATAATTGTAAAGGTAAACGATTTACTAATGTAATAGCATTTTTTTTTCAGATATAATGTAAATAGAGATATGATTCGTTCTTAATAGAGGTTTTGAGCCCTAAACAGCAAACGTGTCTACACAAAATTTGATTAATTTCCAAGCACTATTTCAGATTGGGGCATAATGCTGTCAAAATTGCTATCAGTAACAAAGCATTTGGAGTGAAGACGACCATAGCTCAAACAGTTCAGTAGGGTTAGGTTTGGATACACAGATACCTCGGGGGGAGGCCCAAACCGGTTCTTAATGCTGAAGAAATATCGACAGCAGAAGACAGCAATCCAGGAACAACAGTTTGAGCACTTCCTACAGACTTGAAGACTTGAAGATCAACCATATCACTTCATCTCAAAGAAACAGGTGGATTCAAAAAATTGGAAATGGGTTCCACATGAACTGAATGAAATGCTCGATGACAGTGGTATATGCAGTTGACTGTGTCTCAGCTGGGAGAAAGGGAATATGGAGTCTCACGGTATCTTCTATACTGCCCTGAAATTTCTCTTACTGATTATCTTATATTCAAGCATTTTGAACATCATATCCTTAGCAAAAGATTCAATAATTGGAAAGCCATATTCGTGCATTACCGATAACCCTGAAAACTTTTATTGAAATAACATATTTGAAAGATTGTTGGTAAAGGGTTATTGCTTCAAACGTGACATACTGCATAAGATATTTACCATATTGTGTTGTTTATATCATCCTTTATTTTACTATTAAAAACATCTCATATGAAACAAACAAATCTATAAAAAGTTGTTGATTATTAGACAAAATAACAAGATTCATTCAAAATGTGTTCCCATTAAGTTGTTTATCCGGTATAAAACGTATCTTCTTCCAATCTCTGGTGATAGATCAGGTAAATACGAATCTGTGTTTGGTAAGTATAAGAAGACACAGTTACTCTGTGTGTACGCCAACAAGAACAGATTTTGCCAAGATAGATTTTACGAAACCTTGATATCACAGAAGTAACAGTGCAACTTGTTGTGTATGACACTAAAAAATGACAGGCTTATGAAAATGAAAAGAAATGAATAACAAATTTAAAGATAAAAAAGATTATTTATTCAGTAGAAAGTGTCACTTTGCCAACGTCTTTTGACAGCATGCCAGGTTGGAGATGATCAATTAAAATTCTTTAATAAGCGGTGATCAATGTAAAAGTTACTTCTCTCGCCTTTTGATGGGTAGAGATGGCTAAAAAACTGAATTTTCAGAAAGCAAGCTCAGGGATCAATTTAGCATAAACTAACATTGCAAATTGAATCACCCACTAAAAACCTCTATGGGAAGGCAAAAAAACGCCTCTATTTTCAAGACAGAATTAGGGGTAAACGTTCAAAATTTCAGCCATTAGTTTGACCAGTACGTGTGATACATAGCCAGCCAGTCGTACAGGCAGCCAACTGAACTGACTTGGAAACTGGAGAAACCTTTTATGACAGTTTTGGTTGACAGTCTCTGAAAAAAAAGATGAATGAATCAACTGAATGATGTTGATAAGATGAATGAATGAATGAATTAATGAATGGAGTCTTGCCTACCGCTCCTCCATATTGGCTTTCTTCATTTTCGTTCCGATGGCAAGGAAAGAACAAGAACCACTCTGTGCAATATCCGCCATGTTTGTTTACACACGCACGCATGCCAAAAGCCAGGATGTTTGCTCAAGGATTTCATCAACTGGCAATAAAATACTTTGTTGTGTATTCAAGGCAGGGGACAACAACTTTTCTACTTTTAACTCACCAAAGTGCTTGACCCTCTTTGATGTCATGATATGATTATGGACACCCACACACATGCACACACGCACACACGCGCGCGCACAAACATATATATATATGTATAACACATTTCTGAAAATATTTGATTTATTGATTTGACAATTTTTGAAAACAAACTATCTATTTTCACATACCAAATTCTGTTTGAAAACCGATTTGAAGACTTTGCTACACAGCGGAAGGTGTAATCGGAAAGAAATATATGGGTGCAATCAATTTTTCCAAATTGTCAAATCATCAAATCATATATATATATATATATATATATATATATATATATATAAAAATATACATTGTGTGTGTGTGTGTGTAAGTGTCTGTCCATCCGTACATGCGCGCGCATGTATGTGTGTCGGTGCGTTTGTGTGAGTGCAGGCTTTTGCAAGATATTTGCATAAAAGAAGACGAATGGCACATAAATTTCGTAATCTGTCTATGAACCTGTTTGCATGTTTATTTTTACACACGTGTTCATACACATGTTTGTATAGATAGATGGTTGGATGGATAGGCACTGAGTGAAATTGATTAGGATCAATACAGAGGGATCGATATATGCATGGATAGATATATAGATATATTAGTATTAGCGGGCTAAAATAGATTGACAGGTAGATATATTGGCATTAACGGACTAAAATAAATTAATAGATAGATATATAATTAGATTAGCATGAATAGACTAAAATAGATTGATAGATATATTGATAGAATAGACTAAGATAGATAGATAGATTAGCATGAACAGACTAAGATTAATAAATAGATAAATATCGATAGAACAATATATAAACGACCATTTTTATCATCCCTTTGAACATAGACGTATCCCTCAATATTAGCAGAGGTTAGGGACACCAGGTGATCGTGAATACAAGAAGAATATTTTTTTGCTGCACCCAGTACCCTATCAGCCCCGAAACCCATGAATAGTGTACCATAATCAATGGGCAAACTCTTTACAATTCCAAAAGTGTTAATGTACGAATAATAAGTGAATACAGTAAATCACGCAGTCAAAATTTAAAATCTTTAAACCTGACTTCGTCAGTTATGGTGGAATCGATATTTTTATTCTCAATAAAAACTATGCCAGTTTTTTTTTTTAAATCATAGATTTTTGTTTTTCTTCTAACCCCTCTTTCCTTCTTTAACAGCGCTAGTATCTCTAGCACGGATTGCCGTAACTGACTGACAAAATTAGAGTTACATCTCTCGTTTAGTTTTGCCTATTTAGATGGTTTTTTTTAATCAAAATCTAGATGCTTTTAGTTGTTCTTCGATGTCAGAAATTGTTATTTAGATGAGTTTTCATATAATAAATGATATCTTAGTGATTATAGTAATAAAAAAATTGATACTTTTATTGAATTAAGTCCTGTTTTAATAAAGTAAATCGTTAAGATTAGAGCAACATTCAATTTCAGTAAAATAGAAGTGAAAAGCGAATCTATGGTGCAGTGTTGCCAACTCAAATTTGATTTTTTTCCTGCTAAAATTGCTTTGAAAAATAGTTCAGCTTTCAAACTTTCAGCAAAGTTTATGGTTAAAAATGCTATCAATTATCAAACAAAATAACTATATATCATGACTCTATAACAAATAATTGATAAGAAATTGTGCATTTATCAAATGCAATTTGTTTAGGATTTACTAAAAGAAAATTAGTATCTGACCACAAAAATATTTTCAGAGCAAAAGTTTCGGTTGAAAGTCGGTTATCGATCTTGAGTAGAAATAATGAAAAATATGAAATGATATTTTTCCTATGTAGTTTGATATGGCTGACCTAGAAAAATCGCTAAAATTGGCTGACCACCCACCTTTCAGCTAAATATCTCGTTAAAATTATCAGTATATCCACGTTTCGTGTTAGCGATAAGATAAAATTTAATCGGTTAATTATTTTTTCAAGTGGCCAGATTTTCGGCAATCTGCTATTGCTGATGGGGACAGCTAGATAGGATTTTAAAAATTGACTCTATCTAGCCGAAAAGTGGCTGATTTGGCATTTCTGATTGTACGTATGCGTATTGCATTAGCAGTGGAAATGTCCGCTAAATCTGAAAACCGTTATATCGGGGGTCTGTTACCGAGGGTTTACTGTAATATGCGATACATTTCCTAGACGTTGGGTAAATCTGGTGAATCTAGATGTTTCTAGGTGTTTTGAGATATTTTTGATTCAATTTTAGATTAAAACTTCTGAAAATAAAGTTGGCAACACTGCTCCCGCTAGATTTCAAAACGAGAAGAGAATTAGTGCGTCAATGGTCTAACTTTCAGGATTCAAAGAACGAAATTCTACCACCATGTATGTGAAGAACTGTAGAATCTCAAAGGACTCTGTGTGTCCGTGTGTTGGCCTGGATGTTGTGAATCATTTTCGCTTGACTTTACGTGAGCGCTCCACTTCTTCAAGGCCGTTCTATCGCAAAATACCAGTCATTGTGACTTACACCGTAAAACGAGAGGGCACAAACAGGGTCCTGTTACTCTGATTTGGACAGAGAGTGGCGTGGAGTCTCCTTTTTTAGATTTTATTTTAAGATCATTAGATTGCGCTAAAACTGGGCCACAGCGTCCCTCTATGTGCTTATCTTTGGCTATATAATGAGCCAATTAGCTATGAATTAACAAACACAAACAAACACACACACACCTATTTATTTATATATATATATATATATATATATATATATATATATATGCGTGCAGAAATGTTTAAAACAAGCACATGCAGCAATTAAACACGGTGAACACTTTTTTGTTAAACTTTCTTGTTTGCAATTTTTTTTTTAGCAGAGTTTTAGAAATGAGGAAACTGTTCAAAGTTCATACTGTAGTTTTTTCGACAGCTAAATAAAACTTGAGCTTGGATATACACACACACACACACACACACATATACATATATATATATATGTGTGTGTGACTGTGTGCATATGTGTGTACATATATATATATATATGTGTGTGTGTGTGTGTGTGTGTGAGTGTTTGAGCGCAGGCGGGCGCTGGCATGTGTGCATATATTAACTCAAACCTTGCCTTATCAGGCATTTTCTTGCAGATCTTGCAGAAGGCCCCCTCCTCCAGGGGGTGGGGATTATTACAGCCGTCAGCTGGGTTACGCTGCCAGTCCACCCCCCACCCACCCCAGGAACAAACACATGACCAACTTTTGACAGACTGCTGGTTACAGGCTGTCGGCTGGATAGTTTTCGAATGCAGAATAACATGAAAAACGTAAAATAATCTCTTTGAAATTGTTTTGGGATTTGGGGGGGGGGCGATGAGGCTCTCAAATTGATTTCGAAATGTGCGCTGGGCAAAGATAGTTTTAGATAATAGTTTGTTTTTTGTTTTTTGTATTGGGTGCGACGTTTTTGAGTTACATGAATACATACGTACATACATTAATCACAATTTCCATCTCAGTTTCACATGAATAATTCAACCAAGGAATAATTCAACTAAGAACTGACGTAGCTTCTACACCAAGCCAGCATTTTAAAATTTCCTGGTGCCCAACTGGTACACAAGGGATTTCATGGTACGGAAACCCGGTGCACAAGATCCGGGCATTCTGGTATGCTCTTTTCAATCCTCCAGGTGACCTGCATTCTTTCCACAGATGTGACAGGCGTTGTGACCTGTAGCTTTTCGATAGCTCACCAGTTTAATACATTGATAGAGAGACAGAGAGACAGAGAGAGAGAGGGATAGAGAGGTTTACTAAGCTTAGCTTAGTTCCCAATTATTCAGCATTCAAAATAATAGGAATAATATTACATAACAAAGTCTTGGGTTTATACGTTTATAAAGTTTCCAGTCGGGTTTGAATCCCTCAGGCGAGACCCAAGTCCTTGTGAACAAATTAGGGTTTACTTTGATTCATTTTTGCCTGATGTCAGGAGTGGTGATTTTTTTGATTGGATTTAGAGTTCATCATCATCATCATTATCATCATCATCCTTTTAGCGTTCATCGTTAGACCTTGACACTCGCCAAAATTTGCCAGGCTTCGCTATTATGGGCGTCGCTGAGTCAAAACTTTTTCCCTCTGTCGAACTGATTGTTTATCAATGAGAGAACAGCTGATCAGGCTAATGCCATAAAAAGCTTGAAATATCATAATTATCCCTTTAATTACACCTTGTTATGTCTTATCTCAAATCAATGAATAACTCATGCTGGAAAATCATTTATGCTTAACTAGGGATGTCAATTGGTACTCCAAGAACTCAATTTAGTCACAATTAAGTCATCTTTCGAACTTATCGATAAGAAACAAAGAATTTTTAATCATGGAAAGTAAGCATAGTGCGCCAATATTTGCTTGCAAGCCAATCAAAATCTTTCCGCGGGCCGTATGTTTCCTACGCCTGTATTGCAAGGAAATTCAGTTGCAGAAACTTGTTATAATGATTTTTCTGGAAGGTAAGTTTATATGAATTTCTTCTTTTTGAAGATGTGACCAACATATATTTGTGGTATTTCGTTAAGGAGGTGTAAGTGGCCGAACAGTTAACGACATGGAGGATGGAATCGGTAAACCGAGTTCAAACTGGGGCTGCAGCAGTTTGCGTCTATTTCTTCAGCCCTATAAAGCAATCGATTGGGGGGTCGATCTTGCATTCCTGCCCCAAGCAACATTCCGACCCCAAGCAACAGACATTGATGGATTTTCGAGAAATGGAGACAAAATTAATTGCATCATGTATCATGTGACATGGGAAGCAACTTCAATTTTTTTTCGTGTCGTCAAATGTTAGTAGATCCTGATTGTCTATGTTTGATCGGTAACACTTGTGGACAGTTGAACAATAATTTTTCATCCAACTATCAAATCAGCGGCTAGACGTAATATCCACGTCGCCAGTTGTTCTGCATTGTTGTATTTTAGGTGTTGCAAGTGAATTCTTTGTTACCAAAGGATTCAGAATGCAACAAAGCAATTCTAATCTCCTCCAAATATGTTGCATTTGATTCAAAGTGGTATTCTGAGCAGTTACACTTCGGTAAAATGATTTGTTAAATCTTCCACTTGTTCTTGATAACAACGGTTGTCAATGGCTGAGAATAACCAGACTTACTCCATTCTCTGTGTTATTTACTTTAATAACTAATCCCAGCGAAAAAATTAATGGGTATACAAGTCTCCCTGTTATCCAAAAGTGTTTCGTAAGAGCCTTTGGTAAGCTCAAATGGCGTAAAGCAAATAAGCAATTACGATTCACTAATAAAGAGAAAAAGTTGAGCGTTTCCAGATCCTCAAAATGGTGAGTATAATATGTCAGCTTGAATCATTGGAGTTGGTGATGGTGGAACGTACAGGTGACAGTGGTATAGATAAGAGAGAAGAAGAGGATGAGCACTGCCTCTATAACGGCTTGCTGCAAAACGAAATCTGGAGACTACTTTCAGTTTTCGCCCCTTCTGGTAGAAGAGAAAAAGTGGCGTGAAGCACACTTTCGAAAAGCGGGGTGTATCTGTGTTTGAATTCAATAAAAAAAATCATTTTAGTGGAAGAGTCCATTGTTCCAGTTAGTGGATTGGAGATATTTTCATAAACAAAATTGTTACCTTCAAGTGGAAAAGTCCATGGCAACGGACAGAGAACCAGGATAATCGCAGCATTCATTATATAAATCGACTGAAATAAAGGACAGTGTGACATATGTCAGAAGTCTAAAAAAATCGACAGTCCATGACATTGATAATCAGTCGCTGCCTTGATATTTGTTCAGAGGATCAAGCTAATCCCTCATTCAGGGCATTCAGATCTCTCAATGAGCAAGGTTAGGGAGGAGAGAGAAGATAAACCTTCAGGGATTATTGATTTGATTAGAAGTGTGGACGAAAGTTCGTTGGTTTGAAAAAATAAACCAGAATATTTTGGTTTCAGGTTGAGCCTTGCCTCTCGTGGCCACGTTTGTGTTTTAAATGATAAAACATCAGGGAAAAGGGTATAAAAACTGACCTTTTCATGCTTTCCGAATAAGTTAGTTCACGTTTGTCTGTTTCGAGCTGTCCATTTTTATGTGTTTCTAAAGGTTTATATCTATCTATATGATAACATCTGTCGCAGTCTGTTCACATCTATCTATCTATCTATCTATCTATCTATCTATCTATCTATCTATCAATATATATATATATATATATATATATATATATATATATATATATATATATATATATCAACAATTAGCGACAGTCTGACAGGATTTATCTATCCATCTATCTATCGACGCATTCATCTACCTATCTTTCCATGCTTCCATCTACCTACTTATCTATCTATTTACCTATCTATCAATATATTTACTTACCAACCAAATTACTTATCTGTTAACATCTATCGCAGTCTGTTCATATCCACTAATACATCTACCTACTATCTATCTATCTATCTATCTATCTATCTATCTATCTATCTATCCATCCATCACAGTCTTTTCGTATCTATCTATCAGTTTACCTACCTACCTTCTTACCGACATATCAACTTATTAATCTATCTACATATCAATCTATCCATCTATCTATCTATATCGTAGTCTGCTCATATCATCTGGGTGTTATATGACTGGGTATGCATCATGCTTACAGGCTGTAACAATGGAGCTAAAGGGCTGAAAATCTCAACATTTACTCCGTATCATGTTTGGGAAAAACTTTGATTTTTTTTTGTTTTTTTAATTCCCATACCTCTCAAATAGATTTTTAAGTGGGGGTGCAATTTGCAATGAAATTTATGCTTAATTGATTCCTTAGTTCGTATCCTGCAATATTCGCGTTTGTCTCTTTTGAAAATTCAGACGTTTTTAGTGATCACTACCCAACAAAAGACGAGAGAAATGAGTTATTCATTGATCACCTCTTTTTCTGATTTTTTAATTGATCACCCCAACTTGACATACTGCCAAAAGACGTTGATCATGTGACAGTTTCTATTGAGCAACTAACCAGGCCTGTCTATTTATCATTTACTTTCTCGCACTATCTTTATACATATAGCGTCATATTTGTTTATCTAGAATTGATTTATATGAGGTCATTTTTCTTCATTCAGAAAAAAAATAAGAGCCGCCAGTTAAGATTTAAGATCTTCCGGTTAGTAGGCTATTTTGGCTTTTCCTTTCGCTGCTTCGTATCAGGTGGACAGAAATCTGCTGTCATTTTTGACAAGTTGAAAGTAAACGTATCCAATGGTCAGCATGAGGTACCTTGGCCTCAAAGCTGAAAGAAAAAAGATGGCAAATAAAAGAAAAAAAGAGAAGACTTAGACATGAGAAAAAGTAATGATAATCTCGTTCGAAGTTAATTGGAACTTTGATTTAAGGCTTCTTTTCGGATCAATTGGTGGCAAGGGGGCTATCTATCTATCGTGGCCTGTTCATGTCTATCAATTTGTCTATAGAGACTTGCAGTGATGCTGAGAGAACGGTAAGCTGTTCACGTGCTCGAGATTTTTGGAAAGAAATGGGGATATTTCTGTGTTGTGGATTTTTAAGTGGAAGTGAGGAAGAAGTAGTTGTATCTGTGTAGGTAAGAGTCAAGCTTGGTCTGAAATAAGAAAGGTCCGAGAGAAGAAGGGTTAGGGGCGTTGGTCTCCGTGCCCGTGAGTCACAGGCTTGTCTACCATAGGAAGGAGCAGCGAGAGAACGGGTCAGGATGAAAATAGTTTCTTCTGAAAAAAAGGGGGGCTGGCAACCATTGAAATGCGTCGAAATATGCCCAGGTGATGCGTGTATGCGTGTGCGTGTGTGTGTGTGTGTGTGAATGCGAAATCCGAATATATCATCAAGTGGACAATACAGAAAATTGTAGTATTTAAATCAAGTTCAATACTTTGACAAACCATATATATCATAACTTTTCAATATTGTTTCCTTTAAAATTACTACTTTGACAAAGCCGAAATATGAAGAACATTTATGGATATATAGGGCCCAACCCAATATATCGAATAAGGTGATACCAATCCAAGAGCTCACCAGAAAATTGTGGCGGCGGGTGGGCTCAACCAGCCACTCACTTCCCAGGGATAACATGACCAGACTTATATAGCTATGGCGTTCTGGTATGAAAGATGGAAACTAACAAAATAATATGGAAACTAACTCAGAATCATGCACAGAGCAAAGTACAGTGTAATGTTGGGAATAACTCCAAAGAGGTAGAAAACACCGACATGGATATGTGAGTAGACGATGGTGAAATCTTTGAAGTAATTAAGCGACAGAATAGGCAGACCATTACATCCACCTAGGACAGCGAATCTCCATGAGACCCTCAAAAGAGGAGGAAATCAAGCGAAGAATCACTTTGGGATGGCAAGCCTTCGGCAGAGCAAGCTCAACTTTCAAAAGCCAGATGATCCTAAAAATCTTAAAAAGAAGAGTATACAACCAATTAATTCTCTCGATCGTCACTTATAGAGCTGAGACATGGAGCCTAACTGAGAGACAGACCTACAAACTGAGAAGTATGCAACGTGCACATGAGAGAATCATGTTCAACCTTAAATGGAGAGATCACAAGATAGCACAGTATATAGGGAAGAAAACAGGTGTCTGTGACATCATGGAAACTATCAAAAAACTCAAATGGCAATGGGCAGGCCATGTTGCAAGAATGGCAGACAACCGATGGACATCACGTCTCACAACATGGATCCCCTGTGATCACTTGCAGGACCGAGGCCGGCAGAATATTAGATGGAGAGACAAGCTAGACAAATTCAGAAAGTACTGGCTCCGTGACGCCCATGATAGAGGATTGTGGCGAATCCTGGGGAAGGTCTATATCCAACGACGGACGTTAAAAGATTGATGATGACAGTAAGAAGGGGGTGTAACAGATGGTGAAAAGTTTCAGCAGATTAGCACACGGGGGATAGCAAACGCAGTAAGAGAAGACCAGACATAAGACGGAGAGATGAGATAGAAATGCTCGCTGGAAAAACATGGCATAGATCGGCACAGTCACGGTCGGCATGGGAGGAATTTGTAAAGGCCTTTGATCTAGCTGTGGACTTGATGGCTGCTGCTACTGGTTATACTGATATATATGTGTATATGTGTGTGTGTGTGTGTGTGAGCGCCTTTGTGCGCTTGTGTGTATTCTTGCCTCACGTGTTAGTTTTTGTATGTTTACAAAAATCATTTTCTCTGGTCAGAGCAAATTCCCTGACATTTTCGGCTCAAGAATGTCACCAGTCTTCAGCTATTCGGTATCCGAATCTTTTGGCTTCAGTGACATTAGCGCACGTGTCTTCAAAGAATTCGACGCTGTGTTGACATCTGACAGTGACCACCCTTGATTAGAGACTGGTTGGAATTATTTCACGACATTTCTTGTTCTTTTAGAAGTGTTCAGACGAGACGGAAAGGAAAAAAGTAAGGTATGAATCAATATGTAATCGCAACCAACATTTCAAAACACAAGCATATATATATATATATATATATATATATATATATATATATATATATATATATATATATACATATATATATATGTGTGTGTGTGTGTGTGTGTGTGTGTGTCACGGTGTGGGCCCGTCACTTTTTAGTAACTATCTAAAGATGGGTGCAGCTCAGCCAAACTTCATACTCAATAGAGGGTTTTTAGAAAGTTCTTAATTGACTCCTCCCCCATCAGTATATTTCAAGAGATAGGGGTTGATTTACAATATAATTTCAATACTAGATGGAAGCATATTTTCATTACGTGATGTGACGTTAAAATTATTGTTCTCAGTTTTTAATCAATTCACGATAGGTGACGTAAGAATCGTCCGTGTAGATTTGGCTTTTCAGATCTCTTAACAGCATCAGGGACTCAGGGGGGAACCTTTGGCAATATTACCTGTATTACTATACCCATATCTGGACAGGTACTACACAAACGCAAAAAAAATTTCCTTGTGGTACATAACCACCATCGTCTCTTGAAGGTAAACAAAGTAAATGATATAAAATATTCTGAATTCTAGCTAAGGTTCAATGAAGTTGGAGGAGACTAGTAGAAGGTATCATGAAAGATGAAGGAGCATCATCTTCTGTTGAAAAGGAAGCAAGTAAATGATATTAGCTATTTCTCAACATCTTATTTTTTCGAAAGGAATGCAAGATAAACCCTTTAATGTGTGTGACATATGGAAAAACCAAAAAACAAGGATTTACAAAAATAAAATTCATAACATAATTACAAAAATACGACTTATAATATACCATAATATACCAACAGAAAATTGGAATCCAAGAAAAAATATATCAGAGAAACTCCAACTGTGGGCATTGTCTTAAGTCGATGACGAAGCAGGACCCAAAAAAGTAATTAACGGTATTGAATCATTCATTGTTTTTCTAATCAATTGAGACGTACTTTTTACAGACAATATCACTACAACATTTTGAAGTTGAAGTCATACTTGTTTTCTGTGAAATTTTTGATAAAACTAAAAAAACAGCATAAATCCATAATGAGGCTGCTAAAAAAGACGATTGCCTTAAAAACTCTCGCACACTTTTAAAGCCCTCCCCCATCTTTATATCCTTTTTGTCCCCGCATTCATTTTTTTCTTCTATCCCCAATTTGCCCCTAAACACAATTTCAGAAGTGTTTCATTTCTTAGGTATGTGTTCCATTGGTATCATCTTGGTATGAGAAGTTTTGTAGAAGAATAATTCTTTTTTTTTTTTACAGCATTTACGACCGATAAGTTAGCCACTTCAACGTAGCGTTGCTCTTACCATTCAGCTAAACAGCCATCGGTAATACAAAGGCAACGCCAAATTTTCATTTTAATCATTCACTGTCTATATCAGCTCTATTTGTCTCTCAACGCGGACAATTATATCATAAATCGATTCTTTTATTGATTCCAGTAGCAGACCCATTTTTTAAAAAATTGTTTATTCTATTTATGCTGTCTAGGCCAAACGATTGAGTGACTATGCGATCTGGGAGAACATTTCAAATGGAATTTAAAAGTAATATGAGGCATTTATAATTATTTCTGTCGGGTTATATATCGATTTCTTAGTAATATGATTGTCCGTGTTGACAAACAGAGCAGATGTATCAGTTATTTTAATGAATCCGTCTAGAATATTTAGTATACATAACTAAGTCTGATATTTGTACCAAATCAAAAGCACCTATAAGTACATCAATGATATTTTTACTGTTCTTTTTGTCCTGGTTTTATATATATATATAGGGAAAAAAAGGATTGTAAATGATGTTCTTGTTTGAGGTCCGAGGGAAAGTACTTTGAGAGGGACTAGGTTGTCATTGTCTTAGATAAACTATTCGTCTTTGATGTCAAATGGCTGGAAACGTTCCAGACATACCTCATATTCCTTATATTCCTACATCGTCTTTGTCCTGTGTATAATTATAATCTAAATAACTTCACTTTTCGTGATTTGCTGTTTGCTGAACACAGTAATGATGCTGTTTTTGGTCACATATCTTCCAATCTTTTTTTTTTTTCGTCCTGAACTTCCTTTTCAGATAATTTAAAATCTGTCCCTTCATGAAGGAATTCATTGGTTATAAAATCACCAGTGAAAATTTTTGAGTAATTTGCCAGTTCAATCAGATAAATTTGAATGGTATTTCCCCTGCGGCAAGTGGATATTGACGCCTGTTCATTCGGGAAGTTTTTGTAAGCAACGTCTCCTATTGCGGTCATTGAGTAAAATGAGTCAATAGTTGGGAGGCATGCTGATCGGTTGGTAAATACAGAGAAGTCTGGTTGGAGGGCGGAAATGGCCACAAAACTGTCTCCAAAGCAAATTTCATCTGCAATTCAAACAACGACATATTTTTAAAAAAAGCATTCACTGAAATAAAGAAAAAGCCACAAACATTTATTTTTAGTTTATTTCGGAATTCGGTGACAAACAAAGAATTCTAAAGATTTATACCATTCAATTACTTGGAAACTTAAAATTACTGTCCGTAGAGGCCATTCTTAATGGGGGTTATATTGTGCCCTCTAGGGGCGCTGGTACATTTGAAGGGGGTCTGACTGGATATCATGATAAATTACTTTATATCTAGCTGATTTGCATCCCTGTTTGAGAAGATTGCAAGTTGGCATCAGCTTCATGTTACAAGATACGGGCTGATTTTATGAACATGAAGTCTAGATTTTCTCGGATTCTATAAGAAAATTTCAATGCTGCACGAACCTTTGACAATCAGATTGGTCAATTGCTCGGATTGAAATCGTGAAAATTGTTGGCCCTCCACCCCAAGAAAATGATGGACAAGAAGCAAAGATTCATTTTTATCGTTATCAGTCTTTTACGTCCGTCGTTGGACGTAGACCTTCCCCAAGATTCACCACATTTCTCTATCATGGGCGTCACAGAGCCAGTATTTTTTAAATTTATCTAGTTCATCTCTCCATCTTGTATTCTGTCGGCCTCGGTTTCGCATGTGATCTTTGGGGATCCATGTTGTGAGTCATGATGTCCATCGGTTGTCTGTCATTCTTGCAACATGACTTGCCCGCTGACATTTGAGCTTTCTAATAGATTCTATGATATCTCGGACAAGTGAATACAAAATATACATCAAGAAAGTTTGGGAACTCACTTATGTTTAAAACAAAAGCAAGATTTGAAGACACTAGTCCGAATAATTAATCAGGGGTAGAAGAATGAATCGGCCAAAATGCTGAGATTGAAACAACAAAAATAAGGATATCAGTCTTGATATATCATAGAACAATGATTATACTTTAGACATCATAAAATAGGCACAGGAGAGAATTGTGTGAATTGAATCATTCCAACGGGTCTGGTCCTCACCGACTGGATTTATTTCAAAGGATACTTTGCTTCTGATGCGCACATGAATCTGCTTCCACGCTAACTATGGGTAAACACTAGGGTAGCTTAGGGTTTTCAGGCAGCTCACCCTGGGTGTAGGGATAGCAGAGTCCAGCCCCATAAAAACCTACTGCTGGTTATGAGCATAAGATGGAGGCGCATTCATTGTATAGTATGTCGTGTAGCTTCGGAACGGCTACGACTTGAGTCTGGTGGAAGTAGAGAGAGAGAGAGAGAGAGAGAGAGAGAGAGAGAGAGAGAGAGAGAGAGAGAGAATGAATGAATGAATGAATGAATGATAATGAAGAGAAAGAAGGGAACGCTAAATTAATTCATCTGAAAAAACAGAAAAAAAGAAAGGGAAAGTGAAATCAAGAGAGATTGAGAGAGCACAGGGAGATACGGGTAGAGAGGGCTTGAAGTTTGGGAAATGAACGCTAACTGGAAGCTTGTCGTTTTGAAAGAATGAGATCTACATGGATCATCCGAGAAAAGGAGACAAAATATACAGAGTTGCCAATTTAGCACTTTTACGGTAAATTTAACGCTTTCCTTATTTTGGCAGCGCGAAAATTTAAAAAATCAGCACTATTTCTTTTGCCCATTTTTAACGCAACAGTTTTTGCCAATTCTTTGCTATTTCGTAGCAATCAAAATTTTAGCCATTGAAAATAGCCATAAGATGGCTAACAATGATTTCGACGTTTTTTCGAGGTCGATTTAGTTCGAAATTTTCTTTTGTGTGTTAGCAACAATGCGGATATGTTGCCTCTTGTGTTGCAAGAAATGGGAATAACTGTGTCTGAATCTAAACTGACCCAGATCTCCGGGGAAAAAAAGATCTCTAGGAGTAAGGCAGAGTTTTAATCAGGAAGGAAATTGGGATGCAGAATTGAGACAGGAAGGAAGGATTACAGTACCTACGGCATCGAGCAGAATATCAGACAGGACCTGCTGACAAACCCCCACCCCCCCCATCTCCGACTGCAAACATTTTGAAATATGACAGAGGAGAGGCATAAAAGATGGAGATGATGACGAAAACATTCCTGTCACCCATCACCATATATGGACATGAACTATGAATGAAAAACATAGTAAAGAAAAAAGAACGCGTAGGCCACGGTTTCTCCAAGTTGCGGTTGGGACCCTTACAAAAATCGCGTAAAAATAAGGTGGGGTGCAGAAAATAACTAGAATTTTTTGAATTATGACAGAGGAGGGGCACAGAAATAATGCCCCTGACATTTCTGTCACCCATCACCATATATGGACACGGACCATGAATGAAAAGCGTCGTAAAGAAGAAAGAGTATGCAGAAACGACGAGATTGCATTTCAGTTCCCACTATGAAAAGCATTCGATGTGCATGACATTCATATTTTCTTGACAGCGTGAAAGACTAACACGAGACATGTAATCCGACCTCCTCTCGTCCGACATTTTGATCAAAACTTTTTTTTATTCACATGCAATATCTGTTTGTTTTTCTATCAATCAATTCTACTATTAGAGTTTCTCGTTATTGTTTCGAATAGGCAAGATTGAACAATAATCCGTTTTTTTTTTTTGGGGGGGGGGGTTGTTTATTTTGTTTTGTTTTTGCAGGGCCCCGAGATAGACT
>OY735232.1:18678893-18683893 GCA_963457665.1 Thysanoteuthis rhombus | reverse complement strand
GTTGCAAAGTTCTCAATTTGCGGATCTGTTTCTTTATTAGGTTCAATGTTTCAGCTCCATAAGTGACTATTGGGAGGATGCATTGGTTATACACTCTTCTTCTTAGGATTAATGGGATCTTCTCAGTATTACATTACTACTACTGCAAATACTTATTGCCGCTACTGTTTTGTTTATCAAGCAATATGTGACGAAAATATGCAAAGATATATAAATTATCTGTATTGTTAGAAATCTTCGCGCCATTTGTAATAAAAATGATTGTATAAGATTCAAAATATTCATTTCTTGTTGGCTGGTTGATATTTCGAAAATGCTGCATATTTTTTCCCTTTCTAGTCTTCCGTACTTGAAATTATAGACGTTAATTTTTTCGCCAGACCTCAAAAATGACTTTTTAGCTTCTAGATTCACGTATTGCTTTAGAAATGTAAATTAAAAATATCAATAGGAAATTCAAACCAGTCCCAGTGAAATATATAAAGCATAGTACCTTGGGGTTATATATATATATATATATATATATATATATATATATATATATATATATATATATATATATATATATATATATATATATATATATATATAAGGAGCTGGTGGAAACATATGCCGGGTAGGAGGCTGCAAACAAGTTTTACGGTGATTACTTGTAGAGGATCATGACAGCCAAAACACGTGTCGTAATAAGTATGAATATTAAATGCATTCGTTGAGTTTTCCTTTCAAAATACGTATTTTCTTTTCTTTTTGTGGGATTTATATAACTTTTTAGAATATATATATATATATATATATATATATATATATATATATATATATATAGTGTGTGTGTGTGTGTGTGTGTGTGTGTGTGTGTGTGTGTGTGTGTAAATTATTCCAGCCATCCTGGAACCAAAAATGACCAGTCTTGCAGGGGTCCCAGATATTTATCCATACCGGGGGGTAGATGTGAATTCATGCCTTTCTCAAACAAATTAGCGGGGAGTGAAACTTGGCTTCCCACTTTTACTGCCATTGGATTTAGTACATTATGAAATTTGAAACCTTTCGTGGGCGGGCAAGAGGGAAGTGAGACTCAGAATTAAACAAATAAAGTCGTTGTCAGTTTGATTAACCGCAGTTTCCTATTTATAAACAATTACACTTGAAGGTCACAAAAACCGGATGATTCTCTCCGAAAATAACAAGGATCTTAGGATGTTTTTCAATTTTCGATTAAGTGAACACTTAAAAAACTGAGTAAAACAAGCATATTAACAAATTAGTGCCCGATTTGATATTAAATAGATACCAATTGATAGATAAATGGATTTTTTAAGCTGGATTTGGCACGAGGCACACACACACACATACACGCACACACACACCCATATATATATATATATGCTCTTCTATTGGAATTGAGCACTCTGGGGGATGAGGGATTTCTGTGTAATTTAAGATATATCGCTTAAATTCAGCCTTACTGCCTATCCAGTGGTAGGATATCAGCCTACGGGTCTGAAGTGAAGGTTTCGATTCTGCCTTGCAGTACTGGATGGGATAATGGAAAGTCTATAGCCACACTGAAGAGATGT
The DNA here is from genome assembly GCA_963457665.1 of Thysanoteuthis rhombus. Taxonomy (NCBI): domain Eukaryota; kingdom Metazoa; phylum Mollusca; class Cephalopoda; order Oegopsida; family Thysanoteuthidae; genus Thysanoteuthis; species Thysanoteuthis major. The sequence goes on along the minus strand of OY735232.1, from coordinate 18,682,313 downwards.
AATACATCGAAACAGCTGTCTGTGGATGACACAATAATCATATATATACATATATACATATATATATATATATATATATATATATATATATATATATATATATATATATATATATATATATATATATATATACACATATATATATATGTATGCGTTAACTGTTCGAGCAGAAGTTGAAAAAGTACCCTTAACTCATTCTTTTGTGGTGAAATATATATATATATATATAGAGAGAGAGAGAGAGGGGGGGAGATTGATTTATACACGTATTTGTACAATATATATTCACATAGATACACAGAGATATATATATATATATATATATATATATATATATATATATATATATATATATATATATATACATATATATATATATATATATATATATATATATATATATATATAAACATAAAAGTCTTATAATAGTCAACGAAATATGAAAAGTAAAGGAGAATTTTTTTCAAAACAAGTATGATCGTCATTGCCATTTGCAGCATTTCCATTGTAATTATCTCCTAGCGGGTGTGATGGTTATTATGTGTAATTTAATCGTATGCGTAAATGTATGGGTGGTCAATCATTATTTGATATACATACGAGTGAGTTTTTTCTATTTATTTCTCTTGACGTTACTAGTTTCACTACAAATATCAGGCGCGAAAATTAACTATTAAAATGTTCCAGGAAAGACGATAACTTGAAAAAAAAATAAAGATTTTAGTTCACCCACGCGGTAAATACTGTATTCTCACCCATACCTATGAATGCTACGTCTTTACTAGTAAATAGATAACTATGATGAAGTCTTATTTGTAAATTGAACACAATAAGAAATTTTCAATAGTATAACTAATCATAAAATAGAACGACCCTCGTACTTTTAGCCGAATAACGTTTCGCCGAAATCAAGTTAGTCGATAATCTTTTTCGCTATTCGGAAGCTTCGTCGAAATTTTCCTTTCCGAAATGATGTTTCACCGAAATATTTTTTTTTATCAGAATGCTTTTGTTTGTTTTTTTACTTATGACTCTTCGTATTTTTTGTCCTGGAGTACTCGTTTGATACCACGAAAAATGAAGGAATAGATTCAAATTGTTTCGATGTCAAGGTTTCAGTTTTGTTCACTTTCATTATCGGTATGTTATCAAATCAATATGTCATGGTTGATGAAGAGAGTTATTTGATAAGTTAACTAATAAAACTTTCATATAAAAGTTCTTTTTTCATCACTTGTTGATTTCCTGCCGACTTGAGCATTCCTTGGTCATTTGATCATTACATTTCACTAGCTGCAAATCCTTACAAAGAGTGAGGATATAATGCACGCTAACAAAAATTATAAAAGTAAACAAGATTTTTTTTGCAATTACATAGTCAAGCTTTGGAACTTAGTTGATAATAATAAAAATTGTTTTCACGTATTTTTTTATGCTTTATTGTTTGGCAAAAACATAGTCAGAAAATCTTCATCCATTCCTGTGATTCACTATAAATAAGGTAATCCTTGCATATACGGATGTAAAGTAACGTTTTTCGTACACTGTGTTTCATCATCAGTCTTTCAACGTCCGTCGTTGGACATAGACCTTCCCCCAGGATTTGCTACCCTTCTCTATCATGGGCATCGCGGAGCCAGTACCTCCTGAACTTGTCTAGCTCGTCTCTCCATCTAATATTCTGCCGACCTCGGTTGCGCATGTGACCTCGGGGGATCCATGTCGTGGGTCGTGATGTCCATCGCTGTGTTTAGCTACCATATTTTACATCCGTACACTAAAAAAGAGGTAACCTTTGTTTATACAGATATATAAAAAAAACAACAAAAAAAAAAGTTTGTGCTGTGTCAAGAATCAGTATTTTACATTCGTATAAGCAAGGATTACCTGCTTCAGTAAAAAAGCCGTCATAATCATCCAATTACACCTGCAGTAAACAAATGTAATTTTCAATGTATTTCAAGTTTCTTCTAAATCCATTCGATTACACATTAAACTGATTGATTTTCTTTGAATCAAAATCCTGCAGTCTACTTTATTTTGAGGAGATTTTTATTAATATTTCTAGCTATTCAATTTTTCTATTGAAAAACGCAATATTATTATTATTATAATTTGTTGTCGACCAAGAAATGTCAAATTTAAAACACTTAAAAAAACCTGCTATACGATTGAGCTTAATTAATCTATGCTTATACAACTTATAAGAATGATGGAAGAATTTTTGGCCAAATATCGACACCTGATGAAAAAGCAAACCTGTACATAAAACTTTTCTTTGATAACTACCAATCATAAAGTACGACGTATTGATTGATGCCTTGCTGATAATAAAGGTAAATAAACTAAAACCTTGACTTTGGAGCAGTTGAAGTTCATCATTTTTGGCAGGTTGAAATATGAATTTTTTTAGACACTAAACATGCAGATTTACAAGGAGAAAAATCCTAAATAGAAATATCCTTCAAACAAAAGATGGTTTCTGTGAAACGTCATCCGGCGAAAAGCCCATTCAGTAAAACATCATTTCGGCAAAAAGGTGTTCTGCGAAGCGTCCACATGATGAAAAGGTTATCAGCTGACTTGCTCTAGGTCATTTGGTAAAAGTTCCGGACACAAAATAGAACAATTATAACAGTGTATCGTAATGAAAGTGATATGATGGATAAAAGATACGTCCACACGGTAGATTGGGGAATTTTTTTCTCTTGTGAACATACACCTTTACACTGGAGGGTGCTTACGCAGCATGAGTGGGGGAGGGGTTTGAAAATAGCTTTAGATCGCTTTGTTAAATTTCTCTCGGGGCCCTTGCAGTCAGGAAATCCAGGGGATTTTTTTCCAGACTGCTGTTTCCAACTTGGTTCATCTTTTGATCACAACGTTTAAGTTGCTGTACTCTACAACCTTTTACAGCTTAGTGTCATAAATGGGGTGTGTTTGGAATGTTGGGATGAACTCCCTCCTCCAAAGCATGGGAACAGGATGCCCTCATTCAGCTGTCTATTTTCGAAAGAAGTTAGATGAAGACAACAGCTCAAAAAGTTCTATGTATATTGATGATCCCTGATCTCAAAAATTCCGACGGAAATTGTGTTTTGGTGGTTTAAGCTTCTCGGTCGTCCGTTGGTTTTTTTTTTTTTTTTTTTTTTTTTTTTAGGAGGACCGGGGAGGAGGTCAATGGTAAGAGCAACGCTACATTAAAGCAGCTACCCTATCAGTATTAAATTCGATTCTTGCAGCAGCCCCGTTTTCTTTAATTGTTTGTAATGTTGTCTAGGCTAAATGATATATTCACCGTGTAATAATGGGAAATCTTTTCAATCAAGAGTTTCAATATAACATAACCTAATTTACAATCATATATATATATGTGTGTGTGTGTGTGTGTGTGTGTGTGTGTGTATAAATTACTACTCA
>OY735232.1:18666393-18673893 GCA_963457665.1 Thysanoteuthis rhombus | reverse complement strand
GGAAAAGATAAAAAAGAATAAGTAAAAGTACATCAACCAATTAATCAAAATATCCTGAAGCAGTCTCTTCCGCCATTTTATTATCCAAGGTCAAATTTGGTCACCATCTTTGTCTACCCTTCAGCATTTCTCTTCGTTTTTTCCTTTTCTTTCGATCAATGCAAACGCGTTGGACACTGGTCCATTATTAATTGTGTGGGCGGAGACGCTTCGTTGACCTTTGCAGAGCAGGCAACATCGAACCGACCAACCAGCAAGGACACAAGGCCAAATTAAATGTAGAAAGACTTTCTTGCTGAATTGGAATGCAACAAATACATAAATAATCCTTAATTTAATGTCTGCGCAGTGGCAAGAAAGATGGACAGAGAGACAGAGAGACAGAATTGAATACACATACAGAGAAAAAAACAGATTGAGGCAGACAGGGACAGAGGGAAGGAGAGACTGAGGGAGGAAGACAGATACAGAACTAAATAGAGACAGAGAGACAGGGGCAGGCAGGCAGAGAGATAGAGAAATGGAAAGAATACATACAAAAAACAGATAGATACAGAGAGAGAGAGAGTGATGAAGAAAGACAAAGGCAGAACTGCATACGCACAGAAAAGAACATTAAGATGAATAGATAGATACAGAGAGAGACAGAGAGAGACAGAGAGGGAGAGAGTAAGAGAGAGACAGAGGCAGGAAGACAACGGGAAAGGGAAAGAGATCGAGACAGAACTGAATCCACACAGAGAAGAGATACACAGATAGATACAGAGAGAGAGAGAGAGAGAGAGAGAGAGAGAGAGAGAGAGAGAGAGAGAGAGAGAGAGAGAATGGTGGAGAGAGACAGAGTGAGATAAATAGATATATATAGAGAGAGAGGGACAGAGGCAGACAGAGACAGAGACAGAGACGGAACTGCATACACACAGACAGAAAAAGATTGAGATAAGCAGATAGAGAGAGAGATAGGTGGATAGAGAGATAAAGAGAGAGAGAGAGAGAGAGAGAGAGAGAGAGAGATTGAGGGAGATAGATATGAACTGGCTGAGATAGAGAGAAACAAAGTGTGTTGCTTGAACATGGTTTGGGTAGAAATTAATTTGATTTTACGCCATTTGATTTAAAATGAAAATTTGTGATAATGCTGCAAGTGGTACCTTTCATCTATCAAAAATCAAGTTCAAGTGACGTCAATATTAATGCCTAAGTTCTTATTTCTTCAAACAATTCTATTAACTGGTCTCCCAAACTGCTATATGGTCGAACACAAGTCTTGCACAATTCCTAGAGTATCATCGTTCTAACTATGTCATGCCTAATTTCATATTACTTTTGAGCCAACCTGTTGCATTCAATTATTATTTTTATGATCTTTTTCTTAGTATAAAAACATTGTATCAATTAGTGTGGGATTATTTTCTTGGGCGTTTTAGGTGCCTGACAGCTATTTCATGTGGATATAATCTCAATTTCTCACTCAATCCTTTTATGATTCAGGCCTGTTGAAGTTTCTTTATTGGAACATATATTCAGACTTCTATTCTCGCAAAAAAAGGACCAAGATATGAATGCTCCTACTGGCTTCTTATTCTTAAAATAAGCCTCATTAGCAACTTTCATGTGATCTATTGTTTAGCGAAGAAATATGATCCGATTGTAAATCAAGTGGCGTAAAATCAAATAAATTTTGACTGCCCCACCCATCCTCCTTCAATACGCAGGTTTTTGTATGTGTGTCAATTATATATGCACGTGTATATAGATGTGTGATCGCATATGCATGTATGGGTGGCTTACAGTTTATCTATATGCATGTATGTGTTTTCCCGCGCACCAAAAACTGATGTATGATAATACAAACATAAATGTAACTGGGTGGGTGTATGAGTATCCATATAAATATGTATGTATGTGACACACACACACACGTAAGCACACACGTGCGAGTAGCTGCGCATGATAAGTACCCAACGAATCATTTATTTAAAACTTGAGATAATCGTCATCGAAAAGTTTGACGAAAAATATTTTCGTTATTTTAAGAGCTACAATGCTTATTTTTTTCTGGCTCAGTATTATAATCCCGATGCTTACAATGAATCTTGAATGCTTACAATGCATTAAGTAGGATTCATCGTTTTTTCTACAAGACAAACGCTCCCCGTTTTTCGTTTCATATTGTTTTTTTTTTTCTTTTTTAGCTTATTTGTGCTATAAGTATTCTAGTAACTTTTTTTATGCATATTAAAATCAAAACTTTAGAAGCGTCAAAACAAGACAAAATAAGCACCCTAACTCCAAGAATAACGAAAATATAGCGGGGAAAACCTGGTTGAAATTTTAAATATGTACTCATTATTATCATGACGAAAATGTTTTTATGAAAATCCCCCTCAAATCAGTTTTTAAGAGGAGGCAAATCTGCTATGTAAATTTATGCTAAATTACCCCCTTAGTTTGTGTTCAGCAGCATTCATACTTGTTCTTTGAGAATTCTGCTGAGCACACAAAATATACGTGTATAAATGTTAGGTTAATACAAGAAGTTTCCTGTATTTTTGACAATATCTTTTTCGTATAAATTCATCGCATAATTCAGCTATAGATATATTTTCTGTGGTTTTTGTATCAACTTCCACCATGTTTCAGATGGATTCAGCTTTTAATTCGATACATTTTTCGATATTTTCAACTAATTGGAACTGACAACCAGCAAGGAGGGTCGCGTGCAGTGCAATAAATACTAGATTGAAGGCGAAAGGTTTTTGAGAATACGCTGCATATGGACAAACTTCCAATATCAGCATAATGATTATTCATTACGTCACATTTGCAACTTGAAGACGGGCGTTGTCAGTGAGCAGAAAACATCTATCTATTTCTTTGGCCAGAAAAAAAGTTTTCTTTTCGAATGCATCATTGAAACGAGCAAATTGCTCAGTAGAACGATGAGCAGTAACAGTGAGTCCAGGTTCCAGTGTTTTGTAATATAAGATTCTTTAAATTACACTCAACTCTATTTCCCAGTAGAGTCTTTTTAGTTTTAGATATTGAAGACTGTCCTGGATCGAATCAAATCATTTTCGTTTTGGACTCTCGTATCAAATCCATTTTCCGTCACCAGTGACTATCTTGACCGAAATGACTTTTATCTATATCGAACAAGAAGAGAAAAATGATACGGTTTTATTTATTTCTATTCGATAAAATATTAAAAATCATTTTGAATTTTATGATTCCTTTTTGGGCGGTTGTGGGTATAATCCCACCTAAGATTTATGTTTCCGATCAATGAACAGCTCACTACCGAAAAGTGATCGGTCTGAGTAAAAGATGTGATGAAAAGCTATTTTAATTAAGATGCAGGTGAAAAGTCATCATAGGATTGGAAAGACCAGTTTTTAAGCGCTGATTGATATTTCTTGCCGTAAGTTCTTTTTTAGGAACCATTTTTTATATATTTAAATTTCCTTTAAGGATTGTAAAAATTGGACAAGCGATAATGAGGTACACATTTATAAGATTTTTTAACATCGTGCAAAAGAAGGCATTGAGAAATTTGCAACCAGTAAGATCCACCAATGAAGCAGCCTCTTCGCAACCCTGCTATTACCGGCTGAGCTAACTCATATAAGATCAGTAGTTCGCGAAAGCACTTATTTTGTACACTTCCTTGGCGCACACGGGTTCGAGTCCCACACGGCACAAATTTATTTATCTATTTATTTATGCAGTTTATAGTTCTTCAATTTGCCACTAGGGTGACCCCGTTGCCGGACAAAATATAGTTCCTTTCCAAAATCTTTATCATTGTAACATTCTGTCGAACATAAACTGTCCATTGTACGGCAATTATGTATATATATATAATTTCTAAAATCATTATGAATATATATATATATATATATATATATATATATATATATATATATATATATATATATATATATATATATATATAATGATTTTAGAAATTTGTAAGATTACAAAAAAGAGAGAATATTTTGTGCGTTAAGCATGAAATGCTCACATCCACCAGGATGTTTCCCTCATGAATTCAATATATATATATATATATAATTTTAAAAATCATTATGAATTATATATATATATATATATATATATATATATATATATATATAATGATTTTAGAAATATGTAAGATTACGAAAAAAGAGACTGAATATTTTCTGCATTAAGCATGAAATACTCACATTCACCAGGATGTTTCCCTCATAAATTCAATTTATATATATATATATATATATATATATATATATATATATATATATATATATATATATATATATATATATATATATATATATATATATATATATATGCGTGTGTGTATGTGTGTGTGCATGTGTGCGTGTGTGTATACATGTGGTATAAGGCTATTGACTGTTCAGCTATTCACGTAAAAGATAGAATGTAAGTTGTTCCTTTATCATGCGCGGCATCTATGTGAAACGGCGGTGAAGCTGGCGTATTTCAGTGAACATTTCTATGTAGGGCATTAGTGCACAGGATTTCGTCATTCGTTTTTTGTTAAATTTCGAGTCATGTGTTCACAATGCGTTCACGAGATGCCTGGGATGATGGTAGAATCAGGTCAAAAGGAGCTTTAAACCAGGGCTTTTCAAAATAAGGATAAGGATCTCTTCGGAGATCGTGTAAAGATTATTGGGAGTCACATGAATATTTGAAGATCTTTTTTCAAGAATAATTGAATAACATTAGCCATCAAAGATGATGAAGGATTTTTGTCCTCATTTCTCCACAAGACATTCTCTAGTATTCACATATTTTTTACTCTATTTTAGATGTTTTCCAATGGAAAACGTCAGAGGTGTCATAAATAGAATTTATTCTGACCATATTTATTCTGAGATAGAATTTTTTTTCTGTGATTTCAAATGTTGACACTATGCTTGTTCAATTATTGACTGTGGTGAGGAGTTATGTAACTATATTTTTGATATCTCCATACAAAGATGTACTTCTTCTGGTGCTAATTATAAAAATGTTTTTTTCTTTTCGATTCGATTTTGTTACGTTCTTTAGTAATTTAGAAAAATTGTTTTTTCAAGTATTAAATCTCATAAATGTAAACCCGGGCAAAAGATATGTAATTTTAAACAATTTCTGGGTAGTTCTTTGTTTGTATGTTTATTTGCGGTTAGATTACGGCTAAAGACTGATATATAGTCCTTGTATCTATAGCTTTCATACCAATGACTGAGGGGTCGGGGAAATGTCGTCTCATCAAGAGGGAGCGTAGATAAAGAAAAACCTGCTTGAAACCACAGGCTCCTGTGAGGGTTGCACACGTGCGTGTAAGAGGGGGTGTATAACTTTGTACTTCCATAACTCTGCTGGGTTGTTCAGACTGAGGTGCTACTAAAAGTCGGTGAAATTCATACAGTGCACGTGAACCGAATGTCGTATAGACTTTTACAATTGTCAGACTACTTTATTTCTCATCTCGATAGCTGCCACATGACGTATATGGGCATTGGCTGATCTAGGCAGCAACCCTTCGTTAATGCAAACCTGGTTAAATACGACTGACAAAGAAAGTGTGTCAAATGTTCTTGTTGGGGTTTTTTTTCCTGGTTTACGCACAGTCTAAAGCGTCTGGTCTAAATCATCGTTTCTACAATACTTGTATCCATTGCATCCTGACATACGTTCTCCTCAGCGTGAAACGTGAACACTTTGTATGAAAAACTAGACAAAATAAAAAAATAATTACGAACGGAGTAATTCTAAAGCGAAGATGGTCCGTGACTCTTACATCGCTGAGTCGATGATACGAATAATCTTATCTCAAGTAAATGCTTACATAGAAAAATGGAAAGTGGTTTCTTCTTAGAATCTATGCAAACTACATGAGCTTTTTAATGATAGAAATAGAAAGATAACTTTCCGTTTGAGTCAAAGATTGCAATCAATAGCGAATACCTATCAGTACCTAAGGTAACCCCTCTTCATTGAAAGAAAGGGGAACAGAAAAAGGTAGTAACTCGGGATAGGTAAATCGTTTTAAAAGGAGAATCAGGTTGCATAGTGTACCAATAGCAGGCGAAGCTTTTAATGCATATGAAGAGGCAGCGAAAATATTTTGTCATCTTAAAGATAACTACAGGAGGTAACTATAGCGACAAGTAAATCGACGAGACGGGTTTCCACAGGTAAAGAATTCCTTATGAGACAATTGTAGCCTAGTTATAAGGACTCTAACACATAAATATAAGATTGTCTGACATTTTTAATTATACTAATGGTGACTTCAAACTAAAACCTATGTTTGTGTATCGTTCATAGAATCAAAGGGAACTTGAAGGGTTGAATTAATTTGACGGTCGAACAAAAAAGCATGGGTTCCGAAAGCTGTTCTTAGATATTGGTTCACAAAATCTTTTTGTCTTGCAATCGAGGATTATTGAAATAAGTAATAGTCTTTACTATACAGTGTTGTTATTTGTGGACGACGCACCTGGACATCCTAATCAAAGTGACTTGGGTTTGAATGTAGAAGTGAGTTTCTCTCATCCCCGTGTAGTGCCCCCTATAGCTGTGGAAAGGAGGAAGCTGTACGAAGAGAAGGGAATGGAATGCGCGTTAAGTATGAAGTTGGACGCGCATTGAAATAAAGAGGAATAAACACATACTAGAATTATGGCCAGACAAGAGACGTACGTTTAATACAAGAATAAAGATGAGGTACATGTACGGGTAACATTAATACGATCGATCGTGAGAAGTAATGTTAGGAGAAGAGATAATAAAAAGTGGGAGTTCTCTTGTCTTGATAGTGCTGGCGTCGGAGTTGTAGCGGAGTTGTCTGAACGCGTGGATTCCGTATGGTTGGATTACTCCCAGGTACGTGGAAACCGTGTTCAGAGTGTGAGCCTTACTGCCAACTAAGTGAGTTAAATTTGGGGCTATTCTCAGACGCTGTTAGACTCTCGACGAACAGACTAGGAAAGACGTAGAACATGAGAGAAGGAAAGAGAGGGAATGGCCAGCCGCAGAGGCTGGGGCTAGAAGCGTGACCAACTAGGGGTGCTGGAGCTAATGAGCACTGGACCATATGCGTCCAGGGCTTTTATAGGGGTCGTCAGAGGGAGTGACGTTTTGGATATTAAGCTAAAAGGAGAGTTTTGTACTTAATTCCTTACTAAAAGTATAGGGGGCACTACACCTGAATACTACCTCTCTCTTACAGCTTAAAGATCAGGACGTAATTTCTAAGTTCGATGCTTACTCTCTTGAGAAAACATTCAAATAAACAATCGAAGTATCAAATGGAGAGAACCCAATTACCTTCTCAGGACTTTTGAAAAATCATAATGTTAAAGATGCAACCCAAAAACATGCACGATTAGTGGCTTAATGCAACCAAAATCAATTTGAAAAATGTATGGAAGCATATCTTGCCACACTGCGCTAATGATTTTGTCGATTTCCCTGAACTAATATAGAACTCACCCAGAAAAT
>OY735232.1:18496393-18663893 GCA_963457665.1 Thysanoteuthis rhombus | reverse complement strand
GTATGATAAATTTTTGGAAATATCAAAGACGTGTCAATCTAGCTCAGCCAGTAAGACATCTCTATACAATCAGCTAGTCATGAGATTAAGTTACTACAGCGGAATGTGAATCTTACATATTGGTTTACACGTCTAATAATGGTGAGGAGTGCTCTCGATGTTCTTGTTATGGTAGAAATGTTAAGCTCAGTTTTGGGGTTTGACATCAACCTGTTCTATTGACATTATATGGAGATGATACTGAAATCTCTTGATATATAAGTGAAAGCCTATTCGCTCCTCTTCTGATTTCAATCATTTCATGGTTCCAAATTTGTTTGAAGCTGAAATTTTGTACAAATAAAGTTGAAATACGATGAATAATGAAAACAGGATGTGACATAAGATCTGTTCAATGAAGGGATACCACACATTCAAATGTGGTATAAGAACACATAAAGAATTCTCTTAATCCTTGCAGTTATTGTCGTAAGAACATAGAAGTGTTGATCTTCAGGTCTGACCCCATCACCCCCAAAGAGCAGTTCCACGCCTCTTGAGATAGAACCTTATTGTCAGTAGCACCACATTGCATCCATCCAGTCAAAACACAGCAAAACAATCAGTGTTTCTTCAAGGGTTTATTTTTCACTGTTTTCCCAATTTTTTAAGGTTTATGTTACTTCTCACAGTTTAGATTGGTCCTTGGTCTCACGGACGTAAAATATGTAAGTTAAACACAGCATGAAAAGACTTGAAAAAGTATAATCATATGAGATATTAATCAGATATTGAGAAAATTAAGTCATTAGTTTGTTCTTCATCAAATACCTAGAATCTTGAAAATCTGTGGATGGGCTGCAAAAGGAAATTACAAAGACAGTTTGGCATGTTGGATGCTCTGTTTCTGTCATACATAAACCAATTCATAGTGCACATCATCATCATCATCATCGGACTCTTAGTCTCCATCGGTGGACTTGGATCTTCCCCAAAATTTGCGAGATCTCTCTATCATGTGTGTTACGGAGCCAGTACTTTCTGAATTAGTCTAGCTTGATCTTACACTATGATGTTGCATATGATTTCTGGTATCTACGTTATCAGTTGTGATATCTAGCAATTGTCCGCCATTCTTGCAACATGACCAGCCCATTGTCATTTGAGCTCCGTAATGCTTTTCCTTATCTTGGACTTCTGTTTTTTTCAAAAGTCTTTGATGTCTAGTGATCTCTCTTTGTGAGGATGAGCATGATTCTCTCCTTAGCTTGTTGCATGGTTCTCAGTTTGAGGGTCAATCCTTTAATCATGTTTTATGTTTCAGCTCTATAGGTGACTATGAGGAGGACGCATCGGTTGTTGACCCATCTTTTTAGGACTTTTCAAGGGTTTTTCTTGTTTAAGCTCAACTTACCAGAACAAGTGTGCAATATTCTGATAGAGAAAATAAATTAATGACTTTTACTTTCATTATTGTATTAATATCTGACCAATATGCTGTTTAGTTATACTTTTTGAAGCCATTGTAAGCTGCGTTCAAGTACCACAATTTACATCCGTAAAACCAGAGGTTACCTTGAATTTATGACGTGAAAAGTAACACGAACCTTGTTTTATTGCGTTGTTGTCAATTATTCCAATAAATGCAGATGGCCGGAATATCCACTTGAGAAACACTTGGGCAGCTGGTCATTATGGGTGATGTGATGATTATATTGCTTTAATTAGAGCACAACTGCATCTACTACTACCACTACTACTAATAATAATAATAATGATAATAATGATAAAAATGATAATAATGATAATAATGAGAATATAATGAGTAGAAGAAGTAGAACAAAGAGGGGACTGGTAAGAATAAGTAGAAAGAGGATACTTGGAAGCAGAAAACTGAAAGAAGAAGAAGATTATAAGAAAGTGTAAACAACTGAGGTCAAGCCAATAAGAAAGGAAATAAAGAAAAAGAAGGGGTTGAAAAAGAAGGGGGGGGAAACTTGTAAGAAGAAAGATGAAAAATGAGAGAAAGAAAAAAGTCATTGTAAGAAAATGTAAACAACTTCAGATCAACAGTAGACAATAACAAATAAGATGAAGGAGAAAAAGAAGAAGTAGAGGAAGAAGAAAGAGAAAGATGAAACTAGGAAAAAAAGGAGAAGAAAAGGGTTGATATCAGAAAAAAAGAAAAGACATCGTGAAAAAATGTAAATGACTTTGGTCAAGACAATAACAAATAAAATTAAATAATAAATTCTTTGAAATCTGAGAGAAAGTATTTTCTTTAATAATTTTTCAAGGTCAAATAACCTTTGACTGTTAATCTGAGTAGCATGAAGCATAAAGTAGTAGATTCAACAAATGAAGAAATGACGAACCAAAAGTCAACCATGCAGATACTTCATCTAAAAACTTGAACCAATGCATCCTCTTGATAGTCACCTATGGAGCTGAAACATGGAATCTAATCAAAAGATTGACCCTCAAACTGAGACCCATGCAACATGCACAGGAGAGAATCATGATTAACATCACATGGTGAGATCATGAGACAACACAGTATATCAGAGAAAAGACGAGAGTTGGAGACATCATGGAAACTATTGAAAAAACTCAAATTGGTCATGTTGCCAGAATGTCAGACAACTGCTGAACGTTGTCATCGGTCAACCGCATGTGACTCTCCAACTTAGAACGCCATTAACATATGTTTTAGAGTTACGCCTACCTGAGGGCCCACAACAAACAGGGAAAACCCTCCAAATTCTTTGTGTGAAGTCAAGCCAAAACAGCAAAAGGAACTTTATTTCTACACATAAGAAGTGAATTTTCAGCCCTCTAGCTTTATTACAACAGCCTGTATTTGTGATACATACTTACATACATACATACATACATACATAGCCTACCAGTCAGCTAGACCAACATGAAAACTGGAGAATCTCATGTTGACAGTGTTGGTGACAGTTTTGTTTGACTTTCTTTATTAACAGATTGAAATAGATTGATCAACCATTTTCAACCTATGAGCCATGGCACGTTAGTACACTGGAAAACATCCATAGGTATACCCGGGGAGTTTTGAGGAGGGTTGATCCTCCCTCAAACGAGGATTTCAGGACAGTGTTCCCAGTATGGATACAAAAATAACATTCAAATATCTTATGACATTACGGGTACTTTTAGGGAGTGCATTAAACTCCTTTCTTAAATGTATTCATAGAAGGCTCAAAAGGCAGTTTTCAATTCTTATCTGAATTCCTTTATGTAGAAATGCTGATATATTATCTTCTAATGGATGGCATCTTTTTCAATGACGTCTTGTTTGGGAATAACAAACATGCACAGGACTTTTAAAATCTTTAGAAAGTCAAAATCAACAATGTACTTTTGGCAATAAAATTGATAAATTATTTGTTTGTTTAATTTATGAATACATAATTATCATGATTAAATCTATCCTTAAATACTGATGGTGTACTGTGATTAATTTAATGCCTGCCTCACTGTGCCGAAAGATGGAAAGGTTGAAAATCACTGATAATCAGACTGAAATAGATGAATAGAAATAAACAGACTTTATATATATATATACATATATATATATATATATATATATATATATTATTGCATCATCCACAGATAGCTGTTTTCTTGTATTACAACACTTCAGTGTGGCTATAGACTTTCCATAACCCCATCCAGTTCCATAAGGCAGGATTGAAACCTTCACTTCAGACCCAGAGGCCAATATCCTACCTCAGCGCTACAGAACTGGATGGTCAGTAAGGCAGAATTTAAGCGATATATCTATTATAGGTTAAATTCCCCGTCCACCAGAGTGCTCTATTCCAATGGAAGAGCATTGCATAAGCTTACAATGGACGAGTTACTTCACTGAAAGAGTTCTCAACCCTGAATAGAGGAGTGTTAATTATATATATATATATATATGTATATATATACATATATCATGATATATTATATGTAAATATATACATCATACATATATTATATATGAATATATATATCATACATATATTATATATATATATATATATCATATATAAATATATATTATATATAAATATATATCATATATATTATATATAAATATATATTATATAAATATATATTATATATAAATATATATTATATATAAATATATATTATATAAATATATATTATATATGAATATATATTATATATAAATATATATTATATAAATATATATTATATATGAATATATATTATGTATGAATATATATTATATATAAATATATATTATATATATATATATATTATATATATATATATATTATATATAAATATATATTATATATATATATATTATATATATATATGAATATATATTATATATAAATATATATTATATATAAATATATATTATATATATATATATATATTATATATATGTATATATTATATATATATCATATATGAATATATATATATATAAGCTAAAATAGAGAGATAGGTATCTTTGTCTTTGTACTTCTATCTAAGTGGATATGAATTGACTGAAATAGATTGATCTCTTTCTCTACAAAGATGGTATTTGCCGCTTTTCTGTTTATTTTTGGCTTGAATCAATTGTTGGTATTGAAATATAGATAAACAAGTACATAAACCTTGCATAGTTGAGCCTTGAAACAAAAATAGATTCACTACAAAGAAACTCCTATTATCTTAAGTTGCTGGAGGGGTAGGTCATCATCTTCACAAGCTTTTAGGCCGGGATAAAATAAAAAACTTGAGAGGTTCATCTTATTTAGAAAGACTTTTCAGCAGAATCTGAGGGAAAGACAAACACTTGAAAACCAATCCTTATTTTAGACTCAGGGAGGAAGAGAAACATTACTGCTATGACAAGTGTTGACTTGAACTCACCCTGAGCATCAATAAAGCTTTGTTCTTCGAGCACACACACACACATGCATTTGTTTTCATTGATTTATACGTATGATTTGTGTATTTATTTTTACACCATTCTACTTTGCAGATAATAATCAATTGACTAATCTTCTTTTTTTAAAAGTTCCCAGAATTGTCCCCTTCAGTTACTAGTTATGCCATGATGGCCATATTTATTAAGCCTATTTTTTAAAATTTTGACACGTTTTTTGTTTCAAACATTTTCTGATAACTTATTCCAGTAATTTTCAAAAAATTAAGATGTGACAATTTTTTTGGTCAACTAATTTGTTTATTCGGTCTGGAAGATAAAATTTTTTTTGCTGTTGTTCTTGAATCCATTTGAAATTTTAAATGTCTCTACCGAATCTCCTCTCATTCTATGTTCCTTGGAGATTTGATTCCAGAGACGGAAAAGCAGGTGGATGGATGGGAACAGACTGGGATGGATAAATAGATGGAGACAAATAAATATGAACAGATAGATTGTTATGAACATGGATATATGGATAGATAGATGGAGACAAATAAATGTAAACAGACTGAGACAGATAAATAGATATAAACAGACTAAGATAGATACGAATAGACTGAGATGGATAGATATGAATGGAGATAGATAAATAAGAACAGACTCAGAAAAATAGATATGAATAGACCAAAATAGATTGATATGAACGGAGATAGATAGATAGATAGATAGATATGAACAGACTCAGACAGATAGATAGATATGAATAGACTCAAATAGATACATATGAATAGACTGAGATAGATTGATATGAACGGAGATAGATATGAACAGATCCAGATAGATGGATATGAATGGAGATAGATAGATAGATAGAGGGATTGATAAATATGAATAGACTGGGATAGATAGATATGTGCAGAGATAGATAGACAGACAGACAGACGCAGTACATGAACACAGAAAATGGAATTCAAATTCGGCTTGGGTTCACTTAGCACTAACGAAGTTGGGAATGGCATGAATCCACTCCATCAAATATCTTGACAAAAAAATGTTAGCTACAGACATACTAGTTTTTTGTAACATTTTTTGCTACAAAGCTACAGAAGATGAAGTGCCGACTCATGTATTTCCAACAAATTGAAGAGCATGTGCAAAACTCTAATGCCAGTTGGAGATAATCTGTGATCAGAATTGCCAAATACATAATATGATGAATTATCAGGTCTGGCTAGTTACTTAATAGAAAACATCATGCGACTTATGTCTTTTGCAGCATGCTATGTTGAGGGCGATCAATCAAAAAAATGGAAAAGGGATGATCAATAAATAAGTTACTTCTTTTACCTTTTGTTAAGCAGTGATCACTGAAAATGTCAAAATTTTCAAAAAAATAACGGTGAATACTGCCGAATATGGGATCATTTTGCATAAACTTACATAGCAAATTGATGCCCCCAGCTCCAACTAAATCCCAATAAAACAAAAAAAAATTGTTTTTTTCTAGGCATAATGAGTAAATGTTGAAAGTTTCAGTATTCTAGCTCCATTGGTGCAACCTTTACAAGTGATAGATAGCCAACTTGAAAACTGAAGAAACCTATGGTGAAAGTTTCAAAAAGAAAAATCAATCCCTCGAGTAGGGACTTGGGCAAAAATATTCTAATACTTGGATCCTTAAAGAGAAAGGATAAATGGAAACATGAATTTCTGCTCAGCAACAATAAAAAGTATGGAATATGAGAATGATGGTGAACACAGTATAAGGACGAGCATCAGGAACCGTTTTCAGTGAAGAAATACAACAGAAATAGAATAGAAAGACAACAGATGAATTCTCACAGTAAGATTACATGATCAAAATAGATGAAAAATACAGTAAAAAGAGAGGAAAAGAAAATTGATAGCAGGTGAAAGCAATGGTAAGAAATGAAGAGAAGGAATAAGGAATGCAAGAAGTGTGGAAAGAGTTACATACTGTCAACTGATAAAGATCAGACATAATAATGGTCTCAGATTAAAGCATGGTAGGAAGTTCTTTTCACATATTAAGATTTATTTGAAATTTCTTGTAATCGGATCCAGATTTCTTTAAGAAATGAGGAAGATGACACGGTATAATCTCCATTTGTGATCTGTATATAGGTTGAAATGTTATTTTCTTCTGTTTCTCTGTCCATAACAACTGACTCTTTCACTCAGAGGTAAACAATTTTGTTAATTTCTCCTACTCACAATTGGAGACAATAAACTATCCCAATGAAACGTGTTCACTATTTTTTCGAAAAGAATAATCAGCTCTTGAAATATATTCATTCGCGATGATTAATCAGTTTGCATTATAAACTGACAACTTCTGATTTATTTTGATGATCTCTATGATAATCTAAAGCGGTGTTTAAAAAGAGAAGATATAACATTTCTGGCTAGTCACACAGTACAAACTAACATGTGACCAGCATCTTATGACAGCACGTTGTGTCAGAGCTGATCAATTAAAAATATAGAAGGAACGACTAATGAATAAGTTACTTCTCTCGCCTTTTGTTGGGCGGAGATCAATAAAAAGTCTGAATTTTACAAACCAAGCATTGCTCGACGATGGTAACTAAGGAATCAATTTAGCATAAACGTGTATTGCAAATTGCACCAACAAATAACCTATTGAGGGGGGTTCTAAAAAAAAAAAAATGTTTTTTCCTAGATATAATGAAGAGAAAATGTTTGGATTTTCAGCCCTCTAGCTTTATTGGTTTAACCTGTACATGTGACACATAGCCAGTGTACATGGCACAAAACTCTTGCTTCACTGCTGTTTTTGTTGTTCGTTTTTATAAAACTATATCAAACCATAGTTATTCTATCATCAAACATGCAATCTTTTTTTAGTTATCCACTCATGCTAATTCTACCGCTACCATTTTTCTGGGCACCACATTATTATTATTTCTGACCACTAACAATCCCTTTCTTTCGGATTTTCAGTACATTTTTATAGTAAAATCATTAACAAAGTACATTACATGTATGGATGCTTCATTTTGTAACATTTTCATCAATTCCTGACCACTGACAATCCTGCTCATATAGCGAAGTAACCTGTGAGAATCAAACTCACTACATTAGCAATTATGTTCTGCGGGACAAGCTTGCTAATGAACATGTTAGTATGAGCATCCTATAAAACTACACTGCATATATTAATGCAACTGAATCACAATAGGATATAGAATCTGACAATGTTATTCTATATCCAAAAGATACTCATCTTGTCAACATGGAGAATGGAAAGGCAATGAAAAGAAAAATAAAACAAAACTATTTTAACAATGGATTTATACTGGATATTAGAGTCATCACAGTAAAACCCAAAGATGACAGAACCTACATTCCTAGGCAAAAAAAAAAAAACACACACACACACACAAAAAAAACAAGCATTTTCTATCATATAAAACATCTTAACACTACAGAGAATATATGGGCACATATCAAGGCCAAGCTGGCTGGGAGAAAATTTGGAAACACTGACCAGCTGTTGGAAGTGATCAGAGATGAATGGAATGAACGACACTGAGGCTGCATATTGAAAATGATTACCAAACACTTCAGTTTTTTCAAAGAAAAACAAGGGAAAAGCAATCTCATATGAAATCGTACTCAATGCGCAAACTCTGCAAGCACTTTTGTATAACATTGTTGAATATTCCATCAATAATTTTTACAATAAAAGAATAATTGCAAAAAAATTGATAAAAAATATCTAATTTTTGTCCAGGAGTGTACATAAATCATTAATATCTGCCTTGTCCATAATGGCATGATGTAAGACACATGCTGGACACTATTTTTGATAAAATACATTTCATTATTTTCGTTGAAGCTAAACAGGCAAAACATGTTAAATGAATTTCCTCTATTAACATGAACATTCATGTCTGGTAGGATTTCATGTCCAAGTGATACTCATCAAAACTACCACTACCAAAGGTATATACAAACTACAAACAATGAAAATCAATTAATATTTGGCAACTATGAAGGGGAGGTAATAGTGATTTTTTTCATTTATTTCCCTACTTCAGACAATTGTCTTAATATATGAGAAAAATACTGCTCAATAAGAAATTCCTGGATTCATTCTGACATCTGATCAATCTTTCCTTAACCTATGGCCAAGACTTCAACAAAATGTCATTGATATTCATGGAAAAATTTAGGAAATTAGGAGACAGAAGTACAATAATAAGTTATGACAAAATCATTTGTGTGAAGAGGTGAGGTTGAAAATAGAACAAGAGACAACCAAACTATCCGAATGATACAAGGTTAGGCAGTGAGTAGGATAAGGGGCAACCTGAATTGAAAGAAAAAAAAAAAAAAGGAATGTAAGCAATGAATTCAAGTAATTACAAGGATTAAAAACCCAACAAAACCAAGTATTTCCCAGTTATTGGCATAATTGTCCACCTACATCTGGGTTGGAAGTTTGAATTATGGCAAAATTCATTTTTTTGATCTTTAAATATTATTGAGAGATTGGACGAAATTTACCCCCCCCCCCCCAACCCAAGATTGATCACTTTGACTTGACACCAGGTGACATCATTCAACGTCATCATCTTAAAAACATAATCAAATAACACATGTTTACAGAAGTTACTTACCCTCAGATGAATGAATCATTTTTTGACTAAGAAAGAAATTTTTGTCTTTACAATCCCAAAAAGTTGAATAAGAAAAAAACAACAGTTTTTATTGTTTAGTTTTGAAACTTACTTACCAAGAGAAAAGCAAAAAAAAAGTTCTATTTTCTATCGAAGCTAGTTTCTAAAAATAAAACTAGTACATAATCGAAAGTTACTTACCCTAAAAAAAGTAGTTTTTGATGCTTTCAATCCAATAAAAAGGACAAAAATTCCTTTTTTTTTATCTGACAGTAAATAACTTTCATAAACATGCATTATTTAATTACGTTTCAAAGACAGTGATGTTCGAATGATAATTATGGTAAGTAAGTGGAATCATCCACTGCAACTCTTTGAATCCAGGCAAAACCATCTGAGCAAAGAAGTATTGCCAGGAAATTAAAAATAAATACCAAGGACTGCAATGTTTATATACTGGTCAATCAGAGAAAAATTGATTCTTCTCCATGACAATGCATAACCCACTAACGGCCCTGCAGAAATTGTACGAACAAGGCTACAAGAAACTACCTCATCCAGCTTCCTTACCAGACCTTTCTCCAACCGACTTTTTCAAGCATTTGAACCAGTTCCAAAAAAGAAAAATCTTCAATAAAGCAGTAACTCAAAACATCTTTAAAGAATTCAATGGTTCTAGGACATTAGAATTCTATGATTCCAGAATAATTGAACTTGTTTTTAGTTGGTATAAATGTGTAGATTCTGAAGGTTTTTATTTGATTCATGTACTTCTTTAAGATTGAAAAGGCATAATTATTTCTGCATAAACCTAATACTTTGATTTTCTTTATCCAATCCCTTTTTTGATTGTTATATTGAACTGCTTGAATGGGAAATAAACAATGAACTTTGGCTGAAACATGAACTTGGAACCTAAATTTTCAATATTCTGAATTGCCACCCAAAAAATATTCTGAGAAAAAGCAACAAAATGAATGAATGAAACTAGTGAAAAAAATTTAATGACAAATCCACATCCTGTAGAAATAGTCCTTTTTTTTTTACATAAAAAATGTGATTTTCTTCTGATGATTTACATGAAAATAAATAATGAAATTTTTATTAGCATGTTTTTCCATGTACTGTTGAAAACGATTCATACATTCACAGAATTATGATTACTCATTTGTGATTCCAAAGATTTTTTTTTAATCAGGACACTTTGTGATTGCACAGGATTTTTTTTTAGCATAAGGCTTTTATGATTTATAATATGAAAGAATGATCTCTCTCTAACCATTTGTGTTTTCAAATTTGAATCCTGTGAAAATATCAATCTTCATACTCATTAAGTTCTCTCATTAGTGTGAGTCCACAAGTATCTTTCACAACTTGAATTCATTTAAAATGCTAATCCACACACCGGACAGATGTGAAAGGTCCTTTTAGAGAGTCTTTCCCCATTAATATTAAAAATACAACTCATGGGAAAATGTCAATCTATACTCTTTACTATATTTACTCTCCACTGTGTTCACAATTGCATTTTTAAAACAAAACTCACTAAAAATGTTAATTCACGCAGTCAACATGATAAGGATTTCTCTCGTGTGTGTATTTGCATGTGGTTTTTCAAACTGACAGTCTGTGAGAATGCTAATCCACACATTCGACAGGAAAATGGTTTTTCTCCTGTATGTATTCGCATGTGAGTTTTCAAATTTGACTTCTGAGAAAATGCTGATCCACATACTTGACAACAAAATGGTTTTTCTCCAGTGTGCATTCGCATGTGCTTTTTTAAACCAGAAATATCTGAAAATGATGATCCACAAACTTGACAAGAAAATGGTTTCTCCCCAGTGTGTATTCGCATATGCACATCTAAAGTTGAACTTCGTGAAAATGCTGATCCACACACTTGACAACAAAATGGTTTCTCTCGTGTATGTATTCGCATATGATTTTTCAAATTGACAGTCTGTGAAAATGCTAATCCACACACTTGACAAGAGAATGGTTTCTCCCCAGTGTGTATTCGCATGTGCATTTTTAAATCTGAATTCTTTGAAAATGCTGATCCACACATTCTACAAGAAAATGGTTTCTCTCCTGTGTGTATTCGCATGTGGGTTTTCAAATTTGAATTTTGTGAGAATGTTGATCCACATACTTGACAACAAAATGGTTTCTCACCAGTGTGCATTCGCATGTGCTTTTTTAAACCTGAGCTGTCCGAAAATGCTGATTCACATACTTGACAAGAAAATGGTTTCTCTCCTGTATGTATTCGCATGTGCACTTTCAAAGTTGAACTCCCTGAAAATGCTGAACCACACACTTGACAGAAAAATGGTTTCTCTCCTGTGTGAATTCGCATATGCTTCTCCAAATTGACCCTCTGTGAGAACGTTGACCCACAAACTTGACAAGAATAGGGTTTCTCTCCCGTGTGTATTCGCATGTGTCTTTTCAAATAAGATTTCATTGAAAATGCCGATGCACACACGTGACAAGAGAAAGGACTTTCTCCTGTGTGTATTCGCATGTGAGTTTTCAGACTAGAACTCTGTGAGAATGCTGATCCACACACTTGACAAGAAAATGGTTTTTCTCTAGTGTGTATTCGCATATGAACTTTTAAATTGGAACTCATTGAAAATGCAGATCCACATATTTGACAAGAAAATGGTTTCTCTCCAGTGTGTATCCGCATGTGCACTTTTAAACTGGAACTCACTGAGAATGCCGATCCACACACATGACAAGAGAATGGTTTCTCTCCAGTGTGTATTCTCATGTGCATTTTTAAACTGGAACTGTCTAAAAATGCTGATTCACACACTTGACAAGAAAATGGTTTCTCTCCTGTATGTACTTGCATGTGTCTTTTCAACTGTGAGCACAGTGAAAATGTAGATCCACACACTTGACAAGAAAATGGTTTCTCACCAGTGTGTGTTCTCATGTGTACATCTAAATTTGAACTCCCTGAAAATGCTGATCCACAAACTTGACAAGAATATGGCTTCTCTCCTGTGTGTATTCGGATATGTTTTTTCAAACTGGAACTTTGAGAGAATGCTGATCCACACACTTGACAAGAAAATGGTTTCTCTCCTGTATGTATTCGCATGTGAATTTTTAAATTGGAACTCAGTGAAAATGCTGATCCACATACTTGACAAGTGAATGGTTTCTCACCAGTGTGTATTTGCATATGCCTTTTAAAACTGGCACTCCCTGAAAATGCTGATCCACATACTTCACAAGAATATGATTTCTCTCCAGTGTGTGCTTCCATGTGTTCTTTTATATAAGATTCCAGTTAAAATGCCAATGCATTTAATTTCAAGATCGACTCTGTCAAAACGCAGATCCAGGCACTTACCAAAATTATACTTCATCAGCATATGTCTTTTCAAATTAGAAAATATCTGTCCACCACAAAAATTGATATCTGTAAATGAAGAAGAAATATTATTTATGAAACAGCAGATTTACGCATTATTTGAAATCATAAAATTATAATAACTATGTTTTTCAGGGAACTGCAACATATTACATAATTCATGTCCAGTTATAAAGTAAATGGAATATAATTCAAGCACAAGAAGTTTCACTTTTATTTCATGTTTTATTCATCAGACAAATAAGAACACTCCATCATTGATGAAAAAAAATGTATGAGAAAATAGTTTATTCCTCAACATCTAACCAGTATTGTCAAACCTCCAATGATCTTGAAAATAAACTGAACTAGATTGGCATACCTCTGCCAACACCATTGTCAGGGGAAGTAATTGTGCATGGGTCTGTCAAAAAATTTAATCACTTCTTCCATAGCCCAAACCTCCATAAAATTTCAAAGACATGTATTGAAAATTTTTCGAGATATTCTGTTGATAAATATGAACTTTTGGCAATATTATATGGTGTGCACATATAACAACTAAGAGAGGCAATTATGTGTGATCCGTCCAGAAATTTGATAATTTCCTCATTGCCTATTTTTCACCCTTCCACAGAATTTCATAGAAATTCATTGAGAACTTCTGGAGATATCATGTGGGCAGGAAAATTTGACAATATTATGCACTGTTGTTGAAAACACTATAACATAAGGGAGGAATCATGTGAACGGGTCTGAATCATTTTACTGACTCTCAAATCACTGACTCTTCATTTCCCAACTGCCAATTGGTCAACGTATCACTTCAATGATTTCTGAAATTTTCTAAAAAACAAAGGAAGACAGTCGAGGCATTTCTTTCACACCTTATAATTTAAAAAATCATCAGTTGCCTTTTTTTCTTAAATTAGTATAATGGGGGTATGTTCACAATTCATATAAAAAAATCCATTGTGAAATTTGCAAATGTACTATTTGTTCACAAGGTCTAGTATTTACTAGAATTATGCAGAAAAAAAGGATTTTATGTATGATCTTGAGAGTATAGACACATACTATCATTTGTTGATTTAGTATTATTTACAATAAATTTTCATTTTAAGTCAGGTTTTTCCTGGATGAATTCTCTGTTTAGTTTTATTTTTTCACCATTTGTAACGTTAATGGAAGTACAAGAACATCTATACATCATAAAGCATTTTTCACAAGAGGAAAAAACAAATTAGTCCTTTCATAGAATAATGCAGTTCCAAGTAGTGTAAACTCTTTTATGAATGATTCCAACAATTATACACTGATTTATTCAAATGAGCATCCTCATCTTGGTGGTTATATTCAATGTTTCGGCAACTGTACCCTCCTTTGATCTACAGGTGCCAGTTGTCTTCAGTAATATTCTTGGAATTTTGGACCAAATCCTTTTTTCAATCCACATGGCTGGACTTTTCTCATTCCACTTTTGTGACAGTATACTCAATTCATATTCGTCCCTGTGATGTCACTTCTGCTCATTTTCCCTGAACAAGAACTGATGGATTTCATAGCCTGACCTAGTGATTGAACTCAATACCACTAGGTAAACAGCATACAATTAACCAATACATATCCATTGTCCTATAGGTCAATCAGGTGATGAAATGAGGCATTGGTTAAGTGTAAAACTACTGAAATAGTATCACCATAATAACCAAGATGAGGATACCAGTTAGAATAAATCAGTGTTTGATAATGATAATTCCTGATCACAGAAATTCATATACAAGTAAAAGAGTTGTTTTAATGATCACATTGCAAATCATGGAAAGATCAAAAGGAGCCAGGTAACACAAGGATACTCAATACTTATGGGCTTCCATACATGCTCGATTATTCAACAAAAGAAAAATCTGCAGAATTCATTTCTAATTACTTCATGACTATATAGAGTTTTCTTTCATTCTTCATCCTGATTATTATTCAATAACATTTTGTCTAGGTACAAGAGCTTAATGAAGAAAACAAAAATTTCAATCGGTTTTTCAAGACCTGTAAAATTCTCCATAAGTTGCTGTAAAAAAAAAAAAAATTCAGTATGTTATTTCTGCGGTTTGAGTTCTCTTTAGTAGTGTCAATAGCTGAGTGCCAAATC
This sequence comes from Thysanoteuthis rhombus, assembly GCA_963457665.1. Classification (NCBI taxonomy): domain Eukaryota; kingdom Metazoa; phylum Mollusca; class Cephalopoda; order Oegopsida; family Thysanoteuthidae; genus Thysanoteuthis; species Thysanoteuthis major. The sequence goes on along the minus strand of OY735232.1, from coordinate 18,648,819 downwards.
AAATTGCATTTTATAGTGATGGAAATTTGTATGTAAATAGAGAATGCTGCTTCTGTTGAGGTTGAAGGTTAACTTCATTGAAGGGAAGCTCCACTCTTTTATCACTTTGTGAGACTCAGTTGCTGTGTTTTGAAGTAACTTAGATTCTAGTTTAAGGTCACAGAGTATTTGGTTGCTTCTTGGAATCATTTTCGAGTCAATTTGATTTGTTAGTTAACTTTTTTCCTCTCTTTGTGTGCATTTTGGAGCACCTGAAGAAGGACAATTGTAGGCTAAGGTAAGACAAGATTGATTTTCTTAAATATTTGCCACTTCAAACTCAGTATCTTTTTACATCATTCTAAAGTATAATTAAAAAAATAAAATCTAAATTTTCTCAAAAAAAAAAGAAATATTGTATTTATCTCGCAGTTTTTAAGTTTCCAAAATAAGACATCAGAACTATTTTCCAGATGATTAGTGCAGTTAACATAGTTTGTTATTACCAGGAATTATCTTACAAAATATCTACAACTGTTTCCAGTACAATTCTCAATTAGAGGAGGGTATTTGCATTAAAGAAGCATTTTCCCAACATTTCAAAATAACAGAAGTGAACAGTTGATCAATCAAGCACAATAAGTTCTATTAAACACTATCTGAATTTTCATAAATAGTGGTATTGAACATGAAAATTTTTTGCTAATATTATTTTGAGATTTTTCATGAACAGTATACGGCACAGATAAAAACTAGTACAAATGGTTGTTAATTTTCGCTTTGATTTACATAAACCTGTGCCGTGTTTAACCAGCATAGACAGGCTTCAAAAGACATACATAGAGTCTAAAAAGTACAATTAAAAAACATATTTACCAGAAATTAATGCAATAATGAAATTAAAAGCATGTCTTGATCAGATTGTGCACCATCATCAGCATAGCTACATATATTTGTGACATTGTCTTTTGACTTGGTTATTTACTCAAACAATCCAACTTTTCTACTATGAAGACCTACAAGCTCTTATTGCATTTTTCTATTTTATGTTTTCATTCATTTTTACCCAGAATGAAAGATTTGCCTCATGGCATATTTTAGAGGCAATATGGCAAATAATTAGGGTTAGAAAGTAGGTTTCAATTTAGATTTAGTTGGTAGGTTTGGGGTTAGGGTTAGACGGTATGTTTGAGGTCTGGGTGTGTCAGCCAATTTTGAAAGCATAGAAAGTACAGAAGGTAGGAGTTGACTAAAATGTATACATCTTGATACACCTAAATTAATAAGGATAATATGAAATATCAGAGACGGGATAATATCACTGGTTTCATCCAGTTATGTATCTGACAAAAAATATCATTTTATTGAATAAAATCAAGTATTAGAGATGGGGTTGAATTGAATAAAATGTATTGGATTATCAACATGAATTTATTCATAATTAAATAAATGAACTGAAATGAAAAATATTTTCTCTCTTTTAATTCTTCAAGATGAAGGAGACCTTCTATTTATTCAATTTAATTATAAAAAAATGTACATTGATAAATACATCCAAAGTTGTTCCTGTCTCTAATATTTAATCTAATACTGTTCCAAATATATCAAATTATTGAAAAGAATTTTTTTTGTAAAATAAATATACATAAACACAACAAATGCTGAAATCCCGTTTTAAAATGTAGACATTTTAGTCAATTCCGGCCTTCCATACTTACTATCGAAGATGGTTTACGTAGCCAAGTACGATGTTCGAAAGATAGCCAATACCAAAAATTAAAATACAAATAAAATCAGACCAAAAAAAAAAAAAAGATACACGGGTCATTAAGGAACCTTTCATTGGAAGTACCCTAAGAATTTCAAACCATCGGCGATTTTCCATACGGAAGATCATCAGCGTAAACAAAACTGACCAATTCTCTGGGGACCCCAGAGTCACATGAGTTAATAGCACAAAAAAAACAAAAAAAAAAACAAACTGAGATCCTCTTTCTTAAAGATGTGTTTCCTAGAATATTAGTGATTATTGATAATCACTCCATAAGTTAATACTCAATAAATGTATCGGGTAAATGGAAACAAAACAATTCATTCAAACAAAAATTACATTTACACCGATAGAAAATAGATGAAAAAATTAGAATAAATTCGATTGTTTATTTGTTTTTTTTAAATGAATATCTTAATTAATGATATTTTTTAGATTCGATAAGGGAAGAAATATTTTTGCATATTTGAAAGATATTTCATTTAAATTCTTCGAGAGTAAGAAAAGTATTTTCAAAACAAAGAAATTTAAGTGAATGTTATGCTTACTTCTTTTCCGTTCTCTTTCGTTTCCTAAGCGCAATGAAACATTAGAGGAAAAGGAAAAACTGTAAAATTATCAGAATTTTATCAGTTGGCACCAAAATCAAAATGTTTTCTGGTTGCATTAAACTTGAAACGGTTTAAGGTTGAATTCATTTTAATAACAGCCGTCATTTGTGATCGATATAAAATAATGTTTTTTTAAAGAGCGATAGTCAAGGGAGGTAATTATTCATTAAGCAAAATCAGGGTACACTCTATGGACAACTTAATCTCTACAATGACAATTCGTTTTTTCTGTTTTCTCAATAAATGCGAGAAAAACCAATTTTTAAAATGATATTTACAAACATCAAATTGACAGAGTTTTTTAATTTGTTTTCATTTGCAGTGATCCAAAAAGGATGTTGGATTCATTTGCACAAACAATATTGTTTTAAGTTTGATTCTCAGTGTGTCCCACTCATGTGGTTGTCAAAATAGGTAAATACAAAGTTTAGTCTTGCTTATAGTCAATGCCAATGGTCATTGTTTGAACCTAAGTAATAGTCCAGATTTAAAATGCTGATTTTTGGGGCTGGTATGCTTCCACACTAGGCAATGTGGGCCGTAATGAGATAAGCTTACAAATACCCAAGCGGATTTAACATGATTTGATTTAATGTCATCAATTAGTGTTGAAATAATCATTTTAAATTCTGCATATGTTCATGAGTAAATCATGATTCATTTAAAGATAACCCAAGCGTTAGTCTAGGCACCTTCAGACAGCTGCCAACTTCGAAAGATGTTACTTTTCTATCTTTACATAATCTATTTCACAGTGAACAGAGTTGATCTATTTTTTACTTGATATATAAGGAGAATTAGCTTCTACCAGCATTCAATTTTTTCTGATCTAATGTGCTCCGGTTCTCCCTACATCTATACATACTAGTTAACATATACCTATGCCAGCCCCATTGTCACTAAAAACTGATTGAAAATCAATACATATGAAGCCACGATGCATGGGAGGTAGAAATGGAAAATTCAAGATCAACCCACAAATTAAACAATTCTTTTTTTTTTAGGAACTCTTGGAGATATTGTGTGACAAATAGTTACTATACATGGGAGGTAACTGTAAAAAATTCCTAGATCAACTCAAAAATTTGGTTGATTCTTCATCAGCCCATGACACACCCTTCCATAAAATGTCATTGAAATTCATTGAGTATGTAGAGAGTAGTGAGAGGACCAACAGACAGAAAGATAGATGTCAGTAAATACACATATAGTACAGTTGCATATTTAGTTCCAACAGATTTGGATGTTAAAAGCAATATTTCTTTCATCTTTGCAGGATTTAAGGTATGATTAATCAGAAAAAAACGGTCTTCAATTTTTATAGCGATAGTTACTAAGCATTATGTGAGTGTGATAATGATAAATTTTTCCCATAATTTCATATAGTCTAAAAATATCATTTATACTAGATTTCAATGTTTTTCTAACATTAGCTACTAGCATTACGCATGCATGAAAATGATATAAATAACCATTGTAAGAATTTTGTTAATCCTAATCAATGAACTTTTATCTCAATAGGCAGAGTTGCAAGTAGATGAATATGAATAGGCTGAGATAGATATAAAGATATGAATATACTCAGTAAATAGATATGAATCGACTGAATTGATAGATAGTTTTTAAAAAATACTTTTTTTTGTGTTCAGCAGGGCTCATTTAATCTAGGAATGATCTATTATTCCTTTTGACATTAAAATCAAGCTTGAATAATGTTTTTAAGCCAGTATAAAACCAACAAAAATTGATCATTTTTGCATAAGCATAGTGCTAGTAGTTATAGCTAAAAAAAAAACATTTTTTTCTGATTAGGCCAGTATTAATGAAAATATATCACTTTTCAAATACAAATCTAATGGGAGCCATCTTACACATATAACTATACTAGTGCCCCTTCAATCAGTATGGAAGATCTTCCAGATCATCTTCATTGTGACAACTGTCATCACCACTGTATAAAATGTACACTGGTCTACTGGTATTACAGTAATAATAAATATAAATAATATACAATATAAATAATATAAAATATAAATATGAAATATAAAATATAAATATAAAAATAAATAATAAAGACGTTGGATTATTATACCAATGAAGCAGTACTACAGGTGGAGGTACATGCTCTTACTGCTTCACTGGTACTTCAGTGATTAAACAGCTTTATAGGGTTAGAATTGGGATTAATGTCAGCATCTAGATTCAGATCAAAATGTGAGTATCTTGGGATCATTTTGCTGATCAGATAGATGTGTATTTGTCAATGGTTCCAATCCTTGGTATTCAAGCCCCAGTAAATCAAGAAGGATATCAAATGCTGATTTTCAATGCAGATAAGACTTCATCCCTTGGGAAATTAAAGGAAAAACAATCTCCTTTGTGTGGTTTGAAGATAAGCTTAGCAAATAGAAGCATGTTTTGTGAAGCAGATAGTTATATATTTTATTTCAGCCTCAGTGGTCAATGTTCAAGTCGAGCTAGAAAGCCAGAATCTTGAAAGCTGATTTTCGAGGCATGCAGGATTTTTCTACTTGAAAAATTGCAACATGATTGATTCCTTTACTTCCAACTGCATGATTTGGGTTTGGGATTGTGCCTTATTAAGCTAAGTTTAGTAGTATGATAATCTTGACTCAGTTTTCTTTTTCTCAATTTTCCTCTCTGGAAAAAGCCATAACAAGCACTAGTGCAACTAATGATATGGGTTGTAACTAGAAACCATCAACCAAAACTGCCAACATAGGTTTCTTCAATTTTTAAGTTGGCTGGCTATGTATGCATGTATCATGCATACAGGTCATGCCAATGGAAATTCTAACATTTACTAAATGTAACACCTAGGAAAAATTTTTTTTGTTCTTTGAAGATTCCTCTAAAGTAAAGTTTTATCGAAGGGTTCAATTTACAATGTAAGTTTATGTTAAAATGATCACTTACTTTTGTCTATTTTTTTCAAAATTCAGATTATTTAATGTTCACTGACCAAACAAAAACAGAACGAATTTATTCATCAATCAGTTTTTAACCAATTTTTCAACTGAAAAATAACTAATGTAGTTTTCAAAGGAACTAAACTATATAAATAGAAGTCACAAGATATTCAAGGAATGCCTGTTTTATTACCTCATATTTTTGAATATAAGACAAGTGGCTCCAAATTGGCAGACACTCAAAAATGGCCAATAATTCTGCTTATATGAATACAACATTGATAGCATGTTAGTGTGTGATAATATCCTTTATTTCAACTAAATTCTATTAGGGTAGTATACGATGTGTATTGTGTAATATCCTTTTAAAATCATTTTTTCAGGCAGATTCATCAATACTTATGAGAATTGGACTTCTATGAGTAAAAAACAATTGATATGTTCAAGATGGATGATAGCTGACCAAGTGCCATAAATGGTGAATTCATAAGAATGAGGTTATGGCATAGTAATTTGACTTACAATTGGGTCAGTTGATTTTCTGAAATTTTACGCTCAATTCAGAGCAACTTATATCAAAATTTAGGGTAATTCATTTGCTTGACAGTAATTTACAGGCAGGTATTCAGCTAGTATATATAGTCTGTTGGAGTTCTTCTGACTAGTTTTGATAACTTACTATTACAACTACTATTACTAATAAAAATAATCCCCTTTAAAGTTTGTTATTGGATGAAGGCCTTCCCTAAGGTCCACTAACTTTTTTGAGTGTCAGTGCCAAAACATATTGTCTGCAGATGATTCTTTCAATTGGTAGAAAGAAATGGATTTATAATTTGATTGATGCTTCTGGCGGTAAAAAGTTAAGGAGACAGCATTGGATTAGGAAAAGAAAATCGACTAAACATTGCCCAGCAAATATCTTATTACTAACATAATACCTATTAAAATGACAGAGAATTATTTGCAGAGAATTCAATCTAACAAATATATTAGTATAAATGCATTTACTGCAAACAAAAAATGCATACCTTGAACAAAATTTACTTTTCTATCAATTTTCTACAACTCTTTCATTCTTTTAATCAGAATGACATCAGTTTTATTCTTGGAAAATCAAAGATGGCTATATTAAGTGGAATCAATTTCCATGCAACTACTGAGCAATCAGCAGCAGCTACAATGATGATGTAAGCGCAAGAGCCCACTCGCTTTAGACCTTTCCTCTCTTTCTTTGCTTTATCATGTGCATACAGAGACAGTTTCTTTACCCCTTTCTCTCATCATCGAACACACACAGAGAGCTAAACCTTGCTTAACAGAAGCAAATTTTGTGATCCTTTGCAGGACCTTCTTCTCTTTCTGTTTGCTTTAGTGTGACAAAAAGAAACAAAGAAAGTGACAACAACTTTTATGCTATAATATTTCACATTGTTACTAAATGTATTACAATTTTGAATAAAGTAATTTCATATTACTGTTGCTTCAATTTTCCTCCATTTATCAAAACATCTTTTTTAGCTAATCCATTTTTGGCTATCTCATCAAACTGCTGGAATCGGGGAAAAAACAAATAGTTTAGGTCCAAATTTGAACATGCAGCACATATTTCTTTATTCTGGATTCTCAGCCAAAAGATATTGTGATAAAAAGCAACAAAAATGGAAAAAAGAAAATCAGTCCCTTTTTAATTCACAAAAAGTACATTTTCTTCCGTTAATTTTCACAAAAAGAAGGAATAACATTTGTGGAAAGACACTTTTCAGTATGTGCTGTTATAAATGATCCACACATTCAAAGAATTATGATTCCTCTCTTGTGTGACCCCATGGATTACTTTTTTGCAATCAAAAAAATATATGACTGCACTAAAATACAGTTGTTGAAGAGTTTTTAAACATGAAGCCTTTAAAATTACTGAGACATTTTATATAAAAGAAATATTTTCTCTTTGTATATTTGCATATTTTGGAATATGAATCCTATGAAAATGTCAATTTACATTCAGTTTAGGTGGAGTGTCCATGAATATATTTTCAAATTTGAGCACATAAAAAAATGCTGATCCATACACTTGACGTAAGGGATTCTCCTCGTGTGTTTTTTCAGGTAAATTTTAAAAGTGGAACTTAGGGAAAATGTTAATCAACTCATTTGATAATGTTCTCTCTCGGGTGTTTACATGTGCATTTTTAAAACAAAATTCACTAAAAATGCCAATTCACGCAGCCTACATGGAAAGAATTTGTGCATGTATTCATATGGTTTTTCCAATTCACAGTCTAATCGATACACTTGACGAGAAAAATATTTTCCATCATGTGTATCTATATTTTTAAAGAGGAATTCAATGAAAATATTGATCAACACAACAATGCTCTTCTCTCATGAGTGTGTTTGCATGTGTTTATTTAAATTAGATTTCTGTGAGAATGCTGAGCCACACACTTGACAAGAAAATGGTTTCTCCCCAGTGTGTATTCGCATGTGTTTATCTAAATTTGCTCTCTGTGAGAATGCAGTTCCACACACTTGACAAGAAAATGGTTTCTCTCCTGTGTGTATTCGCATGTGATTTTGTAAACTTGAACTCACAGAAAATGCTGATCCACACTCTTTACAAGAAAATGGTTTCTCTCCCGTGTGTTTTCGCATGTGCACTTCCAGACTAGAATTCACTGAAAATGCTGATCCACAAACTTGACAAGAGAATGGTTTTTCTCCTGTGTGCATCAACATATGTCTTTTTAAATTTGAATTTGCTGAAAATGCTGATCCACAAACTTGACAAGAAAATGGTTTCTCTCCTGTGTGTATTAGCATGTGTTTATTTAAACTGGATCTACGCGAGAATGCAGATCCACACACTTGACAAGAAAATGGTTTCTCTCCTGTATGTATTAGCATGTGTTTATTTAAACTAGAACTCACTGAAAATGCTGATCCACACACTTGACAAGAGTAGGGCTTCTCTCCGGTGTGGGTTCGCGTGTGTCTTTTCAATTTTGAAGCGTCTGAAAACTCTGACTTGCACACTTGACAAGTGTAGGGATTCTCTCTAGTGTGTGTTCGCATGTGTTTTTTCAATTTTGAACCACCAGATAACTCTGACTTGCACACTTGACTAGTGTAGCAATTCTCTCCACTGTTTGTTTCCATGCTTACTTTTAAGTGCAAAGTCAATAAAAATGATGTTTAGACTATGCAAGAATAGAGTTTCTCTCATTTGTGTAATTGCATCAATTTTCAATAAGTACTCTGTCAAAGTCCAGATCCAGACACTAAGCAAGAATATTTACTTTTTGGCATGTGTCTTCTCAAATTAGAAAATATTTGTCCTCCACAAAAATTGATATCTGTGAATGAAAAAGAAATATTATTAAAGAAAACAGAAGACTAGTGCATTATTTGTAATCATCAAATCATAATAACTCAGTTGGTTTTATCTCAGTTTAATTTAAATAAAGGAAATTTCACTTTTATTTGTTTTATTTAATGGAAAGATGAAGACACTCAATCATTGATAAAAAAAGTATGAGAGAATTGTTTACCCTTTATCATTTGACCAACAGGGTCAAACCTCTTATGGTCTTAAAAATCAAGTGAACTAGAAGGCACACAGAGAGTACATGCTTTTGCCAATGCCATTGTCATAAGAAGTAATTGTTCATGGGTCTGGCCCAAAATCAATTACTTCTTCTATTGCTCATCCTGCCATGAAATTTCTGAGAAAATGATTCAGAAATTTTGGAGATATTGTATGAATAAACATGAACTTTTTATGATATCAAGTCGTGTACAGATATAACAATAAGGGGGAGATAATTAAGCATGGATCTGGTCCCCCTCCCAATTTAATCACTTTTTCTGTAACCAATCATCCACGCTTCAACAGACTTTCATAGAAATTCATGGGGAACTTTTGGAAATAGCTGGCAATATTATTGGTGTGATAGTTGATACCATAACATAGGGGAGGTATAGTGTGAACAGGTCCGTATCATTTTACTGACTCTCAGATTCCCAATCCTACAAATCCCACATCCCAATTAATCAACTTATCTCTTTGCTGACTCCTAATTCTCCATAAAACGGAGGATACAATTTGAAGCCCCCTTTCCATACTTTATTATTTACAAAAACATTGGATGACTTTTTATCCTAGAATTATTGTGACAGGGGTATGTTTACAATTAATGAAAAAAAGCATCTATAGTAAAATTTGTAAATGTAATATTTATTCATGATAAGATTTAGTATTTACAATATATGTATGGTGTATGAGATTTATGAAGAAAGAGAAAGGATTTTACGTATGAGCATCAACTATAAATTAATATATATTGATAAATTCTGTTCTGGTCACTAATGTTAAATTACTGAAAAGAATAAAGTTTTTCGTAAAATGGTTATATATAAATAATTACGTCAAATGATTTGCTAGTCTCTAATATTTCATTTGATCCTTAGGCGAAGACGTTTCACTCAATTCTGGCCATCCAGACCAGCTATCCAGGATGGTTGACACAGTCGGTGATGATTTCCGAAAGATCACCACAAAAAGAGTGGAGAATTGGAATAAAATTGGACCAAAGGGAAGATATATCGTCCATTGAAAGTACATGAGCCATTTTTCGACCTTTTAAGCCATTGACGATTTCCGCTACGGAAGATCACACGCGTAGACAAAACTGACAAAAATTCCGGGGTACCTCAGTATCTTATTGATTAATAGCAGAAAAATACAATTCCGATGAGGTCAGAAAATGACATTCTCAAACTTAAATAGGTGTTTCCCAAAATATTAGTGATTATCGATAATCACTTAATAACATAATTACTCAATAAATGTGTCGGGGTAAATAAAAACAAAACGATTAATTCTAACAAAAACTACATTCACAGCGACAGAAAATATCAAAAAAATTAGATTTCAATTGTTTTTTTCTTTCTTTAATGACCATCTTAATTCCTGATATTTCTTTTTTTTTAGATTCGATAACAGATAAAAAATTTCCGCATATTTAAAAGATATTTCATTTAATTCTTCTTCGAGGGTAAAAAAAAGTATTTTCAAAACAAAGAAATTGAAGTGAATGTTATGCTTACTTCTTCCTGTTCTCTTTCGTTAGATTTCGTTTCCTCAGAGCAATGAAACATTTGAGGAAAAGGAAAAACTAGAATTTTCAAAATGTTTTAAGGTTGAATTATATTTAAAATGTTTTCTGGTTGAATTCATTTCAATAACAGTCGTCATTTGTGATCGGAACAATATTATGTTTTCTAAAGAGCGATAGTCAAGGGAGATAATTCTTAGAAACTATAAATAACAGAATCTTGAAGATTTCGTTATTATTCAACAAAATCAAGATCCACGCAGTGGATTCCTTGATCTTTACAATAATAATTGGGGTTTTTTTTTGTTATTTCTTGTACTTACTAAATAAACAATGTTTGATCGATAAAATTAAATATTTTTTTCATTTGCTCTGATTCAAAAGGATGTTGGACTCATCCTTCTTGTCACACAAGCAATTAATATTGTACTGAGTTTGATTCTCACTGTGTTTCAAACTCTTGTGGTTTTCAAGAGAAGTAAATACCTAGTTTAGTATCCCATATAGCTGCAGTAGTTGAGTGTTTTCCACAAATACCAATTGTCAATGTCAGAGCCTGAGTAAAAGTCAAGAATTCTAATTTTCTAGACAGTTTTGCTTCCACTTGGAAATATGTGCCGCAATGAGATGAGCATCCAAATATCCAACTTGATTAACTTGATTTATTTCAATAGCATTGATTAGTTTTGAAATAATTATTTATAATTCTGCATATGTTCATGAGTACATCATAATTTATCAGCTGAATCTTGGCCCTAATTCATATATCACACATTGTAAATGAAATTAAGTATCATAATATTTATATGCACACGTGCATACAGAGACAGACATGCCCACACACACACACACACATATATATATATATATATATATATATATATATATGTGTGTGTGTGTGTGTGTGTGTGTCTGTGTGAGTCTGTGTGTATGTATATATATGCATATATGTATATCTTGGGTAGTGCAGTTAATTTGTCCCCAAATTTTCCTGTCTGTTCAAAACCACACTATTCCAGATCTTATTATCATTAGATGCTCTTACTTTTCGAGCTTATATTGGTGACTTCAATTTGTACAGCAAGTACCTTTACCGTAACATTTCAAAACCCACAATAAATCAAAGCAGCACTATTCAATGCATTGATGAATATACATATATTTTTGCAGTTGCTTTGTAATGTGAAAAAATGTCACATTATGTTCTTGTTTATATCTAAGAGTGTGGACCAGATACAAGGTTTGCTTGGGAGTTACCAAGTCATCAGATATCAATGAAGTTAAAAACAGCCTACCTGGGACAATGAAGCCTGAGGCCCTTCAAAGTGCACCCCTTCAGTCTTCATATACTTATCCGAGTGTCCCCATCCACTTTTCAAAACAGTCTGCATAGTCCTCTTTCATTATCGCCATCAGCAACCTGGTTGTGTTCTCCTTAATCCCATCCACATTCAAAAATATCTTTTCATGGAAAAGCCAGAAGTTGCAAGGAGCCAAATCTAAATCATAAAGGTGTGTTACCAAACTTGGTTGTTGCCAAAAAAAATCTGCACTAGATGTGAAGAATCACTCACTTACTCATTGTGAATGCAAAGGTCACACAGAACACAAGCTCTCCCAATTGCATCTCACTGTTGACTGTGTAACCCCACAGGAGATTGTCTGTTCCTATATTCACAGTAAGGTTCTCTCTGATTGGTTGCCAAGATGCATCAATGTAGCAGAACCAGTTCTGTTTATGTTTTAGGTAGTTTTTAGAGTTTCTCGTGATGAAATAGTGAATTGCTTTTGTATTATCAGTAGAAAATGATCACTCCACGATTAGTAGGGGAAACTAGGGCACAGTGAATCATTATTATTTTTATCAAATATAAACACATAACAGGTCAGCAACTATTTACTCATCTCAAATCAACAGATGTGCCATCTAATTTTGTGGAAGATTTGCCTGCTTGAGCATTGCTTTACAGTGAACAGGCTAAGGGAACTATTTGTAAGCCAAAATAGAAAATCCAGAAGTGCAGTTATTTGGGGGATATTGTGAGGACTAACAGACAGAAAGATGGATGCCAGTGACTACACATATAGTACAGTTGCATAATTAGTTCCACCAGATTTGGCTGTTAAAAGCAATATTTCTTTCATTTTTTGATGATATGAGGTATGATTAATCAGGAAGAAAAATTTTCAATTTTTCTATCAATAGTACTATATGATAATGATCAATTTTTTCCATAGTTTTATATATTTCTAGATAAAATTAGATGAAAAAATAATTAAGAATTAGTTTTAGATATGAAACCTCAAATTTAGGCACATGCACAATACATAAACTTCCTTTACCAACTGTCTGTAAAAGATATCGACACACATGTACCAGCACTGATTCGAAGTTCCAACTTTCTCAATTGGTTGAACGTCTCTATCCCTCCTTCTCTCTCTCTCTCTCTCTCTCTCTCTCTTCCTCTTCTTCTCTTCAGGACCAGTATTATCTCGCTAACCTCCCAGCCGATTCGAAATATGGCATTTTTTGGACCATGACCAATCAATGTTCTAAACCTTGCCTATTTCATTTTCACATATGTTGGGAACTCTCTCATACACTCAGCTACTGAATCGCAGGTCTTCTAGCTCAAACGTTTATTCACATTTATGTCCCCTGTGAATGAAATGACAATGCAATTACTACATAACAGTTATGATTATCTTGTCCTCTTATTCTCCTTACGTCAGGAAGTGCACATGGGTTAAACCCTGTGTATTCTTTTGTGACTTGAATGGTCTTTCTAACGTGTCTTTTTCAGTGTCTGAGAATGGCCTCCAAGCATTCTCCTTTCAGCTTCATACGTATTGTTCATTAATGTCTCATTTTTTGAATCATTAAATGCTGGTCTTACTTGGTTGTCTTAACATTTGTACTTATCTTTATTTCGATTACGAACTCAGTTCCATCTCCGCGTCTATATTCATAGATAGCGCACGTAGATTTTCTCTCTCCTTACAAAAAAGCAAAAGTGGCTACCAGATGTTTACGTCTAAACAAGATGGCCACTGACGATATTTACATCTGAACAAAATGGCCGCTTCCACCTTTTCCAACACTCGTAGTGACGTCAGCATATGACTGTAAACTCAAAGCACATGGGGACAAATTCATCTGTTCCCAGCAACGACTATTTTGTTGCTGCACAGAACCAATTACCATTACTACTCTCCCTCACCCAATATAGAAACCACAAATTCTACAATAGTTAAAAAAAATTGAAGACTGCTTTTTTGTGTTCAGCTCATTTGATGAAGATCAATCAATTATTCTTTATAACATTGAAATCTAGCTTAAATAATGTTTTTAAGCTTATATAGAACCAAGGAAAAATCATTTTCATGCATGTGTAGTGCCAGAAAAATAGACCATTTTTTCTGATTAGAGGTGCCTTAAAAACACTGTAATGTAAAACATATCCCTTCAAACATACAAATCAAGTAGGAGCCATCTTCCCTACACATACGTGTGCTAATACCTCTTCAAAAGGTTACATCAAAGTGAAGATCCTTATCATTGTGACTAGTGTATATATAGTTCCTTCGAATTCTTTTGACCAGTATTGATAATTTACTACTATTTTTAATAATAATTATTGTAATAACTTCCCTTCAAATTTCTTGTTGGACAAAAATCTCCCGCAACCCCTGCTAATATTTCTATCCTGAGTGTCAATGCCAGTCACATTTTATTAACCTTCCCAAATCATCACGCCATCATAGATTTTGCTGGCCACATTTTCACTCAGAATCTCAGGGGATCCGCAATGCAAGTTGTGATTCCCAACAGTTGTCATATTCTTGCAACATGACAATGAATATCTCATGACAGGTTACCAGTCTTCTGATAATCCCTTGAACAAGTAGAAATAAAATGGATCGATCGCTTAATTGATGTTTCTGGGGTGTCATATCTTCTAAAGTTGGAGTGTTGAACAAAACAGAAATATGTCAAACGTTGTCCTGCAAATATTTTATTACTAGCATAATGCTTGTAAAAATAACTGGATTATTCATGGAGAATTAAATCGATATATATATATATATATATATATATATATATATATATATATATATACTTTTACTGCATGTCTAATACAAAATTTGATTGTCATTTTCTTTTGAATCTTTTGGTTTTTTTCTTGACAAAGACATCAGTCTCATCCATGAAAAATCGAAGATACCATACTTCGTGGAATCGTTTTATAACGATTGAGCGATTTCTCAGTATTTGCATAGAAAGAGATTCCAGCTACAGGCGTGATGCAGAAGTAAACACGTGGGGACAATTGCTTTAGTCCCTTTAAACATGAATCCTTTAAAATCATTGAAACTTTATAATGAAAAAAAAATGGTTTCTCTTATTTGCATGTTTTGTTTTTTTTAAATTTTAATCCTATGAAAATGTTAACTTGCATAAATATTATGTTCTCAGTTCAGGTGGAGTGTCCATAAGTATCTGTTCAAATTTGAACTCATCAAAAAAGCTGATTCATACACTTGACAGGTGTGAGGGGTCCTCGTAGAGTATATCATCATGTGAATTTTGAAAGTGAAACACGGGTAGAATGTCAATTCACATTCTATAATGTTTTCTCTCTCGTGAATTTTTGAACGAGTTCTGCTAGAAATGCTAATTCTCACAGTTAACATGAAAAGAATTTCTTTTGCACATGTATTCACATTTTCAAATAGATAGTCTATGAGCATGCTGATCCACAACAAGAAAATCGTTTGTACATCGTTTGTATTCACATATCTTTTCAAATAAGATCTCTGGGAGAATGCAGATCCACATACTTCACAAGAAAATGGTTTCTATCCTACGTGTATTAGCATGTATTCATTTAAACTGGAACTCACTAAAAATACTGATCCACACACCTGACAAGTGTAGGGCTTCTCTCCAGTGTGGGTTTGCATGAGACTTTTCAGTTTTGAAGCGTCTGAAAACTGACTTACACACTTGACAAGTGTAGGGATTCTCTACCGTGTTTGTTAGTATGTATCTTCTCAATTTTAGGCTGCTTGAAAGCTTTGACTTGACTAGTGTGGCTATTCTCTTCAGTGTTTGTTTCAACGTGTATTTTTTCATGTAAATTCAATAAAAATAATGTTTAGACTTTGCCAGAAAAAAGTTCCTCTCATTGGTGTATTAATTTCAAAATATGAACTGTCGGGATACAGAACCAGAATACGTTTTCTCTGTGATATGTATGTCTTTTCAAATTAGTTTGGTCTCCAGCACGATTCATAAAATCATAATATCAAAATTTGTGTTTCAATGAACTGCAACACATCATATGACTCATGTTCAGTCTTAGAGAACATTTTTATAATTCTGCCCCAAAAGTATAATCGAATGAAATATAATTGAAATACAGGGATTTTTTCTTTTGTCTCAGTTTTAATAATCAGAAACAAAAGGTCACTCCGTCATTAATAAAATAATAAATAAGAAAATCCTTTAACCCTTAATATCTAATCTAAACAAGCATAATTGTGTTGAACGTTTCATGATCTCAAACATACGAAAAATGAATTTTCATCTTTTCATTTTTTTATGTGTGGTGAAAATCTAATTGATTAAAAGGTTTTTATCCAAGTTTTATTTTTCTGTATAAGATAAGATGTTAAATTTTCAAAGTGTTAATGTTTATATAAGTAAGGGAAAGTTTCTAAAACATTTTTCCAATAAAAATAAAATGTGTTGATAATAAAAAAGAAGGGTCTGTTCACATCTTTCAAAAAATTGAAAAAAAAACAGCATCATAATCAATATCTTCTTTTCAATACAATGGACGGATTCTTAATCATTGCTAAGTTTTCCTTTGGTTCTTAAACAATTTTCTGAAAGATAACACCGGGAAGAAACTTTTATCAATACTAATTCAATCAGTTAAAATGATCTTTTTTTATCAACATAACCAAGTATTATTCCATCCAGAAAAGGTAAGCTATAAGATAAACATAACATTTAACTGCTTATTTCAATAGATAATCTTGTTAGCGATTAGTAATAGAAAAAGAAATACTTCCCAAATGACAGAATGATGTATAACAGTGCGTCGCAATCTCCATTTCTTTGTTGTCATTGTGACTAAATATTTTTACATGACACTTGTATAGTATTTTTCTGTGGCTAAATGCTGCTTTCTTTGAACCTCTCTTTTCAACAACCAAGCTTACGATGAACAAAAAATACAGGAATTGTATAGATAAATCTGAATTTTCCCTGTATATAGAAAGATTAACAGTTGACTCCTCTCATTCTTGCCTAGCCATGCATTGCAAAATGATGCTCCTCTGTTATCAGAAATAAATTCTTTTTTTAACAGAGCTTCAAAGCTGAAATCTCATTTTGCGCATTTTAAATGTCTATGTCATTCCAAAATCGCTAAATTTGAGATCCCGAGAGAATGAAGTTGCATTTACTTCACAGGATTTTAAAGAATACATTTTTTCTTATTACTTGAAGTATAGTGGAACATACATTTGCTTGTTGCAAAAGTTTCTTACTTGTCGAATAAGTTCAGTCGTCAAGTGAGTGTTGGGTCACTTTTCTTTAACCATATGTGATGACAGCAATCTTCAATTTGCGCTTTCTTATGAGCCCGCTGAATATGGATGGCCAGAAAAGACACAGCTTGACATCCAAATAGATGAGCATATTCCCAGTATTAAAATGTTGTCATATGAAAGGTAACTCTCTTGTACATATATAAATGCCGTAAACAGTTGACATGTAACGTGAAAAAGATGTCACGCTATGTTTTTGTTCATATCAAAGGATGTGAACTAGATACAAGGTCTGATCCTTGATGCACCACAAGGTCGTCTCTAATTGATTCTCGAGATATTAGAAATAGCTCGTTGCCTTCTGGACAAACCTCGGACACTTTTAATATTTTGCATAGATAACCCCGACGTATGTCTGAATAAGATGGTATAAAATGAAAAAAAAAATTAGGTTTTAGGTTTTAGACTATTTGTAGAGTCTCTGTACAATGAAGAGGGTAATTGATAAAGTGGGAGCTCAGCTTTCTAAGCATTAAGTAAAAACACTGATCACGGACCCTTTTTTAATGGAAATTATAAAATCCATTGCAAAAATTTGAATAATCTTCATTGAATTTTTAGTTGAACAAATGTATCAACCAGAAGTGGTGAAGGATTCTATCTTTTTTAAATATATATGTGAAAGTGTTTATAAGTTTATACGTTCCATACTGTTTTATTTACAGATTTGAAAAAATGGTATCAGTACTCCACTAGACCCTTCCTAAAAAATTGATGTTTGGGAAGAAACTTTTTCAATATATTGGGGGGTTTTTATTGTACAAGTTTATCTATAATATCTAGATTCTCCAGAATATAGGTGTTTCTTTTTTTTAACTTTATTTTAGATATTTTCCCGTGGAAAATACCATTGATGTCATAAATAAAATTTATTCTAGCCATATTTATTGTTCAATGGATTCGACGCTACGTTTGTTCAATGACTAACTGTGATGGCGAGTTTTATTTGCAAGACAAAAAGCATAGATGCACTTGAAAAAAGAAAAGAAAAAATATTTTTGCGTACTTAAAACAGGTTTTAGACGGTTTTTAGCGTCTTTGGGCATGATGTGAGAATCCGTTCTCTATTATCATTATTAAGTGAAGAGATAATGATTTTATGTTCAATACATCTATACTATAAAGCACTCAGTAAAAGCATACCTTCGTCAACGGCATTATCAATAAAAAATGAATGAAAATCAAATCATATTTAGCTACGATGCAGGGTGGTAACTGTAAAAAAATCACAGACTTCTGGCTTCTCCCCAATTTAATCAATTTTTTCTTAGCCCATGGCCCATCCTTTCAAAAAATGTCATTGAAATTACTCCATAGCCTAGTTTAATTGGAAATCATTTGGGGTTTTGGATATATTGTGTGGGCATATAGCTTTGGTACAGGGGTGGTAAATGTAAAAGATTTCTGAATCAATGACCAACAAACGTGGTTCGAACACTTTCTGGACACCTTAGGACTTCAACATCGATCTCGAAGCAATAGGAAAGGTTAAAAAATTGTCGAAATGGGTCCTACACGGACTGAATTAAATGCTCTGTGACAGTCTCTCTCTGTTGACTACATCTCAGTTAAAAAAATCGGGATATAGTATTGAAGCATCCTTCATATTCACCTGACATTTCTCCTAAAGATTATCTATTCAAGCGTTTCGAACTTCTTATATTTAATGAAAAGTTCAATAATAAGGAAGCTATAATTAGACTTTATACTTAATATCTGACAATTAAGCCCGAAGAATTTTCATAAAGATGATATAACATTATTAGAACATCGTTGGAAAAAGGTTATTGCTTCAAATGGATCATATTTTGATTGAATATATACCGTTCCTCTGTTGTCGATATCATCCTTCACTTTACTTTTCATTAAAATTCATTAAAAAAATTCATTAAAAAAAAACAGCCACAAAATTCATTAAAAAAAAACAGCCACTTACAGAGTATTGCCAATGTTTTTGACCAGCATTTGTGTAATGCCATAAAAAGGAGGTCAGTTTGATACTGACCACTGCAGTATCTTGGTTCTTTCCCATAACCTGAAACCTTGACCTGAAAGTTCGAGAGGGTTGGCAGTATGGCTCTAGACGAGGCTCGCTCTTAGAGAACAGAGCCGTAAATTGCAAACGCCACTCAAGTATTTTGATCTTGAAGAGCGGTTGAAAGAAAGTGCGAATATTTTTTAAAGTTTTTGATAAGAGAAAACTTGAGAGAGGTGGAATACAGATGGAGACACACGAGAAGATAAAGGCAAGGGGAAAGACGAGAGAGGGAGAGAGAGAGAGAGGAGGGGTCAAGGGTCATGAACATGGCTGCTGTAAATGGTGGGTACGTAGAATGAGAATAACATTTTTTTTCAAGTATTTCAGAAGGATTCTACAGACCGTGGGAAAAAGAAACGGCCCATAATGAACCATTTTAACGAAGAGGTGGTAAAAAGTATGATAGTTGATCAATGGTGAGAGATTTGATGTGAAAAGTTAAGCAACAGGATGGCACTGATAGATAAATAAATACATAGAGAGAGTGAGTGGAAAGATAGATATATATATATATATATATATATATATATATATATATATATATATATATATATATATATATATATGGGGATGAATAGGCTTAGCTTGTAACGTGGCCTATTAATTTTATTACGCTTTTTGATATTAGTCCCTTTTGGTATTACCTGAGACTTAACACCATTCGTATAGTAACCACCATCAGCCTTATGGCGTTCATTGTTGGACATAAACCTCCCCTAAGATTCGCTAGATCGCTCTATCATAGAGCCAATACATTCCGAAATTGTCTAGTGCGTCATGCCATCTCATGTTTTGTCGGCCACAATTTTGCATATGATCTCAGGAGATCCACGTTGTCAGTCGTAATGACCAGTGTTTATCTGACATTCCTTCAACATGACCATTGCCATTAGAGATTTTCTAATGATTCCTGTGATATATCTGACTCCTTCTTTTCCCTTGTATACTGTGCTGTCTTGTGATCTCTCTATGTATTGATCATGAATATCTCCTATGCATGATGTATGGTTCTCAGTTTGAGGGTTAATCTTTTAGTTCGGTCCCATGTTTCAGCTCCATAGGTGACTATTGGGAAAATGCATTGGTTGTATACCCTTGTGGATTTATTTAATTGGGAAGGAACCTAACGACATTGAAGGTAAAAACCGTCATTTTCTTAAGGAGCAGTTTCTGCTAATGTTTTGCTTGCAGCTTACTATTTCTGCCTTTGAGTTACTGAAGAAATATGACTTCATCTCTTTTTTCATTCTCTGCAAGCTTGACGACACAGCAATCGTAGTTAAGTGAGATTATAAGAAAGACAAGATGCACAGTACAATGCCACAATGAAAAGTCCAAAATATATTTATCAGAATATGCACAAGATTAGATCGATACAATTAGCTGTAGGAAGATTAATACAGTTCACATAACTGCCTCGAGAAGAAATATGTTATCATAGCTAGGTTTGCCGTATAGGATATTTTTTTATCGTTAAAAGTCCTGGAAGTTCGTTGCAGTTTAGAAAGTTGATCAAAGTTGATTATGACCCATATGCGCTGGTGTGCATTCGCATGTATTGGCTGACAGAGCTTGTATTAGTTCTTATGTATGAACGTATGTACTTACGTCGATTGAAAAGGTGTGTGCATCGTTGTATGGATAGAGAAACTTATCATACATACCTCAAAGGTAGGCATGCAGAGATCCGACCAAGAATGAACTTAAATTGTTCTTTTATTAAAAGTGGCGTGTGGTTTTGGATGAATTGGTTCATTTGTTAGCGCGCGCACACACGTATATATAAGGTTGAATTTAAGTGGTGTATTTATTTACGCATAATTCTCTATCCACCCGAATGCTCTATTCCAACATTGGAAGAGCATTGCATAAGCTTATAATGAACAAGTTACCTTACTTAATACGCATAATTCTCTATCCACCCGAATGCTCTATTCCAACATTGGAAGAGCATTGCATAAGCTTATAATGAACGAGTTACCTTACTTAATAAGGGAGCGTTAATTATGATAATAATTGAGTCATCCACAGACAGCTGTTTTGTTGCATTACACCTCTTCACCGGGGCTATAGACTATCCATTATATATATATATATATATGGAAGAGCGATGCTCTCCCAATTCTGGAATGGAGCACTCTGGTGGATGAGGTATTGTGCCTAAGTGAATATATCGTTTAAATTCAGTCCAATTCTACGTCGGGCAGGGGTAAAATGCCAGCCTCTGGCTGGTAGGTTTTGATCCTACCTCGTGATACAACGAAACAATTATCAATTATTATGTATGTAATTTATTAACCGTTATAAGCTTGTCCATGTGCAGAGGTAATTGTAGTAATAATTTGAAGTAGTCCAGTTACGATACAACGATGCTGATGATGAAGTGGTTTTGATAAGAATTAGGTGTTGACTTGAACAACCCTATTTTGGGTGCGAAGCGAAAATATGCGTATTTTTATTGTTTTGCTTTAATGAAAAGCAATGAGATCTTGTTCCATTGGAGATTCGACTATAGGTTCAGAATTTGAAATCTTTACCTTTACATGAAGTCATTTGCAGGATTTTGATCTGAAACTTTCACTCTATAATTTTCAATTCAGGTGATAGCTATTTATCACTAAGTAACACGGAAGAGTCGATTATTAAGCGTGGCTTTTAAATAATGATAAGTAGTTAATAAAACAAAGGAGGCGTTTATAATCAGAAACAGAAGGAATAACTGGAGCTTTGTGCCAACAGGTAATCATAGACCTTATATTTGTACATGAATATTTTCACACTTATACATGAGAAGAATATATTGGTATAGATGTATGGTTAATCTAACAAAAGAGTAAAAATGACAATATTGGAAGACGTTTTAAGACAATCTATTTTTCAAAACGTTGTTTTGCTTATTTCGAGCTTTGTCAAGAAGATAAGGTGCGGCAAGGGACCGGATGTTCATATAGTGTCTGCACTTATCCTAAATCATCGATTCCCACGAACCCAATGTGCCAAGAGACACACATGGCTTGCAGGAACGTGTTCCTCCATTTGGGCCTGAACTCTTCCATTGATCAAATCATGTCTTACACTCACGCTAAAACCACAAACATCTGATATCTGATAATCTTATCTCTGGCCATGACACGCACTCACAACCGCTAAGCTAATCACACATTATCTATCAAGACATCAGCTCTTCTGCCGACCACCAACTCTCAGACTAACTCTGTAAACATTCTTGTAGTACCTTATTTTCTTGAAAAGGCTCTGAATGAGCGAAAGGTCGAATCAACGAATCAATTGTCTTGAAAAATCTTCCGATACTGTCATTTAAATCTTATATATATATATATATATATATATATATATATATATATATATGTGTGTGTGTGTGTGTGTGTGTGTGTGTGTGTGTGTGTGTGTATTCTAGAAAGCTTTACAGCTTTAAACACTAAACACATTAAAAAAAATTTTTTCAACAATTAATTTTCCTTTGATAGCGATCCCGGAAGAAGACCTTGCAGATTGTTTTGAAAAGTGAAGAGAACACTGGACAATTATATGGAGTTTCTAGAGGTGAACTTAAAACGTAACTAAGGAACGATAGTGCTGATCAGGCTATTTTCAATGATTATAGAGCTGAAACGTGGAACCTAACCAAGAGACAGATCCGCAAAATGAGAACCATGCAACGTGCACATGAAATAATTATGCTGGGCCTCACATGGAGAGACCACAAGACGGCACAGTACATCCGAGAAAAGACAAGAGTCGCAGACATCATAGAATCCATTAAAAATCTCAAATGGTGGTGGGCTGGCCATGTTGCAAGAACGGCGGACGACCGATAGACGTCACGACTCACAACGTGGATCCCCCGAGATCACATACGCAACCGAGGCCGACAGAATATTAGATGGAGAGACGAGCTTCACAAGTTTAGGAAGTACTGACTCCGCGACGCCCATGACAGAGAAGTGTGGCAAATCCTGGGGAAGGTCTATGTCCAACGACGGACGTTAAAAGATTGATGATGATGATGATGATGATGATGATGATGATGATTGAATGTCTGAATACACCACCGTCATATATGTATTGTGTCCGAGTACTTGTTACTCTTGACTATCAATTGAGCGAACACAAAAGTGATTGAACATACGCTACTCTGATGATCTCTCGCACTATTTTATAGCTTTCCAAACTGTGTGCCGCGACACTTAAGTGTATCGCCGATATACACTGAGATTCATCGCAAAATTAAGCATGATTTTGTAAAACAATTAAAAGGGTTTTAAAATATAAATGAGCAAATCAGCATACTCAGATGTATAATTGTCGGTTTGAAAGTTTTGTCCTCTTTTTGACCTAAAACTTAAAATGGATTGGTCCATATGAAATAGATTAATAGTGCTAATGAAACAATTGAAGGGTTTCAAAATGAAATCGTCTGTTTTCATATCAATGGACAGGTTACAAAGATGCTGATTCAATGCTTCAGTGATTGATTAACCTTTAATTAGGCAAAACATGTTTTCAAGTCTGTTCATTCAAATGAGAAAAAAAAAGAATTTGAAAAAATTCTCTCTGCATTGAAGTAAGATTTTATTATATTTTTTTCATTTTCGAGCACCCATACGATATTTGAACATATTTAAACTAACTTTTTTCTCATCGTTTTTAACATTGTTTTTGCACATGTATTTTACACACACACACATATATATATATATGTATATATATATTGTGTTATCCACAGACAGCTGTTTCGTTGTATTACAACTGTTCAGTGTGGCTATAGACTATCCATTATCCCATATAGTACCACGAGGCAGGATTGAAACCTTCGCTTCAGATATCCTACCTCTTCGCCACGGAACTGGACGGCCAGTAAGGTTGAATATAATCGATATATATATATATATATATATATATATATATATATATATATATATATATATATATATATATATATATATATATATATATATATATATATATATATATATATATATATATATATATATATATATATATATATATATATAAAAGCAAGACCTCTATAGTCAGCGCACATCTGCTATGTTGAAGCATCTGGAATCTCAGTTGAAAGTTACAGACCGGTTGATCATCATTCTTTTCTTTATCTTTCTAAATAAATCTAATGTCATTATTTTTTCTGACTACTTACGCTCCTCTTATCTAAATTTCACATAACATTCTGCCTTAAGAATCCGTGTCAGATCATCCTTTAACACAGCTTGAGTTGAGTTGAGACTTTAAAAAAGATTAAGATTTGTAGACGTTAATTACCTAATAAATTAATTTATGCTCTTCCGTGCCGATCCATGCATAAACAATCTCGTCATTTACACACCCATCATGTATGTATATATATATATATATATATATATATATATATTGTGTCATCCACAGACCGCTGTTTCGATGTATTACATCTCTATAGACTTTTCATTATCCTAACTAGTATCACGAGGCAGAATTGAAACCTTCATTTCAGACCCATAGGCCGATAACCTACCTCTGGACTACGGAACTGGACAGTGAGGCTGAATCTAAGCGATATATTTTGTTAAGTTACACAGAAATCCCTCATAGATAGATAGATAGATAGATAGATAGATAGATAGATAGATAGATAGATAGATGGATAGTCTAGTGAGCTTTGCATATTTAAAACTTGACATTAAAAAACTTTTACCATGTAATCGTTTCGGGAATTTTAAAGGCAGAACAGGAATATCAACATGGCACCCCAGCAGTGCTGATCAAATATCACCTCCCTTTCAGTCAAGATTTTAATACATAGCTTATGTCATACATGTGGTTTGTTATTTTATATAGAGCATTACCACATACACACACACACACACACACACACACACATATATATATATACATATATATATATATATATATATATATATATATATATATATATATATATATATGAAAGATAAGCAGGAGATAGTGTTCACTGGTAGAGGAAGTCTGGACTTATACCAAGTTGTACCTTAATGAGCACACCTCCTCCTTTTAAGGGTTGGAACTCAGACTCAGGCTGCTATACTGTCGGGTCACTATCCTGAGGGTAAGCAAACCTCTATAGTCAGCGCACAACTGCTATGTTGAAGCATCTGGTATCTCTGTTTTAAGTTGGAGGCTGGTAGCTGTACCACCCAGAGTATCTGTGCCTAAAAATACAGAGCTGTACTCTCCAGAGGCTCTGAGCCAAGTGGATGACAGCCGTAATGTCCTGATCCCCTTTCAAAATCTATAGCCAGTTCGTCATCTATCAGCTGCAGACTGTTTACGTATTGTGGTACAACCACAGGTCAGTCTTACTGTCGGAATACACCCACAATAGGGGTTACACGCCGCCATATCTAGCTTGCATCTGTCAGGAGGAGGATACTCCTGTAAAACCTACGACCTTGGAATCCGGCTCCTATCAGTGCCACATCGATAGACCATTGGAAGCTAACCTTTGCTTTAAAGGTTGGGGTTGGCCTAGGGTAGACTGGCCCCTCCCAAGAAATCTATTGTTCAAGCTGGAGGGATAATCTGCCCACAGGCCCCGCCGTTTAAGGTCTTGCTGCTGTGGATATCACCCAACAATCTTCGTCTACGAAGCCCAGCCATACATATATACATATAATTCTTGGTGTACCCCTAAAGGAATCAACTCGATGTAATGGAATTTTTCTATTTTTCTTTTTCATTTTTAAAAATCTTATTTTTCCTTCTTTCATTCTGCTTTTAATTTTTCTTCTTCCTTTCTTCCTTCTATCTACTATTTTCTTTCTTTCTTTTTTTCCTCCTTCCTTTATTTCCAATCCTTCCGCTGCTTTCCATTGTCTTCCTTTTTTTTCTTTTTCCTCTTTTTTTTCTTTATTTATATCCTTTTAACCTTTCTTCTTTTCTTTCTAGATGCACCTTCACCTCTCTACAAATATATATGTATATATATATGTATATATATATATGTATATGTATATATATGTATATATACATATGTATATATATATGTGTGTATATATATATATATATGTATATATATGTATATATATATGTTTCAGTCTGTCGATCGATAGGTCAGTCCCCATACTGTATCTCAATTCTCATAAGTCAAACACTTGGAACTTTGTAGAAAGATGTGCCATGATAGGATGCTTCTTACTGGAAAATTTCCCACTCAGCATTACGTGATCTTGCAATAATGGCGTTTAAACATTTTGTTTCAAAATCGATTTTCTCTGCTGTTTTGAGTCAGATTTACCAGTAACTCGATAGAAAGGTGTTTCTTGATACGATGTTTTCTATCTGAAATTATCTGCTTATCGGGCTCACCTGATCTGACAATAATGGTGTTTAAACTTCATAGTTGACGCCTCATCAAACTTTCTGTTCTTGTTTGTCATTAACTTCTTTTCTTCCTTTTCTTCCTTCTCTCTTGTTTCTCCCAAGATCCCCGCCTCTTCGAAATCCTTGGCCGATATAATTTTCTAATCGCTCTGAATGAAATCTGATGGTATCGGAGTTGATTAGAAATTCGGAGACGGTCGAAACGGAAGTTGACATCAACCAAAATGACTTCCACACAAAGAAAAATTCTTGTGGGTTCATTTGTTGTTATTACTGTGTCTTGTCTGTTGTTGATGAGCAGGACATGCCCAGGTGTAAGGATTCTTGTGTCTTAGGGTGAATCCAGCGATGAATGCTGGTTGATATCCCCACGCCTCGTCTGTTTTCGAGGTTTGTTTGTTGTACTCAACAAAAGACTCTCAAGAAAAATTGATTAAAAAAGGTATCGTCTTTCTTTCTTTCTTTCTTCGGACTTTAATTTTTTCTCTTTCTTTTTTCTTTCCTTTCTTTTTCAAATTCCCGCGCGTTTTTCTTTTTACCAGTCTTTTTCATTCTTTCTTTCTGTCTTCAATTTCTTTCATACCTTTTCTGCGTTCATTTTTCTCCCTTGCTTTCCGTCTTTATATTCATGAAATATCATTGTTGAACGCCGAGAAACGGGTAGGAAAATGAAAATAAATGTTTCTCGCGAGTCAAATCAGTGTTATAACAATGATTAAACATTCTGTGCTTATCTCAGTTCAGTTGGCCGAGGTTCAAATCACAGTTGAACCATACCAAAGACCACAATGCCTCTCTAAGCACCCAGTTCAAAGACTTTGATTGACGAACCCCTCCCAGAGACTAAGGGGTTACATCCACATCCCGTAGGATACACCAGTTCACTCAAGGTTACCAAAGTTAATCAATGTTGAGCCTGGTCAGTACCTAGATGGGTGACTGCTGGGAATACCAGGCGTCCAAAGCAGTCGAACGAAGCGTCGAAAGGACTGTCCAGCCAGAAGTGGGTCTTACTAAAAAAGGCCCTTGTGTACTTGTGACACCCTCAATATCGGTATAAGAGAGGAAAGATGATACACGATACAAACATTCTGTCTTCCTGTTTCTCTCTGGGATGTCTGATGATCTAAGCTACACAATCTTCCGACTTCTAGGAATTCTTGAATTTTCAATAAATGTCTACAATGAGGCTTTTACCTGGTTCAAGGAGCTCTATGTGGATATCTCCAATCAAGCCTGAATCGTGGTTCAGTGAAACCTTGGGTTTTCACGAAAGTTTACCAAAGGTTCTGTGAAAATTCTCTGCATCTGTGAAAAATCATAGCTTCTGTTTCATTTAAGGTTTTGTCGAACTTCAGTACGAAGTCTGGAGTTGACATTGTTTCACTACCGTTACAACAGCAACGACAATCTTCGCCAAAATGATAAAATCCACTTTTCCCATCATAAATTTTACTCACAACCACCTGATTGCAAGGAGGCTGTCTTATCAATTGGGCTAAGTTGAAAGTTTTGAATCAAAATCATTCTAATAAATAGATACATTTATATAAAAGAAAAACAACATTTTTATTTGTTATACACACGATAACAAATGTTGCAAAAATCATCGTCAGTCGGAATTGTTGGAGTGGAGTTTGCTTGCCCCTGCAGCAACCAGACATATTTTTAATATATCTATATTAATTTGTCTCTAGAAGCACCCAAATAAATTTTAGTTATTTTGAGTTTGTATACTGACACTCAAAAATAGTAGAACATTTATGATTTTTGTACGTCGACGAACAAGTGAGAGAGCCAGAATAAATATGTTTCTTATAAGTAAAATCAAGGACACATAGCGTAGTGGTTACAGAATCAGACAAAAATTACTGCAAGTAATCTGATGGTTCTAGGTTCAATCTCAGTGTGAGACAATAATAATACTACTAATGCTAAGAGGGGAGTGCGGTCAATATACTCCCGTTGGTTAAATAAAGGGTTCAGTTCGTTACTTCCCAACACCTACCAGATGATACCTGATGAAGGCCTTAGAGTACAACGGCCGAAACGTTGTATGAAAAACAACCAAGATGAGGATAGTCCGAATAATAATAAAAATAAGTAAAATCAATGTTATAAGGATCAGTAGAAAGCCTCTCTGTCTCAATAGACAATGAGACGACACTGAAGTGACCCCCCCCCCGGGTGCAAGCCCAGACAAAGTGTATGTAGATCCAGAGATACCCAGTCGACAGAATTCTCATATTAGATTCGATGATATAATCTGAAGAAATATGCTTGGTCGCTGCTAGGCTGCAGGAGCTGCTAGAAGGACGTCATCCAACAGTCCAATGGGAGCTTCACACCCTGTGTTAGAATTAAAGTTGCCTTTCCAAGAGTCGAAAGCTGCTTCTGTCCTGTTATGTTATCCGTTAACCATTAGGCCGCACGAAACTCTAAAAGAATGATGGAATATCAAGTCATTCTTTTTCCTCGTGGACCGTCCTTATGACCCCCACAGGGACAAGCAAATCTCCCTTGTCTAGAGGGAGCACTCTCTTACTCACCATATTGCGTGTGCATGTATACAGTTCACGATTGACATCTGTCTCTGACCGTTGCTCTCAACAACAACTTCTCTAGAACCGGGAATTCATTTCGGGCGCTCATATCAAGCAGAAAAGAAGAAAGAGAAGAAAATGTGAAAAGAAATCTTAGAATGCTACAGTGAACAAATAGTATTGCTGAAACCACATTGAAACACACTTTTAAAAAATAACCAACTGGAAAGTACCAGGACCCAATGGAATCCATGGATATTGGTTTTAAGAAATTCACCACATTACACAAAAGATTCATCCACCAACTCCAAAGTCGTCTTGATGTTGGCGAGGTCCTAGAAAGGACGACCAAAAGCAGCGAGAACCTTATCCAAAGACTCTGAGAAAAAGGAACCAGGCAAGCAATTATAGACCAATCACATGCATGCCACTAATGTGAAAAATCCTGACCGGACAGTTAGCAAAAAGAATACATATCTCCACGGAAAGAAGATGACTTTTAATGAAAGAATAGAAAGGATGCAAGAGAGGAACCAAAGGGGCGAATGAGTTGCTCTACATTGACCAGTGAATCACCAAAGGAGTTAAAAAAAAAAAAAGAACAGAAGGAAAAACGTTGATATGGAATGGATCGACAGTGAAAAGATCATACGACATGATTCTACACAGCTGGATACTCGAATTCCTCAGATTGTTCAAGATCAGTAAACCAGTGTAGAGATTTTTGGTCATCTCTGTGGAAAACTGGAAAGTAGACTTAAAAGGTACAGGAAAAAACCTAGCAGAGGTAAGTAAAAAAGGGGGGATTCTTCCAGGGAGAATCTCTGTTTCTACTAATATTTATTCTATGATACCATTCAGCAGAATCCTGAAAAACAGCTAAGGATACTAATTCTCCAAAACAAAGGGGGAAGTCAACCACCTCATGTACATAGACGACATAAGACCGATATCAATACCTGGGAGGTCTCGAATGTGACGCATGGGCAGTATCGGTAGTAAGATACAAAGTGTCTTTCCTTGGATGGACAAAGGAAGAATTCTAATCAATGGACTGGCGAACAAGAAAGCTTATGACAAGGCCTTACATCCAAGGGATGACACGGATAGGCTGTATTTGAAGGGGAAAGGAGGTGACAGAGAACTAATCAACATAGAAAACTGTGTCCAGAAGGCCATAACAGAATACGAAAAGTATATGCAAGCAAATAGTGAAAAAAATTATAAAAAGTGTCTGAAGCAGTGCAACAAACGAAAAAAAGTAGCTAACAAAGGAGCAGCACAGCAAACAAGGAGTGAAAAATGGGAATAGAAAAGAACTAAACGGATAATTCAGATGACAGACAAGAAATGTCACAGACGAGTGATCATGGACATGATTACGCAAAAAAAACCTGAAGAGAGAAACAGAATCGCTCATCATGGCAGCCCAAAACAAATACATCAGGACAAACTATATCAAAGCGAAAATCGGTAGAACCCAAACAAACAGCAAATGTTGTCTATGTGGAGGAAGGATGAGACCGTAAATCACATAACCAGGGAATGTAGTTAACTAGCCCAGAAAGTGTCTAAAAACAGACACGACAGAGAAGCAACAGACATGTGGTATCAGCCCTGGAAAATGGTAGCCGTAAATTAGTCTGGGACTTCAACATCCAAAGTGATCATCCCATTTAACCGAGATGACCAGGCCTGGTAGTCGTGGACAAGGGAAGGAGAACCTAGCGAATAATAGACGTTGCGTTGCCTGCCGATCACAGAATAAATACGAAAGAGGGTGAAAAACTCGGGAAATACCCAAGACCTGGCGAGGGAACTGGTGAAAGTGAGAATAACATGAAAGTCAGGGTAATACCAGTAATAGTACGGTACACTCAGAACCATGCCAATGACACCGAAAACAAGATTAGAGGAAATGGAGATAAGAGGAAGGATTGAGACTTTACAGACCACAACACTTCTGCCACGAATACTGAGGAGAGTACTGGAAATATCAGGCCTACGACTCTCAGCTGGTAGCAATGGCCTAACAGCCACAAAAAAGGCGTGGTGGGGGCGATACAAACCACAGCACTGCTGTGATAGGTAAATACGATATGAGAGGAGGGCTGGTGATCTGAGGAGACTTAGTCAGTCAGCCTCCAGTGATAACCACCAGGCAACTGGTCCTCTGGTGATCTGAGGAGACTTAGTCAGTCAGCCTCCGTTAGTAGTCTTCCACGAACAGCGAGACCACGTTGTCAATATTCGAAATATCTGTGTGCAGGGGAGCTTAAAATATTATACTGAATGCTATTGAGAGAGGAAGAATTTGTGAAGATAGAAACGATTTTCCGTACATAGGTCCATTAAATTTCCCTTGTTTATGCATTCCATTTTTCTTGAACAATCGAAAAAATTCATTAAAACTAAAAAGGTATGTTATAAATCCCTTTTGCAACTTTTGAAACCATCCTGTACGATATCTTTAACACAGGTTTGCTCTCGGAAATATTGCAATGTGTTGTGTCATTTCCACGTGATATTTAACGTGATTTTCCCGTGCACGTTGCACTGAATGGAAATGACTAAATTTAGCTCTCAGAAATTCAATGGATAGGAGGCTAACGTTTTGTTTGTAAAATCCGGTCAAAACTTGAGTGTGCGTTGTTTGACACATGCAAACACTAACGTTTCCAGATTGTAATTGTCGAGGGTGGAATTTTGTAGGCAGGATAATGTGTCAGGCCTAAAGGTTACGCAGAAAACCTTAGAACTGAATTTTTTATTTTATTTTATTTTCTGCTTTTTTAATTACTTTTTTCGGGAAAATATGACATAACAGGAAACAACATGAATTGGCCTGAAACATCTTCTTGGGAGATAAAGCATGTGTTGGGGCAGGGGGGGGGGGGTGACTAAACATAATTTTTTAAGTAATTGGAAAGATCTGTACAAGGAAATGAGTTGGGGCAATACAATGGGAAATCCTTTTTGTGAAAAGGTTGCCCGACAGAAGGAAGCGAACGCCATGTGGGTCAGAATTTTGGACACTTCTCAACGATCTGCGGGCGTCTGCTTGGTAATTGGGAGATTCACGTGTTGTTACAGGTTAGTAACCGGATTCGGGCGGTGCATGGTGTCAGAAAATATTCTGAATCTGTTCAGCCTTGGAGCGTCAGTTCCAAAGTAAGATTTCTAGAAAAAGAACCTTCCTCAGAGAAAAAAAAAATGTTGTAATTCTATCCATCTGTCCATCTATCAATGGTATCTGACGTGAGAAGAACAGATACTACATTTCGAATTTGAAATTAAGGCTGCAAAATGCACATTCTGATCAGTACCCCACTGCACTGATCAGAACCCCACTGTTCTGATAGTGCCTAATATAAATATGATTATATTACTTGTTATACAATACGAAACAGAATCCAGTTGTTTCAAAGTGTTTGTTCGATTGCAAGGCCTTTAAAGTGCGATTAGAAACCAGTATTGGATCTACCTAGCTTCCCCACAAGAGCAGGATATGACATAAGGTCGGTTTAATGTTGGGTTCCGTATACAAGTACATTAAAAAAATTGCTCCAGTCCCCGCAACTGATGCTGTGAAGTCGCCAAGGCACGCCAGACTGCGCATATTGATACCGAGCTTCAGTGATTCATCATAGGCTACGTTTTTAGATCTTGCTCTCCTTGGTTCTGTGTCCTAACCATGCAGCTATCCCCACGCAACAAGTCGTTTTTATCTTCACCAAACAAAAGTCTCCCCTCCCGGCTTAAAGTAATAATTCTTCATCCAACCCGGATACAAGTTGCCCTCCCCACCATTTACTCTTAGAGTGACCTACTTACCTACCATCACTCTTCATTCTCTCAAGAGTAATACACCCAATGCTTCAATATACACTTTCCGAACTAAGTCGTTACTTAAACCGCGTAACTTGAGATAGCCCCGCCAAACAATGCGGTCTCGTGGCACCTTTAGTCACACAAGCCATGATGATGAAAAGAAGAAGGATTGCCAGATAGTTGGAGATGTTTCTAGCCAAAACATGCCAAAAAGCGGCCAAATGCCA
Source organism: Thysanoteuthis rhombus (assembly GCA_963457665.1). Classification (NCBI taxonomy): domain Eukaryota; kingdom Metazoa; phylum Mollusca; class Cephalopoda; order Oegopsida; family Thysanoteuthidae; genus Thysanoteuthis; species Thysanoteuthis major. Next base: position 18,615,777 of record OY735232.1, on the reverse strand, counting down.
AAATCGTTTATAAAGACAATTACTTTATTATCTATTCTTATTCGATGAAGTATTGTAAAAGATTAGTATAAATCAACATAAAATGCTTCCATTCACTTTCGTCTTGATTTTTCTGTTTTCAGTTCTTTTTATTTACATCTTTACGGCGACAGCTTGAGTTGCGGTCATAGAAAAGCAACCAAAATATCTAGATACTGGTATAAAAATTAGTAATGACTGATTACGAAAAATAACAATATAGAAGTACTCACCAGTAAAAGGTAAATATAAATTTATAAAAAGTAGGACTGCAACTAAAATCAAGTCAAAAAATGGCCAAAAGTTTAAATAAGGCCAAACCGAAAATTAACGGCCAAATGCTTCTCAGGAAGGACAGATTTGTCCGATTCGGCCATAAAATGGCCAAAATGGCAACACAGCCATAAAAAAAAATGCGGTCTCGTGGTTTCTTGAGAGAGCCATGGTGATGAGAAGGAGGCTGGGTAGAACTTTGCTGGAGGCACTGTAGACCGAGGTGGGAAGCAGGGTAGAACAAGGAAGGAGGCAGGGTAGACCGAGGGAGTAGGCAAGGTGTAGAAAAAGGGTGGGGCTACTCTAAAAAAGAAAATGGAGAACTGTGAGGCGGGAACCGTTTTCTCCAGATTTCACGTGCAAGATGAGTCAGACGGAACCCGATTTTTTTTCTCTGTTGAAACACGTGAGTTACATGGTGCGCCGTCGATAATCTGGTTGAGTATGTCCTCCGCTACCCCGCTTGTTCTTGGAAAGAGAGAAAGGGTGGAAAAATAAGAAAAAACAGAGGTAGAAGAAAAGGAGTCAAGAAGAAAAGAATACGAGAAAGGAGGGAGAATAAAAATACGTGAAAGAAATAGAGGAGGGAAGGATGAATTGAAGAAAGACAATCAAAGAAAAGAAAAGGAAAAATGAAAAGCAGAAGAGTAAGAAAGAAGAGAGGGAGGAAGGAATAAGAGAAAGAAGGATGAAACAAAGGAAGGAAAAGAAAAAACACTGAAAAGAAAGTGAAAAAGAAAGACAGGGTTGGGAGATGAGGAAAGAGGAAGAATGAAATGAAGAATGGAGGGTTTGGGAGATTGATAAAGAAGGATGGGAGGAAAGAAAAGAAGAAAAGAAAAGGGAAGGGAGAAGGTGATGGAAGATACAGGGAATGAAAACGAGGGAAAAAAGAAAGAAAGGAAAAATATATAATGAAGAAGAAAAGACGAAGAAAGAGAGAAAAAAGAGGCTGAGTACAGAAACATAGAGAAAGGAAGAAAGATAAAGAGGGAGGATCGAGAAACCGATGAGGAATGAAAGAAAGAGAGGAAGGAAGGACGGAAGGAAGAAAGGAGGGGTTGAAAACACAGTGAGCGAGAACAAAAGAAAAGAAAGAACGGAAAACAAAGGAACAAAGACAGACAGAAAGAAAGGAAGATTATGCTGAAGAATAACAAAGAAAAGAAAACGAAAGTAAGAAAGGGGGTAAATATATATATATTTATATATATATATATATATATATATATATATATATATATATATATATATATATAGAGAGAGAGAGAGAGAGAGAGAGAGAGAGAGAGAGAGACAGACAGACAGACAGACAGAGACAGAGACAGAGATCGAGACCGAGACCGAAAGAGAGGCAGAAAGAAAGGATAGTTTGAGGGAGAATGATTGGCAGGAAGAAACAGAAATAATCAAAGAAAAAAAGGGGAGCAAGGGTAGAAATAAGTAGAGAAAGAAAGAAAGAAAGAAAGAAAGAAAGAAAGAAAGAAAGAAAGAAAGAAGAAAGAAGAAAGAAAAATAAGAAAGATATCAGCGAAGAAACACCAAAACAAAGGAAGTAAAGGGAAGGCAGAGATAAAGAATAAAGGAAAGAAAGTTAGAAAGATTGAGAAAAAAAAAGAAAGAATCCTGCAAGTAGGAAAATCAGGCAAAGAAACTTCACTTGACACCACATTTTTGCAAGTTATCTTTTAAATAGTTTTGCCAACCATGTTTTTCTCATCTATTCATTTCCCTCGTGCTGCGTGTAATCTTCAATGATCTGTCTGCTCAAGGGACATAGTGTGCGATTCTTCCCAATTGAATAATGGGTTAACCGTCTTTTTTTTTATTTGCGATATCAAACAGGTTTGTTTAGAAACTCAAACCACCTCATGGCTAACATCTTTTGGTAGCATGGTTTGTTGAGTTGGGGGATCAATTAAACAGTTGGGAAAAGGGTGATCACTGAATCAGTTACTTCTATCGCCTTTTGATGCGGCACAAGAAGTCCGAATTAAAAAAATTCAAAAACGCAACCGAACACAAACTAAGGGACCAATTAAACATTAACTTACATCGTAAATACCTCGACCCCAAAACTTATATTTGGGGTGAATTAATGAAAAGCTAAAAAAAGCGTTTTTCTAGACATAATAAGGAAGAAATATTTAAATTTCAAGCCATCTAGTTCCATTGGTGTAGCCTCTACACGCGACACACACATAACCAACCAGCCAAAATCACTGGAAAAAAACTTGGGAAACCTATGTTCATTACGAAGACAGTCTATAATTCTTGAATTCTCATCATCATCAGTCTTTTAACGTCCGTCGTTGGACATAGACCTTCCCCAGGATTCGCCACGATTCCCTATCATGGGCATCGCGGAGCCAGTACTTCCTGAATCTGTCAAGTTCATCTCTCCATATTGTGTTCTATCAGCCTCGGTTTCTTATGTGATCTCTGGGGATCCATGTTGTTGTGAGACATCGGTTGTCTTTCATTCTTGTAACATGGCCTGCCCATTGCCATTTGAGTTTTTTTAAATAGTTTCTATGATGTCACGAACACCTGTTTTCTTCCTTATATACTGTACTGTCTTGTGATCTCTCCATGTAAGGTTGAGCATGATTCTCTCATGCTCACGTTGCATACTTCTCAGTTTGCAGGCCTGTCTCTTGGTTAGGTTCCATGTTTGAGCTCCATTGAATTCTCAAAGCTCTCATAAAAGACAGTACAATTAGTTTTAGGCTGTTTGAATTCGATTAAATCAATTATATGTTACAGTTGATTTGGATAGACATTGAAATTCTATTTTCTTTGAATTGTATTGTTTTAATTCTTGAACCTTCCAACCACGGCAACATTGGAGGAGACGTAATCAAATCTGGCGATATTTTGAAACTTGTTTTGCCATAGAACATGCATTCATTTCAACCTGTTGAGTCATCGGAACAAAAATTTCGACCCTGTATGTCACGAGAAGAATACGCAACCATTTCTTCTTATCGATTCGTCAAAAAAGGAAATACAAAATATCTATTCGATTTTGAATTCCGTAAAAAAGTCTAGTGAAACAGTTTTAACAGCTCAATTTGAAAGACTAAAAACAATGAGCCTGACGATAAAGATGGAGACGAATAAGAATAAGGATTATGCTGGACATTTACAAATTCATTTTATAAGATACTCACCCTACTACCACATGGCTGGATTCGATCCATCAACTTTTAAATAATTACAGTCCATTAGAAACTGTCAACCAAAACTGTCTCCAAAACTCTCTACACAAGTTTCGTCACTTTCCAAGTTGATCCAGCTGGCTGACTGGATATGCATTTATCACGTGCCCAGGCTGCACCAATCGGGTTTTAGCATTGGTTCCCAAACTTTGAAAAACCAAAGACACCTTAAACAAAGGAAATATTGGTGCAGAGCTCTGATTATAGCATTTAGCTTTTAGATCAATTAATGAACTACAATGACAAGACATTTTTGACCTTTGAAAAATATATTGATTTGGAATAGATTACATTCATTCAAATTTAAATGTAAGGTACAGATCTGTGTAAAATGTCGAGTTTTTTTTTATAGCCAGACAATGGATGATGTTCTGTCATAAGATTCGCAATGTCATATTTAGAGGAAACACTGTGCGTTATTTGACAGAATCCAGTTTCAAAAATACTGAGGTAGAGGGCTGAAAATCTTACAAGAAACTTTTTTTTTTAATTCACCTTCTAAATAAGTTTTTAGTGGTGGATTCAATTTGCAATGTAAGTTCATGCTATGGGTCACTTATTTTGTGCCGACTTGCATTTGAAAATTCAGACTTTTTAGTGATTACTGCCCAGGCAAGACACTAGAGAAAAAAATATTGATCAACCTTTTTTTCCAACAAAGTATGCTGCCAAAAGATGTTGGTCACATGACAGTTTCTATTGAATGACTAACCAGATAAATAACCAAGAGACAATACATGCATTTAGCAACTCTGACCGAATAACTAGGTGGTTCTAATACGTAGGTCTCAATTAGACGTTGATATTAGGTTCAGAGATTAACTCCAGCGAAGATTGTCTCTTTGGTATGACACACGCAACGCAAAGCTTTGATGGATCTAATATCATCTCTTTTGTGCGCTCTGATGAGTCTCCGTGGCCCAATGGATAAGGCACCAGCCTCCTAAGCCGGGTATTGCAGGTTTGAGTTCCGTCGGAGGTGATTTCTTTTTCATCTGTGGAGATTACATAGCTTTTGAGGTGAATGAGTCATGTTTTATTTTACCAGAGCATTAGATCAACTCTTTCAATCAAAGCTCGCAATGAAATTAATTAATTTTGATTTCAAGTTGTTTGACTTCCACGAAATCAACTGATGTTTTATTTGATTTGGAGAGACAATGGAATTCTAGGTTCTTTTGATTGCATTATATCTTGAACCTTGAATCTGCAGCAACACGAGAAAAAAAAAGGAGAGAAAAAAATGAAAGAAAGAAATAAAGAACAAAGTCATTTACCAGCTGGAAAATCAGACAGGGTATCCTTACCAGAAGTTATTTCTTTGAGAAGAGGTTTCGAAACTGAGGTCAATGGACCCCTGAAGATCCGACAAGTAATCCACAGAGGTCCAGAGCAGTATGTGAACCTGACATTGCGAATATTATGAAAGGGAAATAATATCATCCATCGTACTGCTATCAGAAAACAAAATCATCGTACACAGATCTCTACAACATTATTATTATTATCAGTTTTTCGTCGTCTGTCGTTGGACATTTAACTTTCCCAAGAATCACAACACCTGTCTACCGTGGGCGTCGTAGAGCCAATATTTCTGAACCTGCCCAGTTCGTCTCTCCATCTCATATTTTGCCGGTATTGGTTCTGCATTTGATCTCTGGGGATCCATGTTTTGAGTCGTGTTGTCATCTGTTGTCTGCCATTCCACAATATGACTAGCCATTGCCATTTGAGTTTTTAAATGGATTCTATGGTGTCTCGGACTCAAGTTCCTCCCCTAATATATTGTGCTGTCTTGTGGTCTCTCCATGTAAGGTTAAGCGTGATTCTTTGATAACACGTTGCATGATTCTTAGTCTGCAGACCAGTCTCTTGGTTAATTTCTACATCTTAGCTCCAAAGGTGACTATCAGGAGAATGCATTGGTTGTATTAGATTTATACATACAATCGATTTAGAATGAATGTAATTCTTAAAGGTCAAAATTAGTTTTTCTTATTACAGTTCATGGATTACAAACTAAAAACTAAATGCTAAAAATAGACTGTTATTTACACTGTTTTTTATTTCTTTTCTTTTTTTCCCTTCGTGCTGCGTGTTGTCTGTCTAAGGAACCAAAATCATGGCTTTGTATTTACTTAGGATTTTCTTTTCTCAGTCTCTAATCTTATTTTTTTAGCATGAACAGTAAGGTTAATAGGCCAAGCAAAGTCACTCCATCCCAAATCATTCGATTTTTTCGTAGATAAAACGGCCCAGGAAGTATTTTTCATATTTTTTTTTCAACCGTAGTGTAGATCAGGGTTTTCCAAACTGCGTGTGGCGACCCTTTAGTGTGCCGCCAATATTCTGTTGGTATGTCACGAAAATTAGTTTTATATATTCCAGAAGATACTTTTCTTGAGTCACTTCAACTGTTGGCATTACTTTAGCACTGATAAAAGTTACAGACATAATGAATTATCAATTAATGAATAAGTATCCAAAGAATAATCAGAGGAATAAAAGAGATAGATAAAGTTGCCAGGGAAAAGATAAGTGTTTCCAGAGAGTAAATGAAAAATAGATTATGTGCAATTTAATTTTTTTACGGAAAGATAAACTTTTCCGGAAAATAAGTAGAATATACTTCGTGTATAACATTTGCTATCAAGAGTAAAAACGTGTTTCCACAGAAAACATTTATTTCATGAAACTATCCAACAACAATCTTCTGAAACTATACCACCACGCATTTTTTTTTACATCCTGAGCTTTGCATGTATTATCAGGGCTTATTTAGCATGTATTTTTAAACCTTTAGTTTATCGTGTATTTCTATGGCTTGAGCTTCGTATGTTTTTCTTACAGCTTGAGTTTCGCATGAATTTTTATGACTTGTGTTTAGCATGTTTTTTACGACTTGAGTTAAACCTGTACTTTTCTGTTTGAGTTTAGCTTGCATTCTCAAGGCCCGAGTTTGGCATATTTTCATGGTTTCTGTTTAGTATGTATTTTACAGTTGGAGAAAATGAAAAAAATCAAATAAAGCTCAAATGGCAAGTTACTTGGCTACTCAGATAATTACCAGAAACAAGGGGCCAAATACAATTACAAAAACGACCATTAAAGAATCTTGTTGTTCAATGTTTGTGTACAAATTTGAGTCCAAAATTAAAAAAAAATCTTTTACCAGACAATCCGACCGGAAGACAGATATAATATATGTCTGAAAATATCAAAATCAAAATTAGATATATTTTTACAAATTATAACAAAATGTTGGCATTGCATCTAAACGAGTCAGCAGAAGTGAGTGGGTTAACACATTTATTGGATTTATTTGTTTTGGTCATAATAACGGAGTTACAAAACAATTCTTGTGCTGTCAAATAGTTCCTAGAGGTGGAGATATATTCAAAATTTTACATAGTTTTCTGAAGGGAAACAATGTGCAATGGATAAATTATGTACGACTACTGTTAGTGAAACCCCAATAACTGTCTTATTAGAAGGCTTTACAGCTTTGGCAAAAAGAGGATAATGAAATGTATTAAGCACCTATTGGATTTTACATCACGAAACACTAGTTGGGCAAGCAATTAGAAATAGATTAAAATCGTTACATATGTAGTCAGTCAGTTTTTATACATGGGAAGAACTTTATGTTACGTCCGCAGATTATTGACAACGAATATTGTCTCTAATGATCAGTCTTCCGGACATGAGACACGCAAAACTTGTAGCAAATTACAATATTGTATTTGCACCGAACAAATTGACCATTCATAGGCCAATAGATAAGCCAACGAACTCCTAAGCCGGGGATTGCGGGTTCGACTCCCGTCGGAGGTGAATACTTTTTGCAAAAGTGGATATTATAAACAATCGGTTGGAATGATCCTCTGTGGAAGTTGTGTTTTCTCATTCCTGAAATTTGCATCAATCGAAACTCATAAGAAAAGTAATGCATTGGATTTCACGTAATTTAAACTCCACAAAATCAAGTAACATTTAATTTGATTTGGAGAGACACTAAAATTCTCGATGCTATGAAGTGCGTTGATTCTCAAACATTACATCGGTGGCAATAAGAGGGTGACGACAGAGAGAAAAATAATGGAAGAAAGAAAGAAGAAATCATATAAGCTGGAAAGTCGGTCAAGGAATCTTACACGCAGGAAAGTCGGGCAAGAAATCATCACTAGACAATCAAGCTTTTTACGAGTTATCTTTTGGACGTTTTCACCGTGTCTTAATACATTTTCTTTTTTCCCTTCTTGCTGTCATTATATCCTGTCTGCCCAAAAAACCCAACTCGTAATTTTTTTCTATTTGTTTTATCTTTCCTTTTCTCTGTTACAACTTCTATTTTTTTTTGCGTGACTACTTGAGTAAATGGTCCAAGTTTAAAATAAAAGCTTATACCCAACCGAAATGATTCGAGTTTCTCGTTGACAAAACGGTTCAAAAAGTATTTTTTACTTAACTGCAGATATTTGCCTTTCCCTTCTTCCCCTTTTCATCTTCTTCTTCTATTTGTTTCTTCATGAAGAGGAAACTAGACCAACCCCGACCGGCCTGGGTCCTCAGACACAAAATTATCCAGACGAAGAAGAAAATCAGAGTTTAAAACATTTGGCACACGATCAGAAATTAGGTAGAGATTCTAACTGTTTTGTCCTTCTGAAAAAGACGTCTGAATTTTTTATATTTGAGACTGCACATTGACGAAACGATGTTAAAGGAAACTTCACATGTTGTCGCGAACGCCTTTTGTATCTAGAAGGAAAGGGGCATTCACAGACATGGAATGTTATAAAAGATTGTGACCGAGAAATGATACCTTCTTGGATCATAACCTGCTCAGTTACCTATTGGAAATCTACAGGCAACAGATATTGTACCTCACCACCATAACAAGACCTTTGCTTTTCACTTTTGATTATTCTGCGTAGTATGTAAAAAAATGATTTCAATATATCTGGGACTTGAAATATGAAACGGTTCCTGTCAATTTGGTGGCCTTTCTGTTATTTGTATTCATTGTCTCTATTATTTCTGGTGGCAAACACTTATTTTACTTCAATTCTAGTTCTGAAAAAAAAACGGAGTCAGAGATATTGTAGAATCCATTAATGAACTCAAATGGCAATGGGCTAGTCATGTAGCAAGAATGGGTTGACAAACTAGGCAAATGCAGAAAGTATTAACACTGCAACGCCTATGATAGAGATTTTCGGGGAAGGTTTCTGTCCAACGATTGACACTAACAAGCTGCTGCTGCTGCTGCTGATGATGATGATGACTAGTTTTGACTCTGGTCTTCTTGATTGACATTTCCCATCTGCCTATTCTCTCACTTGTCAATCAACTGTTTATTCTGTTTCGCCCATCCACCAAATAAGGCGTTCTGAGCTGCCCAATATGTCCCACTCATCTGCCAATTCTGTCTCATTCATCCACCAGTCATGGCGTAATCATCTGCCAAATACGTTTCACTCATTAGCCAATTCTGTCTCATCCACCTACAAATCATGGCCTACTCTCTTGCCAAATACGTCCCACTCATCTGCCAATACCATCTTACTCATCTGCCAATTCTGGTTCACCAGTGTCAAATTGTAGCTCACTCATACCAAATCTGTCTGATTTGTCTCACCTGTCTGTCTTATTCTCTCATTCCTATTCTTTCTCATCTGCTAGTAATGTGTCTATCTTGTCTTGGGTGCCTAGCCTGTCCGTATTCTGTCACACAATTCTGCCAATTCTATCTCACTCATATGCCAATTTTGAAACACTCATTTGCAAATTCTTGTTTATTCGTGTCTCATAGGCAAATTGTGCCTCACTCATGTGCCTGTTCTTTCGCTTGTCCCAATCCTCTCTCTGTCTCTCATCTGCCAATTCTGCCAGCCAAGTTCTTATCCTATCTCATGTGCCTACCCTATCTATTCAGTTGTCTTATTCTTCAATGCTGCACTCTCATCCCCTCTCTCTATTATTCTGACTTCGTTCCAAAGTGGTAAGAGAACCACTGTTGTTTACTACGATGATTAGTAAACTGATACTATGGCTTTAGCTACATGTTCTTACATGTTTACTACAGTGATTGGATGCCAGGGCCTGCTACTGGTTAATAAGTACTGCAAACTCAACAGGTTAATTTTCAAATAAAGTATACTTTCTTATTTTTTCCTCAAAGATATCAAGCAAAGGATGTTCGTCAACAACTATGTCCGAGAGGCCAAGTAGTTTTCACACATGGGTATTAATTAAAAACTTAATCGTAAGTTAACAGTTCAAGGACAGTGGAGATGGTCAGCCTATTTTGCATGACACATACAAAGCTTTAAAAACAGACTATTTTCTCTTTTAGCATGAATAATGTGAGCCTCCGTGGCCCAATGGATAAGGCACCGGCCTCCTAAGCCGGGGATTGCGGGTTCGACTCCCGTCGGGGGTGTTTATTTTTTCAAAAATTATGTAACCTTTGTAAGACATCAGTGGAAAAATTAATCAAATTTCATTATTTGTGAAACGCATTTGTGAAAGGTAAGAAAAACGATCATAACTCACCTTTTAGCTGGTTTAGAGATACACTGACATTCTTAAATTCTTTAAATCACATTTGATCCTCAAATTTCCATCTCTGGCCAAATGTGAGGATTATATCACAATTTTATTTAGCTATAGAACATGCATTCGTTCCATCCTGTTGATTCTGCGAGACATAAAGCATAAATCTTTTGAAAAATTTGCCATTTTGCATTATATAAACATCTACAGATCTTTTATCTAATAAAATATTGCGATAAAGAAGCCCCATCAAGATTCTAACCAACAAACTCGACTTTTGACTTATCAATTTGGCAACATAGTTTCAGGAACAAATAAATTTTTTATTCATAACAAAGCAATCTCGAGATATCATCAGGATTGGAAATGTCAACGTAGATGGAAGGTCCAAGATGTAATGCAATTCAAAAAATGTTAAATTTCATTTTCTCTCCAAATAGATTTCAAAAAGTTCAAACAACCTAAAATTGAATTTTCTTTCAAATATTGGATTCAAAAAGGTGGTGTAAGATTCACGGAAAGATAAGTCAATGATTAATCTTGAAAGATCCAGTCAAACAAATGTTATATAATAACAAGAAAACAAAAAAACATTGGTAAGACGCCTGCTATAGGAATCGAACCTGCAAAAACCAATTGGAGAGAATTGTCCCAAATCTTAGTGTGCGTCATATCGAAAAGGTTGATCATTAGAGACAAATCTTCACTGTCATTAATCTGAGAATATAAGATTAATTTCCAAATCAAAATCAATTGATGTAAATCCCTTTGCCTCTCGGACGGAATTGGTGATTGAATATGTTCTTAGGTCGATATTTGTTTGATGAAATATCAGAAAAGATCAGATAATCTGAATATTATTAAAAAAAATAATGGATTGAATTCCGTCGTTGTCAGTCAGCTCAATATTTTATCAGATGAATTAGTTAATTTCCAACTTTGAACTTTTATTCACCTTCAATTATTCTATCAGCATGACGAAGGACTGAATCATTATTTTATGTAATGACTGCAAGTAAAACTGTATACACCTCTGACTAGGCTCGAACCTGCAACATCCGGCTTATATCTAATCATTCAGGCCACAGATATTGATCCAAGGGTAGTTAAATAGAAGGTATTATGTTTCACAAAGTTATGTGGGTTATATCGAAAGGACTGATCATTAGACACAAACTTCACTGTCGTTAATCTGTGAACACTACAATAACTTCTAAATTGAGACCCATGTATAATAAATACTTTGCCTCTTAGACAAAGTTGCCGGCTGTATACATTACAATTTCTTTGTTTTATATCACTTTAACGGAATGAGATGAGATAAGTAACTCTGGATTTTATCTTAAAATGGATAGATCGAATATCGTAACTGGTAGGCTTCTCTGTATCTTAGTTGAATAATCAGTTAATTTCCTGAATTAAACCTTCTCATCCATCGTTCATTTTACTGTGGACACATAATAGAATTGCATCATCGTTATTAGTCCCATGAGCAGTTGAAATATGTTCCCCCGTCGGGACTCAAACTTACAGCGTCAGTGGTGAGGATCAGTTGTTTAAATCGAAAACAGGAACGTTTCTTTCTATGAAAGTAATTACTTTTTATACTAGTATATCATTAAAACGATCTTGAGTTGATCTGTCAGCTAATGTGGAAGAAAGACACATTCTGAAATACTCAATGATTGACTGGATTATGATGTATATATCTGGTAAAATCAGTATACTCACCATACCTCTATCACTAGATGTTGTTGCTTCTGGCATGGTTCAGTGTGATTCCTAACTTCAAAAGATGCAATGTCTGTACGATAACAGGGTGTGTGTTATGAAATCAGTTCTTCGAAACCAACTGTTAGCTCTCAAGAGTATCTTAATATTGTTCCGCTGACGTTCTCTTGAAATAAAATAAGCTTGAGAAGCTCGTATGGAAATTTAGAGGCGTGTTAAAAAGGTAAAAAAGTGATTTTTTTTTTTCTAAATTTAATTGTGTAACTTTTTTTTATCCCCAATAGGACTGGAACAAAATTTCAGCTGCTTAGAAAACTGGCGTCTTATTGATTGGGCCACAGAGTAATGCGGCTAATGGATTCATTTGAATAATTCATATTGATATCCTCAATTATTTTTTCAAAAATGAAATGACCTGGTTAAACGGGCTTTGTTACCATGGCCATAAGTTTGATCATTTTGATCTGAATCAGGAAAGAAGAACAAGAACAAGATCGCAGTTGCCTAAAAGATGACGTCTTATCAATTAAGTCACAGAGTAATGCAGCAAATGGATTCATTTGTATAATCTACATTGCTTGGTAGAAACCTTCAATCATTTTACGATGGAATAACTTTGTTAAACAAGAATTAGTACTTGTACACTTTGACCCCAACGCCATAAGTTTGACCATTTTGATCTGAATTTGGAAAAAAAAGTGGTCATTACCTTCGATGGGTCTCGAAACTGATACCCTATGCAATGGGTTACGGTGGCGAACATAAAAGAAGACTTTATTAAAACTTTATGGACGTTTTGCTGAAGTGTCTGATCACGAGCAACGATGTTTACTGCCGTTAATGCATGTCTATAAAATTATTGTTTTCATGTTTTAAATTTGATGTATTCGCTTTCATGTGAATTTTGAGACAAGAAGTCGATGTAATTACGCATTTTCCCAGGAAGGAATGTCAGCTGTTCAAGAAACGACATTGCAGACATTATTTCAATCAGCACTCCTCAGCTTGGGTGGCTGGTAATTTATCCATTAAGTTACGGAGATTCACCACAGTTTTTCATGATTTGCAAACTCATCTTACCAGCTGCACAATAGTTATATAACAGGGGTCGCAAAACTTGTGCAAAGTTAGAGCCACAAATGATAAACTTTGGATGTTTGTAGGTCTGCAAGGCATAAACGAAATCCATACCTACATTTGTATCGTTGCATGCACATATAAATATCAATAAATACATGTGCGCAATAATATTTATCCACATTTGTAGTTTTTATCAAACTGGTTCAGTTTTAGAAATTACAAAGTCTCGAGTGATGATTGTTTTAACTATCTAAAATGCAATGTCGGGATTTGATATAGATTTTTATAACCATGGATATCAAAACTTACATTTTATTTCCCGCCGTTCATATTCGGTAGATGACAATAAAGCTAAAATCTTTCTTACTTATCTTCTGTACACACTGTGATGAGAAACAGCACTCAGCCAACACATTTCCATGAACCAAACACAAGATATAAAAGAATTGCATTTGGCTTGCCAGCTGCAGTTTGCACTCAGCTGTTATATGATGTCTGCAGACACTAAAATGATAACCTCGGACCGTAGTCGAAACAGCAAACCAAGGCTTTGGAGCCTGATGCCATATCCATTAGGCAACAGTGGTCCGTTGTACTTAGTCGAAAGAGCGGAAGTCATGGTCTTGAATTACAAGCGTTTCTAAACAACAGAAAATATGCTATATTTCAAAAAGTTATGTGAGTCGTGCCGAACGACAGATCATTAGAGATAAACTTTATTGTAAATCTGTGAACATAACATTACCCTCTAAAATTGAAACTCATGTATAAGAGCTGCTCAGTCTCTTGGACATACTTGCTTGTGATATATTATACGACTTTCTTTGGTTGATATTACTTTGACGAGATATCAGATAATATAACAAACACTGAACTTTATTTTAAAATGGATGGATCAAATATCGTCACTAGTAGTCATCTCTATATGTTAGAAGAATAATTAGTTAATTCTCTAGTTTTAAACCCTCTCATTCATCATTCATTTTACTACTGACATATAGTATAATCACGTAATCGTTATCAGTCCTTGGGGCAGTTGAAACATAATCTCCCATCGGGACTCAAACATACGGCGTCAGTGGTGATGATCAATTATTTAAATCGAAAATAAGAATGTTTCTTTTTTACATAAATCATCGCTTTTTATTCTAAGCAAATCATTAAAACTATCTTGAGTTGATCTGTCAACTAATGTGCAAGAAAGACACATTCTGAAATACCCAATGAGGATTGAGTGGATTATGAGATATATATATATATATATATATATATATATATATATATATATATATACGCACACACACACACACACACACATATATATATATATATATATATATATATATATATATATTGATAAAATCAGTATGCTCACTATACCTCTATCACTAGACATTGTTGCTTCTGACACGGTTCGACGTGATTCCCAACGTTCACAAAAGATGCAATATCTGTACAATAACAGAGTGTGTGTTATGAAATCATTTCTCTGAAACCAACTGTCAGCTCTCAAGAGTATCTTTTATACTGTTCCATTCATGTCTTTTTGAAAAGAAAACATGAGCTTGGGAAATCAGAGACTCGTATGGAAATTTGTACGCCTGCAAACAAGGTCAAAAACTATGGGTCATTTTCGCTAAGAAATCCTTAGATTAAAAAAAATGACACATAACTTTACAACCTCCAACAGAACTTGAACGAGATTTCATTTGCCTAGAAGATGACGTCTCATCAATTAAGTCACAGAGTAATGCAGCAAATGGATTCATTTGTATAATCTACATTGCTTGGTAGAAACCTTCAATCATTTTATGATGGAATAACTTTGTTAAACAAGAATTAGTACTTGTGCACTTTGACCCCAACGCCATAAGTTTGACCATTTTGATCTGAATTTGGAAAAAAAAGTGGTCATTACCTTTGATGGGTTTCGAAACTGATACCCTATGTAATGGGTTACGGTGGCGAACTGCGGTTACATAAAAGAAGACTTTATTAAAACTTTATGGATGTTTTGCTGTAGCATCTGATCACGAAAAACGATGTTTACTGCCGTTAATACATGTCTATAAAATTATTTTTTTCATGTTTTAAATTTAATGTATTCGCTTTCATGTGAATTTTGAGACAAGAAGTCGATGCAATATCCCATTTTCCCAGGGAGGAATGTCAGTAGTTCAAGAAACGACATTGCAGATATGATTTCAATCAGCATTCCTCGCTTGAGTAGCCAGTAATCTATATATAGAGTTACGGAGATTCACGACAGTTTTTTAAGATTTGCAAACTCATCATAGAAGTTGCACGATAGTTATATAACAGGGGTTGCAAAACTATCCTAATATTGGAGCCACAAACGATAAGCTTAGGATGTTTTAGGGCTTCAAGGCATAAATGAAATCCATACTTACATTTTTTTTGTTGCACACACACACACACACACACACACATATATATATATATATATATATATATATATATATATATATATATATATATATATATATATACCAGTAAATACATGTACACAATAATATTTATCCATTTATCCACATACGTAGTCTTTTTTCAGTCTGTTTTAGTTTTATAAATTACAAAGTACACATATATAACCGAATGTTTCCGAAGTATTTACTGATGGTCGTTTTAATTATATCAAATCCATTATTAGAATTCAATATAGTTAAAAGATTTTAATAACAGATCATTGAACTTATATTTCAATTCAGGAGAGTCGCAGTTCATATCTGGTGGACAGTTATAAAGCTTGATTCCATTTCTGTTTACCTTTTCTATAGACTGAGATAAGAAACAGAGCTCAGTCAATCAACTTCCATAAATCAAACATAAAATACGATAAAACTGCAGTTTGTATCCTGCGTTATACATTGTTTGCAGACAAAAAATTAACCGCTCTGACGGGAGTCCAACCTGCAATGCCCAGCTTTGAAAGTCGACGCCATATCCAATGGGCCACAGAGAAGAGAAGCGGGGAGAGAGTTGATGTCATGCTCCAGAACGACTCATGTGTTTCTGAACAAAAAATAAATACTATGTTTTACAAAGATATGAGTGTTATACCAAAGAACGGATCATTAGAGACAATTTTCACTGTCATTAATCTGTGAATCTAACATGAACTCCTAAATTATGACTCATGTATCAGAGCCACTCTGCCTCTTAGACATAGTTGCTGGATATATATTTTACGATTTCTTTTGGTTGACATTAATTTTAGAATGAGCAGACTGAATATTGTCATTAATAATCGGCTCTGAATGTTCGTTTAATAAGTAGTTAATTCCTCAGTTTGAAATTTCTCATTTATAATCCAATTTACTATCGATATTAGTAGGATCACGTCATCGTTATTAGTCCTCAGAGTAATTAAAACACATTCCCTCATCGGGACTTGAATCTGCGGTGTCATATATATATATATAAGAATTCAATTGTGTCATCCACATATGGCTGTTTCGTTGTATTACAACTCTTCAGGGTGGCTATAGACTATCCATTATCCCATCCAGTACCACGAGGTAGGATCGAAATCTTCGCTTCAGACCCAGAGGCTGGCATCTTACCTCTGCCCTACGCAGAACTGGACGGTCAGTAAGGTTGAATTTAAGCGATATATTTACTCACACGTAATTCCCCATCCGCCAGAGTACTCTATTCCCAAGTTGGAAGAGCATTGCATAAGCGTAAAATGAATGAGTTACCTCATTTGAAGAGTGCTCAACCCTGAACAAAGGAGCGATATATATATATATATATATATATATATATATATATATATATATATATATATATATATATATATATATATATATATAAGCCACTGCTTTTTATTTTAGCATGTCTCTAAAACTATCTTTTGCTGATTCGTCAACTGATGGTTGAGAAATAAAAATTCTGAAAAACTGAATACCATAGAACTGCACGTGACTCACGAGTCACAGGTTACATCACTCCGTTATACAATGTGAGCCGAAAGAAAAAAATATGCAAGGAACAACCGTCTCTGACGGACGTACGAATCGCCATTCCCGGCTCAGAAAGCCGATGCCGTATCCATCGGGCCACGGAAGCTCGTTGCTCTGTATTGTAAGGGAAGATGCCATTCTCCTGAAAGATTAATCATTGAAACACCGCCCATTAGAGACAATCTTCGCTGCTTTCAAGCTGTGACCATAAGATAAATAAGACACTTGTATGAAAACTTCCTCGCCTTTCGGGCATAGTTGCCAACTGCATACGTTGCAACTTCATTCTATAGTCATTTCTTTATGTCATTTTTTTAACAAAATACCAGAAAAGATTAGAGACCTCAAATTGAAATAAAGAATAGATGATCGAATCCCGTCACTGGACATCAAGTCAGTATCATATTAGACGTGTTAGAGAATTTGTGTAACTTCTTTATTCACAACCCTTTCTTCTACTGACATGTCAAAGGACTGAGTCAATATTGTTAGTCCTCTACGCTTTTAAAACATATTAATCAATCG
The DNA here is from genome assembly GCA_963457665.1 of Thysanoteuthis rhombus. Lineage (NCBI taxonomy): Eukaryota > Metazoa > Mollusca > Cephalopoda > Oegopsida > Thysanoteuthidae > Thysanoteuthis > Thysanoteuthis major. The sequence continues at coordinate 18,598,385 of OY735232.1, read as the reverse complement.
TGATTTGAATCTACGGAGACAGTAGTGAAGATCAACTGCTTGAATACAAAACAAGAGCGGTTTATAAAAGCCATTGCTTTTCATCACAGAAAGTAACTTGCGCTGATCTGTTAATTGATACTCAAGAAATTCACATTTTGAAGGACCCGATCAGAATTGACTGGACCCTGATCTATGTCAGGTATAATTAAAATGTTATTTTTTATTGCACACTCAGTGCAAATTGATATGTCTGATGTTAATTTTTAGCTTTTCAGAAGACTCAGCTTCAAGATAACGAGCTAATCCGCTACCAAGTCTGTCAATTGAAACCAATGATCAACTCTCAACTATTTTCATTAATTGTTTGATTAATGTCCTCATTCATTTGAAAATAGATGAGCTATTTAAAAAGAACCTAGAATGAAGCATTGGTGACCTGCTGACAGAGTTAAAAAGTTTTGTCATTTTGCTATATTTGTTGGACTTTGAGATAAAACATATTGTCTCCAGCCCAGCTCCTCAATGCTGACAAGGCTGATATCGTATACATCGGGTTTTGAAGTAAGGCTGAAAACGAAATCATAAGAATATTTTACATTGCTTGATTGATGTCCGTAACTCTTTAAATGAAATGAGCTATTGGAATGAAAACCTTCGTTGAAGACGTTGGCTACTGCTACCAATGTCAATGTTTGACCATTTGACTTTAAATTTGAACATAATATATAGCTATTACATTCGATCGGTCTTGAAACTGGTACGATACATACAGGGCCATAGAAGTAAACCACAAAAGCAGAAAAAGATGATTTTCTGAATGTTTTGTCAAAGCAACTGATCATTAGAAACAATATTTACTGCTGTTAATGATTTACCGTAAAATCAATTTCTTTGTGAACTTGATATAAAGTATTTGTTTTCATGTGGAATTTGAGATACAGAGATAATGGGATTATTCCTTTTCCCAGACAGTGTCACTCCAGGAAATGTTATGTAACGTCAACAATTCTGAAATAAATTGACACTTCAGACAGAAGTTGAAAAAGCAATTAACTGAGAGGCTGACAATTGGATCACGGAAGATAACGAAAATCTTCTTTAAGATTTATTTTTCTGGCCTTCTCTTCGGGATCAAAGTTTATTATCTGTTCCACAGCAGAGCCCGACGCGCAGTTACTGACACTTGCCCGTCGGATGGGCCGGAGATTGGCGTGTGGGTGGTGTCAAAGACCGAGTGCGCCGGTGCAAGCGCAAGCCAATGAGGTTTGACTGAGGCTGCGTTTGCTAAGCGCATCGGGAGGCCTTTGGACTCATCCTTCGGCTCTCCCATTATTACTGCTCAGCTGCAGGGTCTCTGTTTCCCCGGGGTAGCACTGCTCCATTGCACTTAAAGGAGCAGGTCCCCTGGTGGACGCTTTCGTGGCGGACGTTGTCTAGCCATTACGATGAGCTTTTCAACGGTAGCCGCGTCGGCTGGAGCCATTTTTGGACGGATGGTTTCCTATTCTTTCCACGTTAAGCTCGACCTTGTGTCACATTTTGCTGCTTATTTTACCAGTTCGACAAAAGTTTTATTTTGTCTATTGGTATAAATATCTGCAGACAAAATACTAATCACCTCCGACGGGAGTCGAACCCGCAATCCCCGGCTTAGGAGGCCGGTGCCTTATCCATTGGGCCACGGAGGCTCATATCAACGGCCAGTAGAAGCCAAAAACAAAATTGTGCATTGCTTTGAGTTTTATGTATGCCAGAAAGACCAATCATTATACAATTCTTCACAGTGGTTAATTTGTGAACATAACTCCATGATTACGACCTGAATATAAAAACTACATCGCTTCTCGAACAGAGTTGCTGATTGTATATGTTACAGCCTTCTTTTGGAGTTGATGGAGTATCAGAAAATATAAAAGATTCGGAATTTTATTCAGAACTTAAAAGATCAAATCCAATCACTAGTGGTCAACTCTTTACTTTATCAAATGAATAAGTGAATTTCCAATTTTTAGCTTCCTGATTGGCCTCCATTCTTGTATCGGCATGTCAAAGGGCGGAGGCATTGTTGTTTGTTCTCCGTCGTTAAAAGGATTTGTCAATCAGGATTCGATTATTCAGTGTCAGTAACGAGGATCAACTGCTTGATTAGAAAGCTCAAGAAAGTCCCATTCTGAAGGACCCGATGCTGGTTGACTGGACTTTGATCAATACCAGATAGAATCAACATGTTTTTTAATGCTCAATCAGTATCAATTAATGTCTGACACGTGTTTGTTCTAATTCCAATTCCCTTGAAGATGCAACGTGTTTACAATAACAAAGGATATTGCTATCAAATTAATTCTTAGAAATACACTGCCTGCTTTCAAGAGAATCTTATACACTGTCTTCAATCATTTGATATAAGAGTACGAAATGAAAACTTGGAAGCAAGAACTTCGCTGGGAAACCGTTTGGTTTTTTAAGAGGAGAAAAATTAAATGTTATTTCCGACGAGACTCGAAATCGCATAACCGTCTTAGGAAGCCTGTGTCACACCCATTAGGCTACGGATGCTTACGGCTGTACTGTTCAAGAGATCATTTTAGATAGTTTAATTGATCTCCCCAATCATTTGGAATACGATGAGCCGGTGAACAGAGAGTCTGGAATGGAGATTATGAGGCTTGACGATCAGTATTTCCAATTTGAATGTTTTTTGTTTCGTTTCGTTGAAGTATTGGCAATATGGAAATGGTTTTATTAATCTTAATAATCTAAAGTCTAATGTTGACAATTTCCGATTTTGTGAGTGACTTCCAGAATCGAAAAATTGGAAAATCACATCTAAATTGGCGACATGGCTATGCAAACCATGTCCACATCCTTGATCATTTCGGTAAGAAATCATTAGAATCTGTAATAAGACAGATTAGTTTATCACCTCCGATGAGAATCGATCCTGCTCTCCCCAACTTTGATGCTGAACGTCTTATCTATTTGGCCATGGAGTAAAATTTCTTGACGCTTTAAAGATTTTATTGTCAAACAACTGATTTTAGTATCTCCTTTTTTAAATGAAATTGTTGTGTTATGAGGTTTTCGAGGAAAAGAATGCAACGGCTCAAAAGTAGGAACTGTGATTTGTGTGTCTGCAGTCAAGGTGAAAAGCTGCAGCAACGAAAAAGAAGAAAAATGCCTAAATTATAATTTAGCGTCTTGTTTATTTCTCCTCTTCTCTATCGTACAACCTCGGGGTTCCGCGACTTATAAAAGATGTCAGGATATGCAGCACGGTAGATGCAAGTTTCAAGGCAAGGAAAACGGAGGACAGGAAAAATCAGGACTGAAAGAGAAAAAAGGTGAGTCATGAACTAAAAGTCAAGGCGAAACAAACGGATTTCTAAAGGAGATCCAAGATGATTTTTAGAGTAGCTGGAATATCGGTTACTAAAAGAACTATTAGTAATGAATTATCAAAAATTGGTTTAAGATCGCGCACCCAAAAGTAAACACTTTCACTGAAAAAAAGAATGGGATTCCCGGATGGAGTTAGCCAGTGAGCTACCGGAGGACTTTGATTATTTTTGGAAGAAGGTTTTTTGGTTGGACGGAACAAGAATTGAAATTTCTTTGGCGGAAGCTTATCGTTATGTATGGAGAAAAATGGAAATGAAAGTATTATTGTTTGGGATGCTTCTCATTCAAAGGTAAGGGAAACTTCACTCGATTGGAAGACCCATAAATAGAGTGATGCATCAGAGTATTTTTGAATTCTCTTCAATTCAACACTTGAAACTTGAAGAGGATTGGATCTTCCGACGATACAAAAACCCAAAGTATTCAGCTAAAGTAACTTCGAATGGCTTATTCTCCAGGCAAATGTTTTTTTGCTAAAGAAAAAAGAATCCTCCATTTTATAAACACGCAACAAAAGTTTTAGTGTTGGGCATGAGAAATATTTGAAAGTCAGACACAAAAGAATTATATTCAGAAATAAATCACATCTGTTACATATGTTTTATAGTGTGTTCTATTTGTAATCGAGAGATTGGTGGTTCGAACCCACCGGGAAACTATTTCTTTCAACCAATAGTAATTGTAGATGAGGACGTAATGTGTACGTGTTAATATCAAAGGAAACAGGACCATAAAGAAAAATGCATTCCTACAGAAGAGGAAAAACTTCGAAAATACCGAACAAGAATATTTCAACATATAATAGACGAAATTAATTATCAATTAACGCCGAGGCAAAATTGAACAATTTTATTCTACAAAGTTCAGTTACATGCAGTTTTATGCCACTATAAATAGCTATTTTGTGACCTGCATTAATGTGTTTTCGTCTATGTTATGTTGGAATATTCTTTTTCAGTACTTTTAAAGGTTTTACAATTATATTACCATATTGCGCGTGTACGAAATCTTCTTAATGGTATATGAGAGAGAATCGGTGCTGTATACTTATATAGATAAGCTGGGTCATTTGTTGACGAGCCAATACTTATTATATGGGTCTGCGGACGACACCCTGAGAAACGCTGGTCTAGACTGTCATTCAATTGTTTATTCATCCATTTTAATCGACAAAGCAGTAACAAGTTCCGCAACAGAAAATTCAGAGAGGGAGAAAAGAAGATGAGAAAAATGGAAAGTGTACAATAGAGAGAGAGAGAGAGAGAGAGAGAGAGAGAGAGAGAGAGAGAGAGAGAGAGAGAGAGAGAGAGAGAGAGAGAGAGAACAAACATGGAAGGTACCCAGACTGAACACAGACGTGTAATTATCATCTGACCTGTAAATGGAGTTATTTATAGAATGGACATGGTTTCTAAAATTAAATCCATCAGACTACCAAAATAATAATTAAAAAAAATACTTTGTTTGGGGTTGAGGGTGTAACTCACCTAGGTCATTTCATTATACCGGTCGAGGCAGTATTTGACTAGTAAAGAAAACATAACAGGTCCGGTTTGTCATTCAGTAGAAGGTGTCGCGTGACCAACATCTTTTGATATCATGCTGTGTTGGGGGTGATAAATTGAAATATTTGAAGAAAGGATGATCAATAAATGAGTTACTTCTCTCATCCTTCTTACACAGAGATCACTAGAATAGTCTTGATTTTTTTTAAAGTTGGGGCGGACATAAACTAAGAGATCAATTTAGCAGAAACTTACATTGTAAATTGAACCTCTCCCATCGAAAACTAATTCGGGTGTATCAAGAACAAACTTTTTTTTCTAGACATAACAAGGAGTGAATGTTAGAATTTTCAGTCGTATGGTTCCATTGATACAGCCTGTATACGTAATACATACATGGCCAGCCAGCTACACCAGCTTGAAAACTAAGAAAAACCATTGCTGACAGTTTTGGTGACAGTTTTGGTTTACAGTTTCTAATAATTGTATCAAAACTTTCGCTTTTCAAGTAATAAGAAAAAGTAGAAAACATTAGCAGACACATCTCATAAAAGCAAGACATAAAGTACCTCCGTCGGAAAAATGAAACCGTAATTTCGGGTTTAAAGATGTGGTTTCGTCATCCATTGGGTCACAGATGCCATCAGTGCTCTAAAATTACTGAGAAACCTTTATGCTCCAAGAAACTTTAAACGTGTATGTGAAAGCGTGTCCTTCTGACAGGACTCACACAAAACTTTGAGAAACAAAACTGTTTCTCTTTCAGTGAATTGGTGTGAGCCCCCCGAGCTCAATGGATATTGAGGGTTCGATTTCTGTCAGGTGTATAATTTTTATCGTAGTGGCAGATGAAGTTTGTAAGACATAGAAACCCCTCTTAAAAAAAAAAAAGACTGACGTGATCTGCCGTGACCCAATTGATAAAGTACCGGCCTCCTAAATCAAGAATTACTGAGTCGAATTCGGTCAGAGCTGCTGATTTCCGTTCAACGGTTGGCGTTATATAACACTTCTTGATCCTTCGAAAAATTCACGCATATATTTGAATTTATCTGACCTGTCGTAAAAGTGATGTCTAGGGCACCCCAAAGAAGGACAATTCCCAGAATCCCCAAACGTACGCATGAAAGGCATTCAAGCTTATTTTCTAAAAAAACATCATCTAATAATAATTCACTTTGAAATCGACATTGTCTCATATTCGAATCTAATATTAAATGATTTTTTTTTAAATAAGCTTCTGAACGGCGGAAACATTTCAGTGGGAGAGTTCATGTTTCAGATAGTTGGTAGAATATATTTTCATTGGCAAAATTGCTACTTTTAAGTGGAATAGTTTCGGACAGAGAACAAAAAAAATCACACTGTTCATTACATACATAGAATGTCTGTCTGATCTTCTGTGAAAGAATAAATTATCACATCAATTTTGCTTATCAAAACTTGCACGGAAACAATTACAGTAAACATTTAGAGACAAGGTATGGAAATCCAGACTCTAACAAGGAAAGAAAAGGATATCATCTGATTCTGACATCATAAAAATGCTATCACTGGGAATTCTGTTTTCTATCATCGTCCAAACCGTTGTGTATCTAATACAATATAAGCATTTAAGTAATGACAAATTCAATATTACGTTCACAAATTAATAACGGCGGATAGCGTTTGTAATAATCAGAGGTTTTAGAGTAAGATCGAGGGCCTCAATAAAGACAGATGGGGATGATAATTATTTCTGAAGATATCAATTAAGCGATGCATAAGATTCCCCTAGAAGCTGACAGTGGATTTGTAACAACCTCCCTCGTTATTGCACACACGTTGCATCTTTAGGACAAATCAGAATCGCATCTAACAAGTTTCAGACACACCAGTTGATACTTATTGAGCGTTAGAAAACGATGATTCTATTTGATATCGATCGAATTCCATTCAACCCTCATTTGATCAGTATATCTCTGAATTTTTGAGATGAGGTATTATTATTATTATCATTTCTATTACTATTCGAACTATCCTCATCTTGGCTGTTTTTCATACAACGTTTCGGCCGTTGTACTCTACAGCCTTCATCAGGTATCATCTGGTAGGTGTGGGGAAGTAACGAACCGAACCCTTTATTTAACCGACATGGACACATAGCGTAGTGGTTACTGAATCAGACAAAATTACTGCTAGTAATCTGATGGTTCTAGGTTCAATCCTAGTGTGAGACAATAATAATACTACTAATGCTAAAAGGGGAGTGCGGTCAATATACCCCCGTCAATAAAATAAAGGGCTCGGTTCGTTACTTCCCCACACCCACCAGATAGTAGAGTACAACAGCCGAAACGTTGTATGAAAAACAACTGATGAGGATAGTCCGAATAATGATAGAAATACCTCATTTGATCCTTCAGTATGTTAAATTTATGCATCAATGGAAAGGTCCGTCGAAGCTAATTTCGGCGATTTGTTTAAATAAAAAGCAATGGCCCTTGAAGAAATGTATCTGCTTCCTATTCGAGCAGTTGATTCTCATTACTGATTCTGTGGGATGCAATACAGAATCCGTTTTAACATCACAAAGAATGAGCAACGATTATTCAGTCCTTTGAAATGACGATATAAGAATTAAGATCAATAAGATAGTTAAACGTTGGAAATTTACAAATTCATCTAATTATACACTGAGTTGACAACCAGTGACTCGATTCGATCCTATAATTTTTGAATGAATTTTTATCTTTCTAATATTTCGTAAAATAATTATCCAGCTATGAGTGTATTAACAGACGCAGTAAGCAACACTGTCCTAGAGAAGAAGTACTTCTTGTGCACAGGTCATAATTTACCACAGTTAAGAATGTTTCTTATGATCAGTGCTCCTGACTTACTCAAAACTTGAAGCAATACACAACGTTTTTTTTTTAGCTTCTCCTATACATAGACATGTGAGCCTCCGTGGCCCAATGGATAAGGCACCGGCCTCCTAAGCCGGGGATTGCGGGTTCGACTCCCGTCGGGGGTGTCCACTTTTACACTTACAGTCATAATATAACTTTTAATGGACTGGCAAAAAAAAAAAAATCAATTTTGCAGTAATACATTAACGATAGTTGATATCAGTTCCAATGATCAGATACTTGATCATTGCATTCACGAAATCTTTTAAGCATTCGCAGTACACTTCTATGACCAAGTGAGTACGTAAATAATGACGAGACCTGTTGAAGCTAATAGCCAAATATTTTTCTTTGAATTCAGAGCCAAACGGACAAACATTGTTATTGGTAGCAGTCCTCAATACTACGTACTCATTTCAATAGCTCATCCTCTGATGATTAAGAACATTAATCAAACAAGGAAGAAATTCTCTCTCGAGTTCACTGTTAATTTCGATTGACCGACTTGATAGCAGATTCGCTTGTTATCTTAAAGGTGCGTTCTCTGAAGAGCTAAGAATATCGTCAGACACATCAATGTGTGTTGACTGAGCAATAGTAAACATTTTGGTTTTATCAGACATAGATCAGGGTCCAGTCAATTCTCATGGGATCATTCAAAATGTAACTTTCGTTAGCATTCAGTTGATTGATCGGCGCAAGTTACTTTTTGTGATAAAAAGCAATGGCTTTTCGAAGCTGTTTCTGTTTTCTATTTAAGCAGTTGATCATCACTTCTGATACTATAAGTACGAGTCCCGATAGAGAAATCTTTCAACAGAACAGACGACTAACAACGATAACTCTGTCCTTTAAAATGTCGGAAGGAAAATGGGAGGTGAACACAGAAGTTACTTATTCGAAATTTACCAATTCTCCTCATGAAATATTGACATAAATACTAGTGACGGGATTCGAACTTTTTTTTTTTCAAATTTAGAATCGGTTGTGATATCTGATATTTTGTCGAATGGATATCAAGCAAATGATGCTGTAACGTACGCAGTCGGCTATTCTGATAGAAAAACTATACAAATTTTATACAAAGGTCTTAATTAAGAAGATAGTGTTACGTTCACAGATTTACTTCAATGAAGATTGTCTTTTTAAATATGAAGCTTTAAGAACCATAACACCCGTCCTTCTGAAACAGAGCCATTAGCCCCTATCGCCAAACGGGTATGGCTTCAACCTCTTTAGCCGAAGATTGCATTTTTTACATCTGTTGATGAAGGTTAATTTTTTTCCCGACGGACATCTCTTAAACTGGGGATTGCTGATTGAAATCCCGTCTGTGGGGAAATTTCTTAAAAACTGACTGATTTTATGTCGAAAAATGAATGATTACATCAAGTTTGTGCATCAAAACCCACACTAGAGCTAATACATTATACTTATTTCATAAATAAATCAATATTACGACCATTTACGAGATTAAACATCATTTATACTAATCCACCTTTCAGTGAAATACCCAAAAGGTTGAAAATAATTTTCCTTTATGCATTTGCAGTACACCTCCGTTGCCCGTGCGGCTTCAAGGTCAGCCGAAGGTAATAAGCACGTTTTGTTTAAATTAGGAGGGGAATGGTTGAAGTTATGATGCTGGTGTTCATGTTTTTATTTGATTTTTTTTCAAAGATTCTCCAACTCATGTACCATCGATACGCATTAGCGCCACATAGTTTGCTGATTAATTGGAGACTTGTACGTCACTGGCGTTTCATGTGAGTCAAAATTTAATTTTCAATAAAAATTATTGTTTACCCATTTGATTCTTTTCTTTACTTGTCTTTACATTGAATTCAAATACAAATGGAGAAATTCAATAAAACGAATATAAAAATATCAAAAATCAGGACTGAAAGGGTTATGATTATAGCAACTTTAATCAATCAAAGTAAGATATTTTTATAGACCCATTTGTCACCTTACTTCGTGGAATATTGAGCGGGAGATGGTTCGAATCACAAAAGAAATAATAAACTAGTTTCTTTTATGTCAGAATCTGACGATTTCCAAACGAAATGATCAAAGTTTTTGGTATAGACAGTCGACCCCGTAGATTTAATCATAAGTTTTTATTTCACTAGCATCTAAGCAGGCTTTTACTTCATCAGACTATCTCATTTTAAATGATCGACGATTTCAATTAATTTATAAACCATTCTCCTGAGAGAAGACAGTTGATTTGAAGAATTGATTTGATAAGACTTTCCCTCGCAGTCGCACAGCTATTGCATCTTCTGAAAAGCTAGAAATTACGTCGAACGATGTCGGATACATCAGTGTCTATTAATTGGGAAATAAATCCGATTTTGGTTTTACGTTCAGAATGTGACATTGTTGGGCATAAACTGAGAGAACTGCTGGAGTTACTTTTACTGATTTGGCAGCAAAAAAGCAATGATTCTTTTAAATACATTTCTGTTTGCCATTCAAGCAATTGATCCTCACTATTGGAAGTGAAGGTTCAAAACCCGATAGAGAATTCTATTTTACCGGTATATAGGGCTAACAATGATGATTCAGTCCTTTGCCAATAGAAACATTGAAGGCAAATGAGAAAAGTACACGCAGGGATTCAATCTAATGCCACACTGAGCTAAATGCTAATGACAGTATTCGATCCATAAATTTGAAAACGAACGTTCAAAGTCTCTTATCTGATATTTCATCAGAGAAATATCGATCTAAGAAATCCGTAACATATGCAGTCAGCAACTCTATCCGAAAGACGTATTAGTTTTTTTTTTACTTTGGTCTGAGATGATGATGTAATGTTCACAAATTAACCACTGTGAAGATGGTCTCTAATGATCAGCATTTCAGGCATAACATATATAATTTCGTGATACGTAGTATCTTCTGTTTTAAGTATCTCCATGGTCCAATGGGCCCTAAGCTTGGGACTGCAGACATTACCAAACTGTTGTTACACTGATAAATAAAGTAATGTATTAGGTCGTTTTATTGATAAACTGCCTCGGTGATTGTTGATTCAAGTTAGTGTCATATTCACAGTGTCATATTCGTAAAACTAGACATTATATAACATTTGTATGACTGATCCTCTGAGGGGAATATTGTCTATAAAAACTCACTCAGAACTAATCTATTTTATTTAGGCCACAAAAAATTTATATAGTCAAACATATCCAGTAAATGTCATTTCTCATGGAAATCTGATCTCCAGAGCGTGAAGTATCAGTTTCGAGGCCCATCAAAATGAATAAATACAATTGTTTAAGATTTGGAGCGAAATGTCCCAAATTATGACGTCAGTATCATACAATCAATACTTCTTTTTGGGTTTTCATATCAACAGCAAAGGTCTCAATCAAGAAGTTAATTCTTTACACATAAACGGCAAGGAAAACTTTTTCAACGTTCAGTATTTTAGGCATGACACACACAAAACTTGAAACAATTTACAATCGTATTAAATTTCTGCAGAATATGAGCCTCCGTGGCCCATTGGTTACAGACATCAGCCTCTCAAGTCGGGAATTGCGGGTTTAATAACCGTCAGTCATGTTCACCTTTTACCTGTACACGTATGTAACTTAGAAGAAAAGTGAATCAATTTTTCTCGTTTGCGAAACTTACAACAACCTTTTCAATCAGAGTTGTCAAGAAAATCATAATGATCATTACCACCCCAGAAAAAATCAACGAAGTTTCCATTTAATATGGAAAGATATTGAAATTTTAGATTCTTTGAACTACTTGAATCTTGAAACTTCCATCCATGGAGACTATCGCAATTCCAATAATGTCACCATAACCTTTCGTAATGAAATATGCATCCATCTCTTTTGGTCCATTCATTAAAAATTAGAACACGAAGGATGTGTTCGAGAAATCTGTGAAATTCGGATGAATCAGTTTTAAGAGAATAATTTCGAGGACCTACAACGATGACTCTGTTCTTTGACATAACGGTAGAACAATGGAAGCGAATAAGGAAGAAACATTTTGGAAATGATTAATTATATAAAATACTGAGCCAACTACCAACGGCGGGATTGAATCCATTAACCTTTAAACAAAAGTCCCATACTTTAAATATTTCTGATATTTACCAGTTAATCCTCAGTACGGACAGTGATTTCGAACCCAAATTAACAAACGCTTTGTCATGACAATAGAGAGCTGGGATGTGTATAAAGAAGTTATACAATGGAATTCAAACAACTTTGTCCCAAGAGGCAATTAGTTTGTATTTATACATGGGTCTGAATTAAGCTGTTAACGTAAAGTTTACAGTTAAACGATTGTGAAGAATGTCTTTAATGATTAGTCTTTTTGGTATGACACACGCAACACTTGAAGTAATATATATTCTTATTTTTGGCTTCTTCCGTTGACAAACGAGAGCCTCCGTGGCCCAATGGATAAGGCACCGGCCTCCTAAGCCGGGGATTGCGGGTTCGACTCCCGTCGGGGGTGATTATTTTGCAACTGTGGACATACACACATATTTTTCAGACTGCCTCTCTGTGGAAGACTAGTTTTATCATTCATGAAAAATACATCAATATCTCATATCAAAGGTCATAAGAAAAGCAATATATTTGATTTTAGGTCCTTCAAGTTTCTTACTTGACTTTCTTTGCGAGAATTTAATTTTCTGAGAAATAGAGAATATTTTGGTCTTACCTCACATGAATCTGAATCCTGTGGATTTTACTTACGTTGTTTCAGTACTAGACATAGCAAATCCCCAATGAAAAAAGGAAGAAACTGGATATTAAGTAATCTACCTGATAGAATAATGAGCTCAATACCACAGCAGATATTTTATCCATTATCATTTAGAAAAAACTTTAGAGTTTCTTATTTTTTCTGAGATTTGGTCGAATAAATACGAAGCAAATAACCATAATATACAGAGGCAGCAACTCTATTGGAATGGTAGAGTAGGTCTTTCACATGGATCCTTGCAAGTAGCGTTCAGGTATTTACATTAGAGAAGATAATTTCCGATGATCTATCTTTTGGTATAATACAAAGCTTTCAGGGACGTTAAAACTTTTATTTGTACGAGTTATCGTGGGTCCCCAAAGTCGGAGATTGCAGTTTCGTCCCCCGTTGGAGTTGTCTACTTTTCAAGTGTGGATATATATATATATATATATATATATATATATATATATATATAACTTTAATCGGACAGTTTCTGTAAAACAATCATTACTTTTCGATAGTAGGTAATATACAATCTTTGTATGACTGATCCCCTGTGGAATAATGAATTAAGATTTAATGTTCATTCGTATAATATACTGACATCGAGTGTTCAAAAGTTTTATATTTTTAATCTGTAGACTTCTGTTTAACTTGGGTTGGGTGGGTATTGTACTCCGTGTCCCCATAGAGAGCTGGCAGCCCAGCGTTCACTCAATTCTTTGGTTAGCACTTAACCACTACTCTTATTTATTAACTACGCTTTGTTTAGTCTGGCTCAAGTAATTGACGGAAGTCAAAATAGGCCTTTTGTATGTTTATGGTAAAGAAGTAGAGAATTATTTTTGAAAGGAAATATATTGAAAATCAAGAAAAAAGTGATTATCAGTGGTAAGAAATTCATGCAAGTATTACTGATAGAATATGGCTGCTGTGTGCGTAATGTCAATGCATTGATGATAGTCTCTTAAGGAGAGATGCAATGAAAATCAGGAAAGAATGGATTGTTGTTGATTAGGATCCAATTCAAGCATTACTGACATTGGGATAACTGAGATATTATATCATTATTTTTGACTCTTTTTATAGCCTTTTTTTTAAGATTCAATTCAAGCGTTACTGACACATATTACATCTTTTTTATTATTCTATTTTTGTATTTCTTTCATCTTAATTTCATTTCTGTTTTGCTGCAACGACTCAGACCGTCATTCTACGACGATTAGTCAATAGCATAAGGAGGACCAGTTCGACAGAAATAAAAATTCTCAACAGTTGAAAAATTTACTTTAGGAGATATCTGGTAGCAATAGATAGAAGACTCTTTCGACGGGCCACTAAGCCGATGTCTTATCCATTGGGCCACGGAGGCACACGACAATATTCCGTTCCCTAAAGCATTGTGTGTGACATACTAAAACGACTAATCATTGAAGACAATTTTCATTTTGGTTAATCTGTCAACGTAACATGAACTTCTTGAATAATGTTCACGTATAAAAATAATTCTATTTTTGTTCAGTATTACCAACTGCATGTTACGAAAACTTTGTTTGATATCATTAACGGAAATATCAGAAGAGGTAAGTTTGTCTTGACAAGACTGCTGCTCTATTGCATGAGCTACGGAAGCCAGCCCTTGTTGAACATCAAATCTAGCTCCCTTCCGTATTATTTTTCTACAAACACCTGGTGCTATCTTCTCTATTATTTCATTTACATACATTAATTGTTTGAGCCGTATTATTACCTTTAATTGTATCATTGGATGAAGCATTGTGGATCATTACTGATTCATGAGAACTATTTCTTTAATCTTATTTTTACTTGCTTTTCACTGCAATTTCTCACACCGTCATTCTACTTCTTAACGGAGAAAAATTAAGGTTGATATTATTTATAATACTACTACTAATAACACCAAGACTATGATATGTATAATACACTTGCAGAAAAAATAACATCAAAAGGGTGTCTGCAAAAAAGTATTTTTTCTCTTACTCAGACTTGATTTTTTAATGATCTCTTACTTGATTAATCTCGTGTAATTTGCATTTTTCATCGATTCAATCATCGCTTTTAGTAAGTATAAAGTTTTTGGATGTTTGGAAGGCCCGATGGTTGACAGCACAAAAGAAAAAGAATTCCTTTGACTACATAATTTGGTAGAATACTAAGTTAAGCGATAAAAAAATTGTATGAGTAGGGAAGTGGCTTTTCAAAAACTATACCATTGCCACAAGAGAACTTGACTGCATGAAATCTTAAGGATGTGTGTATTGATAACAAACATGAGGGGCACTGTAGAGATTTAAAAGCCAAAGCTCATTATTATTTCGTCAAGTTAAACCAATTCAGATACAATATAAGAAAATTGACTCTATTCTACCTTAAAACTCTAACTATATCTTGGGGCGGGTTGTCATATCTTTCGCAAGGTAGAAAATCCAGTTACTAACCGTTAACTTCCAAGTGCCACGAAGTGTTAGTGAAGCTATAAAGCCAACGAGTCGGTAACATGCAATTTCA
Organism: Thysanoteuthis rhombus; assembly: GCA_963457665.1. Taxonomy (NCBI): domain Eukaryota; kingdom Metazoa; phylum Mollusca; class Cephalopoda; order Oegopsida; family Thysanoteuthidae; genus Thysanoteuthis; species Thysanoteuthis major. Next base: position 18,583,351 of record OY735232.1, on the reverse strand, counting down.
GTGGTATGTAAGAGGAAGAATATTTAGATGTTTAGATGAGACGTTGATGACAATGAAATTAAAACTCGAGAAATAATCAATAATCGTCCTCCATAATGAATCAAAATCTATTATCTGGCATTTTTGAAACTTCTAGAAAGAAGGTTTTACGATTGATCTAAAACGACTTCAATAATACATTATAGTTTTTTCATCTTAATTTTAGTTGCTTTTCATCGCAACAACTCATATCATCAGTTTACAACAGTGAATAAACAGCACAGATCAGTGTTTTAAAAAGTAGAAAATGAAATAGTCATTAGGGCAGATATCCAGCTAATCCTCTATCAATAACTTAGTTTTTCCTTTCTCGGGAATATTGAGTTTGCAGGTGGCCATGTTGACGTTCAGGATGGTATTAGGAAATTTATATACTGGACCATTGTGTGCCTGTTATTAGCATCTCTGGACATTTATGTCCAATTTTCTGGTGTGCCAGATATCTGCTGCTCAAAATTCCTCAAAAATGTAATTTTTTTTCATCTTTGAGGCTCAGTGCAATTCAAAATTCAATTACTCGTCTACACCTAAGTGTTTGGAAATTAACTGACGCGTTGAAGAAGAGGGAATGTACGATCATAAATAAGATAGACAGCAGTGAAGACTTTCTCGAATGTTCAGTCTTTTGGGCGAGACACACACAAAACTTGAAGCAATGTATAATCATATTTAATTTTGGCAGAACATGGATTTGAGCCTCTGTGGCAAAATGGATCAAGCATCGGTCCTCTAAGCCGGATATTGAGGGAACGGTTACCTTCGGTAGAGCTCACCTTTCTACTTTTTAACTGTAGACGTATAATCGTGGTGAAGAATGAGTCAGGTTTTTTTCTTTCGTGAAACTTACATGAACATCCTCGATCAAAGCTGACAAGAAAATCATAAAAACCATAACCCCCGGAATCAATCAACAAAGTTTCTATTTGATTTGGAAAGATATTAAAGTTTTATGTTTTCTGATTTACTTGAATCTTGAGCTTTCCATTCGTGGAAGGACTTCAGAAGACTTTTTCAAGTCTGATGATGTCTCGATATAGTTTTGTTATAAAATATGCATCCATCTCTCCCTGACGATGCTCCAAAAAAAACCAACAAAAACTGAAACACGGTACATGTATTCGATCCTATATAATTTCAGAAACTTGTGTGAATCTGTTTTACAGCATAAGTTTGAGGACCTACAACGATGACTCTGTCCTTTGACATAACGATATAAAAATGAAAGCTTATATAAAAGACACACGTTGGAAGTTTTCTGATTTACTATATGAAATACTGAGCCAACTATCTGTGGCAGGATTCAATCCATTAACCTTAAAAAAAAAAACACTTTCTTTTATCTTTCCTGATATTCAACCAGTTAAACCTCAGTACTGGTCGATGGTTGAAACCCCAATTGACGAATCTTCAACATAATAGAAAAATGAGACGTGAACAAGTAAGTTGCATAATAGAATTCAAACAACACCGACTGAGAGGTAAATAGCTTGTTTTCTTTTATACATGGGTCATAATTGAACGGTTTAATGGCTGTAAAGAATGTCTTTAATGATCAGTCTTTTTGGTATGACACATGCAACACTTGGAGCAATACAAAATCTTATTTTTGGCTTCTTTCCTTGACAAATAAGAGCCTCCGTGGCCCAATGGATAAGGCACCGGCCTCCTAAGCCGGGGATTGCGGGTTCGACTCCCGTCGGGGGTGATTATTTTGAAACTATATTGGAAATTTTCTGATTTAATAAATGAAATTCTGTACCAACTACCTGTAGCAGGGTTCGATCCATTAATCTTTTAAAAAATTCTCTTTCCTTTATCTTTTCTGATATTTCACCAATTAATCCTCAGTACTGACAGAGGGCTCGAACCCCAATTGACAAATCCTTTGACATGATAATAGAGGGATGGGAGGTGAATAAAGAAGTTATGTAATAGAATTTTAAAAAATTAGTCCTAGAGATAAATAGTTTATTTTTCATACTTAGGTCTGAATTGAGCCGTTGACGTAAAGTTTACAGTTTAACGACAGTGAAGAATGTCTTCAATGATCAGTCTTTTTGGTATGACACATGCAACACTTGAAACGATACATAATCTTGTTTTTGGCTTCTTCCGTAACCAAGCAAGTGCCTCCGTGGCCCAATGGATAAGGCACCGGCCACCTAAGCCGGGGATTGCGGGTTCGACTCCCGTCGGGGGTGTTTTTTTTTTCAACTATATGTATAACTATGACTGCCCCTCCGTGAAAAATATGTCAATATTCTATTTCAAAGTTCATAAAAAAAATGATACGTATGATTTCAGGATGTTTGGCTTTCTTATATTTTTAGTATTTCATTGCTTGAGAAAAAGAAAATATTTTGGTCTCACCTGATATGAATTAGAATCCAGAGGATGGTTGTTTTAGATCAGGTTAAAGACAAAGCAGTTACCGATGAGAAAGTGAGAAACTAGAAAATAAGTAATCCGTCTGATGAAATACTGAGCTGACCGCCTGTGAAGAGATTTGATCGATTATTATTTAAAAAAATACTAGAGTTTCTTATCTTTTCTGATATTTTGTCAAATGAATAAATACAAACAAAAAAAGGCAGTAACTCTGCTGGAGAGAGAGTTGGGGGTCATTGTTATACACGAATCCTTGCGAGCATGTTATGTTCATATATTAAGTGCTGAGAAGATTATCGCAGATAATCAATCTTTTTGTATAATATTAAGATCTTAGGCTCCGTCTCCCCACAGAGAGAAGGCTGCCCTGCGTTCACGCAATTATTTGGTTAGCATTAAAACACTACTCTAATTTATTTACTACGCTTTGGTTAGTCTGGAGCCAGGACATGGGAGTAATTGATGGAAGTCAAAATAAGCCTATTTTAAAGGGATTATCAGTGGTCAGGAATTAATGCAAATATTACTGATAGGATATGGCTGCTGTGAGCATAATGTCAATGCATTGCTGATGATCTCTTATAGAGAGATGCAAAGAAAATCAGGAAAGAATGGATTGTTGTTTATAAGGATTTGATTCAAGCATTACTGACACTGGGATAACTGGGATATTATATCATCATTTTTTACTCTTTCCATAGCTTGCTTTTTTTATTATTTTCATTTCAGTTCCTTTCCATCACAACTACTCAGAATGTCATTCTATTATCCTACGACGACAGTAAAATCGATGATAAGCAACTGAAGTTTCCTCAGTGATTCTGATGAAAAAAATGAATGCTTATTTTAAAGCAAAACTATTTCGAGACATCATCAGGATCGGAAAGGTTACTTCAATTGTTGCCATGGATGAAAGATTCAAAATTCAATATATATCGAAAACCCAAGATTCTTAGTGTATCTCCAAATTAAATAAATCCTTTGATCTTTCTGGAGGATTGTATTAAGTATTACTCCTCAGGTAAGCTTTGTTCCAAGAAATAGAGGTGAGTTTCACGAATAATGAAATTTGACTCGTTCTTCTATGGAGAATCAGTCGGATAAAAATTATAAAATGTCAACAGTTGAAAAATCTAGTTTAGAAGATATCTTAAAGCAGAAGATTTTAGTCACTTCCGCTGGCAGTCAAACTTGCAATCCCTGATGTCTTAACCATTGGGCCACGGAGGTGCACGATTGTTTATTCGATGAGATGATATCAAGTTTTCCGAAGCTTTGAGTGCGTCATACTGAAAAAAACTGATCATTGAAGACAATTTTCATTTTGGTTAATCTGTGAACGTAGCATCAAGTTCTGAATAAATACTCAAGCATAAAAATTACTTCGACTTTCGGTCAGTATTATCGACTGTATAATACGAAGTTTTAGCTTAATATTGTTTAAGGAAATATCAGAAGAGAAGAGACTGCTTTATTGCATGAGTTACGAAAGGCAACGCTTATAGAACATCAAATCTAACAATCTAGCCCCCTTTTTTTTATCATTATCTTCAAATTTCTGGTACTGTCATCTTCAGAGTTTTATCTTGCGTGGATAGAATGGTTTATGCCTGGACTACTTACTTTTAAACTTGCTTTATCTACCGTCTTATTATAGATGTCAGTATTTTTTTCTCATCGCTTAAAGGACCATTTCTTGACTGCCAGCGTTTCGGCAAATAGTAATTACGAAATACCCAAAGGCAGCAATTCTGTAAGGTTGATAATTTCTTATCATCCAACAATGGACGTCGTTAAGTAATAATGATAACAACAACAATAACGATGACTGAGAAATGTAAATGGTGCTATTTCTAACAAAAGGTGCCACCCTGTTGTTGACGCCGTTTCAGCGACTTCTTTGGAACTGGTATGAACGAAAAATGAGAGGGAAGATCAGAGAAGAAAGCCACAAAAATGCCGGATCTATACTATTAATACGGTTCTCACGATCGCCTTTACGTTGTAATTAATTAACTCGTCAAAAGCTGACCAATCACAAGAGAGAAAATTTTGAGACGTAGAGACTTCAATAAGGCAGACTTGTAATAGCTTGTGATAACACTTTCTCATACGAAAAGAGTATCTTAGACCAGCTAAGTGTCATGCAAATTAAGGTTTCCAGGGCATCTTAATTTGATTTGCATCTTTAATCAATAAGAATCCTCTAAGCGGACGCTAATTTTTAAATCTGAACCTTGTGTTATCGATTTCAATTTGAAAAAGATGATAAAAAAGTCTACAAATTTGGATTTCAGTTTTCCATACTTTTTCACTGAAAAATTTGCATAATAAATAATAGAAAAATGATAGAAAAATTATACATGAAATTGAAAAACTTCGTTTCTTTCTGCATACCGTAGCGTGATAAAAACTCAACAACAGTCAAAAATGCGACATAGGTCTTTCTATTAAGAGATAAGTAAGGTTTTGTCGATATCAGGTAGGCTTTCAAAGGAGGTTCAAATCTTATTGGAAGTTAATTCTTCAGTTTCAATCCATGTTGCTAACTTAATAGTCACCAGTTAGCATTCTAGTCAATTACATTAAATATACATTTGCCAATATTATATTGAGCTGGAGTCAGAAAATGAATTTGAAAAATAGAATGGTTTGATGTTTTATGTACATATCGTTCGGCTCTCTCATTCTGCTCGCTCTTGCCCCCTCTCTCTATATATATCCATCTCCCCCTCTCTCTCTCTATCTCTCTCTCTCTCTATCTATCTATCTATCTATCTATCTATCTATATATATATATATATATATATATTTATATTTATATATGTATATACACACACATATTTACAGACATACACACACAAACGCAAACACATATATATGCACATTTGAATATATATATATATATATATATATATATATATGTGTGTGTGTGTGTGTGTGTATGTGTGTGTGTGTGTGTGTATGTATATATATATATGCTTCAATAAATATGAAAGACCGAACTGAAAGTAGGTGGTGATACCCAATAATCAAAAATAATAAAAGTCTACGATAGAGAACAAACTGCAAACTCGAATTCAACATTACGAATTCTCCCTCTTTCTCTCTTTCTCTCTTTCTTTCTCTTTCTCTCTCTCTTTCTCTCTCTCTCTCTCTCTCTCTCTCTCTCTCTCTCTCTCTCATATTCACTGTTACGTCATTAAATCTATTGTCATAGATAAGTTAACGTCATGAAAAAGGAAACTCACATACCATTTCATAAATTTATTTCATAAATCCACAGAATGTAAATATATCCTTTTCACAATTGGAAACATTTAAGTGGCAAGCAATTAAGATTGAGAAGGGAAATATAATGACATGAAAATTCAATGAACGTTCTTATGAATAGTAATGACCGGTGTGAACATGAGAATTCAAACCACTCTATCTTTAAAACTCATTTTTTGACTCCAGCTTAATATATAATTGGCTAATAAGTATTCGATGTAATTGACTACAATGCTATTTGGTATTGAGAAGTATTTGAAAAGACGCTATAGTCATTTAGTGAAGTATCCAATCTGATGCATTTTTTTATGGATTAACGACTGTTTTTTCTTTCATCTTATTGTTCTTTATTGCAACACTGAATTTATTCCACATTCTATGACTATTGAGTAAGCAGCATAGCTTGAAACTAAAGAATTAACCTCCGATAAGATTTGAACTTGCTTCCCCTATCTTGGGGAGCCTATTCGACATTGGCGAAACACCTACGTCACGTTTTTGACTGTTGGTGAGTTGGTTGATTTTCTGTCATATCAAGGCATGCTGACAAAAATGGAATCTTCCAGCTTCATGTACAATTTGATGAATCCTGTTGTCTTTTAAGTTTTATGAAAAATGTAGATAAATTAATGTTCATATAGAACAATACTTTGGTAAGAAAGATGTGGAATGTTACTAGATCGGTAAAAGATGTACAGTGATCATACTGATAGACAACTCATTATGCAATTTTCTGGGAGGAAAGGGGCATCGAAAACAGTATTCCAAGTACGTAAGCATTCTTATCATCTTTTTTCAAAGATTGATAATCTATAGTTCAGTTTAGAAGCTTAGCGTTCGCATGTGAAGATGCAAATTCAAATTTTAGTTGCTCTGGAAGCCTTTGCACTAAATATTTGTAGCTAGTCCAAGAATCTCTTTTTGTACGAGAAAGTGTTATTACTATCAGCAAGTTCCTATCGTCTGCTTTATTCAAGTTTCTGCGTCTCAAAATTCTATCACGTGCAATTGGTTAGTTTTTGGCGATTAATTACATCGTAACAGAGATCGTGAAAAGCGTAATGATAGTATAAGCTAAGCTGTTCCCTTTATGAAGTGTTTTTCCTGATCTTCCCTTTAATTTTTTGTTCCTACCTGTTCCAAACAAGTCACAAGACCGACGTCATCAACACAATGGCGACGCCTTTTAGAAACATCATCATTTCCACGTCTCCATTATTGTTATTCTTGTGGTTATTACTTAACGAATTTCATTGCCAAATGATCAAGAATGATCAACCTCTCACTTACAGAGTTGCTGTCTTTGAGCATTCCGTAATAACTGCCCACAAAGATGCAGACAGTCGAAAAATGGCCCTTCAAGCGATGAGAAAAAATATTGATATCTATAATGAGACGGTGATTAAAGCAAGATTAAAAGTAAGTAATCAAGAAATAATCTAGTTTTACTTTTGCCAACAGAGTTAGAAGAGGCACATGTATCTATTCGTGTCTGCTTATCTATATTTTCCCCCGTAATTTGATTTGAGAATCCCTATTATTTGATTCTGTCAGATCTTAGTAAATATCGGACAGAATTTGAAGGTGTTATCACGGTAAAAGATATATCTCTGAAGAATTTAAATCAATTTGAATCTCATCTGAGATTCTAAATTGAACTTCATATTTGGAACTAAACTGATGATTTTTTCAACGTGAACACACATTTCAAGAACAATATATTGCTTCTTATATTTTGGAAGGGAATAATTCTTTTATTAGTTTTTTCTCCTCCCCTCCCAACAACTGAACGTAATATTCAGAACTTAACTGGTGCTTGTTTGTCAGAAGTCAACAGATATTTGAAGAAATAATGTATTCCTTTCTTCAAATGGAACTTACGGCAAAATGATTTTCATAATTTCGTAATTCCGACATTCAAGACTATAGCGTTTCAGATTTGATTTTCAGGATTATGATTGGTATTGAAATCAATGATCGAAGGCACTTAATAATATACTTATTTGTTATTCTACGTTGGAAGGCATTTTCCTCGTTTGTGGCTATAATCAGTTAATTTCTAATCCTTTAGGCGTAGACAAGTAATTGAATTTTGGTTAGCATTAAGCCTCAAGGATACGTTAAAAATGTGATTTATATGAAATATTGAGACGCAAATATCTAGGACAAAAAACTGAACACAGATGTCCAGGGACACCAGTGGAAATCACACATTTGTCCAGGATGCAAATGCCCTTGCACTATGCTACACATCCACATGACCACCTGCAAACTCAGCATTATAGCTTTTGATGTATTGAGGATATGAACCAGTGTATGAAAAATATGACAGGCAAATATAATTGTAAGCAAAAAGATTATGTCTTAGGGGTAGCTGGATTTCGATAATTCAATTTCTTATGCATTAAACTAGTTTTATTTTTCTTTTGAATTTTGGACATTTATTGGAGTTGGTGATGAATTCTCGATATCAATTGACCTCATAACCAATTTTACCAGCGACAAATTGACTGGATGCCAAGTCAAGACAGCACAACACAAGATTCTATCGAATTTTTCCCCTCATTACTGAATTTTGACTATTACTTACATTCATCCTAATTTTTTAGTTGTTTTAAACATAACTCATCTCGGGTTGTCAATTTACGACGGGGAACGATCCACGTGAATCAGAAACAAAGAACTGTTCTGGTTAGGAACCTAATAGAAATCGTCTTTTGGCAGCATACCGTGTTGGGAAGATCAATAAAAACTTGAAGGAGGGGTGATCAATAAATAAATTACTTCTCATGCCATTTTTAAGACAGTGATTATTAAGATAATCAGAATTTTTTTAAAAACAAGCATGAATACTGCTTGACACAAAATAAAGACCAATTTAGGATTAACTTAAATTGCAAATTGAAATCCTGTTAGGAACCTATTCGGAGGGATTAGAAAAGCATTTTTCTAGGCATAATAAGAATTTCAAGCCTTCTAGCTTCATTAGCGTAGTCTGTACGCGTGATGCATACATTGCTAGAAAGTCAGTCAGCAAGATCAATTTAAAAACTTAATAAAAACCAATGTTGACGGTTTGGTGACAGTTCTGACGGTTTCTTATAAGCTTTCGATGATATTCAAATTCAGGCCCCTCTTGCTAGAGAGAAACCTAGCATAATGTGCCAGCTGCTATACTAATTCAGCAACGAGAACTTAGTCATCTCGCAGAAGCCATAATTCAATCTTTGAACTTATCTTCTATCCCAATATCCTCTGCGCCATTTTTGTTCTGGTTTTTGTACTGGTTGTGAAACACAAGTCAAAAATCAACTTGAAGCTAAATAATTCTCTAAGATTATTGATCATCATCATCATCATCATTGGTCTCTCAAAGTCCGTCGTTAGACATAGACCTTCCCCAAGATTTGCTACACTTCTTTATCATAGGTGTCGCGGAGCCAGTAATTTCTGAATTTTATCGAGCTCGTCTCTCCATCTAATATTCTGCCAGCCTCGATTGCGCATATTATCTCGGGGGATCCATGTCGTGAGTCGTGACGTCCAGCGGTTGTCCACCATTCTTGCAATATGGCCAGCCCACCACGATTTGAGATTTTTAATGGATTCTATGATATCCCTGACTCTTGTCTTTTCCCGAATGTACTGTGCTGTCTTGTGGTCTCTCCATGTGAGGCCCAGTATAATTCTTTCATGTGCACGTTGCATGGTTCTCAGTTTGCGGGTCTGTCTCTTGGTTAGGCTCCCCGTTTTGTCTCTGGGTTAGGTTCCATGTTTTGTCATTTGGTTCGGTTCCATGTTTTGTCTCTTGGTTAGGTTCTATGTTTAATAATAATTATAATCGTTTAAAATGCTTCATCTAATAAAAAAAAGGTAAAGAAATAATAATTTTCCTCGTTTCTTTTAGGGTGTAAAGCTGCTTACTTTTCCAGAATATGGTATTTCTGGTATACGCATGACAAGGCAGCAGATGAGCCTGTTTGCAGAGATTATTCCTGACCCTAAAAGTCGCCCCCGGAACCCGTGCGAAGATCCTGAGTTTAAAGGTCAAAGTACAGAGATACAAAGATTGTTGAGTTGCATTGCAAGAGACAATAAGATGTTCCTTGTTGTCAACATAGCTAGTCGTGAGACCTGTAACAATGAGACTGGATGTCCATCTGATGGACGATACTTATACAACACTAACGTTGTGTTTTCACCAAAAGGTGAAGTTGTGGCAAGGTATTACAAAACTCATTTATTTGGAGAAAAATGGTTTAACCCAGCAAAATCGGCTGAAATGGCCATTTTCAATACTCCGTTCGATAGATTTGCTACTTTTATTTGTTTTGACCTTCTGTTTGAAAAACCGTTTATCGAATTAGTCGAAAAATACAACATACGTAATATAGCATTTCCGACTGCATGGGTTGAGCTGCCTCCAGTCTCTCGATCAATTCAAACGCATCCAGCCTTTGCCCGGGGAGCAAACGTTAATCTTTTAGTGGCAAATCTCCACTGGCTGCCGTCTAAGTCTTTTGGCAGCGGGATATATACACCGAAGGGAGAGGCTGCTTATTATTACAATCCAAATGCCTCACGCAGTAAACTGATAGTGGCTGACTTGCACAAGTTCAGCAATGTTGAACCGGATGTGCTTGGAACACATTTCGGCCAATCAGAGGAGACCAATACTGAAAACAACACCGCGTTCGATGTATTTGATACAGGAATTCCTTTCAAGTATAAACATCTGAAAACCAAATGTGGGTCAGTGGCAATTTGTCATAAATCGTTTTGTTGTAAAGCCTCTTATGCGATCAAAGGACCATTTCGAGAAGTGTATGCATTGGGAGCTTACAAAGGCTACCTGCTTGTTAGCAAGAATAAAATGTACGTCCAGATTTGCATGTTACTGAAATGTCCTTCCTCGAACTGCGGTGCGACGATCACCAGTGCAAAGACTGTATTTAGCCGCATTTCGCTACAAGGCTCCGGTTTCTCAAGTAAATACGTGTATCCCTCCGTTATGGCAATGAACAGAGGTCACTACGTGCTGGTTCAGAACGCTTGGACCTTTTCGAGTAGGAAAGGAATCCAGTCTCGACCAGGGAGGGCAATAACACTGCACTCAGCCAGTCTCTTCGGACGGGTTTATTCGAGTGATGTTCTTGTGAAGAAAGACTCAACCACTCAAATAACCGACGAAAAACCCGATGACAGATTCAATTAAATACAGAAGCCACACACCTGTCCTTCTAATTGGTTTGAAAATCTCTATTCAGAAAAATAATTATGCAACTTGTATTTTTATGATCCTTATACTGAAATGCATTCACTCCGATTATTGGGAAATGTCTCATTTCTCTATTCCTATTACATTAAGTTACCCATTATTTTTACAACAATGAGTGGGTTGCAGAAAAAATTGTCACATCAAAAAGAGATTGCAAGCGGAAAAAGATTGAAAGCCCTGAGATAATGGATAATCTTTGTTGTCATCACCCATAGAAATAATCACAGAAATAATAATTAAATGATATAAAATATGATATAAGCAAAAATAAACTTCATTTATTATAAAAGCGAAATTGCAAAGATTTCGAATCACAAAACAGTTATAAGTTGTTCCTCAATTTGAATCCTCAAATTGGATTAACATTAATGTTTCTTAAACAAAAACAAGTTTCATTTTTTTTCCTCGGAAAAATATCCTGGCTGAGTTTGGAATAATGGAATGATGCTGAAAACTGTATCATTGTTTCTTTTTCGCAATAATATTTTGATGCTTCCAATCAATAAGATCTTCATTAGTTTTGTAAAAGTGTCAGTTTTGGAGAAAAAAATTCTGTTTGGGATGAAGTGGTTTTCTTTGAACTGTGACTATAATGCTGAACATGGCACTTACTTTCCGCCTACTGTACGATCTACCCTCATACTGAGGCATTTCTGTTACTTCTGTTGTCAATATTTTAAAATCATGATCAGAAAAAAATTCATGTTTTGTCAAAATGATTTGTAACTGAAATAAAAGATAATTGGTTACGGAAGTCAGCGTCAGAGGAGCCAAATTGGGAGTGGCTAAACAAATTAGGATGATATTAATAATTATAATACAAATTGTGTACGTAATAACAATAACAAACATGGCTTGAAATACGAGTTTTAGGGTCAAATCTGATCTTCTATCAGCTGCAAGCAGTTTAGTCGATAGAACAGTTACTGTAAATAGTCAAGCTCCTGGAGTTTGAAGGAGCGCAAGTTCGAATCTCGCCAAGAATTTACTCTTTATTCCCAAACTTTACCGTTAAACTCACTTCTGCAAGCTGACAGTCTGTCATGCGTATCGCGGGGCCAATATTTTTTGAACTTTTCAAGTTCGACTCACCATCTTGTATTCTACCAATCCTTGTTTTGATCGTGATCTCTCGGGATCCACGTAGTCCAGTGGTTGTCTGACATTCTTGCAACAGGACTAGCCCATTGCCATTTCCTATTTGATTCTATATCTCAGAATCCTGTTTTTCTCTGATATATTGTGCAGTCTGGTTATCTGCCCATGTAATATTGAGCACGATTCTTCCATTGTTCTCAGTTTGAGAGCCACTTCTTTGGTTAAGGTTATTTTTAAAACTAATGGGATTTTCTTGAAGCTTAAGCTGGTTTTATCGAAGGCTTGCTATCATAGAGTGATTCTTCGTTCGATTTCATCTTTTTTAGAGGATGTCATAGATTCCTTTTCCTAGATAGATGTAGTGGTCCACTGTCTCTGGCTCTGTGTTTGTTTTTCTTCAATAGATTTGCTGTACATGACATTTGTTTTTATGTGAAGACCAACTTTCTTACTTTTTTCATTCAATTTGTTTGAGGTCATGGAGGTTATCTGCAAAAAGGAAGATGTCGTCTGCTAATTTGAGGTTGCTTAGGTATTCGTTATCTATTCTGATTCCTTCATATTCCCAGTTTCTGATGATCATTTCAAGACAGGCAGGGCGAGTTGGTATCACCCTGTCTTACCCGTTTTTGGAGATGAAAGGGCTCTGAGTCTTCATGCAGCCTGAAAAGGGGTCTGCTGTGACGGTATATATGCTGCAATTAACGGGGTCTACATCCTGTAGAGTGGTAGCATCAATGACCTTTGGAATTTCCTCTAAGTAGAAGGCCTTCTTGAAGTCGATAAATGCTACAACCAGTGGCATTTTATATTCTGCTACTTTCTCTTTGTTGACTTATTGAATGGAGATGGCCAAAGGTCGACTAACTTCCTCTGGAGCCAGCTTGTTCCCGTGGTTGTTTTTGGTCATTCAATTGGTGATAAATTTAATGATAAGATTGTTGATGCTGTTGGGTAAGCTATTGGCCCTTTGTTGTTGAGGTCTTTCGGGTTTCCTTTTTTATATAACAGCATTATCATTGCAATGTTCAAACAATCAGAGACATTACTCTGAGAGACAATCTCCTTGGCATATTTACTAACTGCACATGTTAAGGCTTCCTCTGCATGGTATTAGAAAAGACTTTTCCTCCATTGTAATGCATCAAATACCGTCAGTAGTTGTCAGATAATGAAACTCGACTCATTGTTACATGGAAAATCAGTTGAAAGTTAATGACTGCAGTTGAAAAAAGTGATCAACTCCGACCAGAGATGAACATGCATCCGACTGATGAGACTGGTGCATAATCCATTGGACCACAGAGGCGAACGTTTGTACACGGAAAAGCGAAAAAGAAGATTGTAGATTGTTTCAAGTGTTGTGCGTCATGCCAAAAAGACTTATCATTAGAGACATTCTTCCCAGTCGTTAAACTGTAAACTCTATGTTAACAGTTCAATTAGGATCCATGTATAAAAACAAACTATTTACGTCTAGGACAGAGTTGCTTGAATTCTATTGTGTAACTTCCTTATTCATTTCTCATTCCTTTATCGTTATGTCAAAGGACTGAGTCAACATTGTTAGTCTCCAGTACTGTTAAAATAGATTTGTCAGTCGAGATTCGAACGTACAGTCATTTGTGAAGATCAACTGGTTAAATATTACATGAGATAATAGAATGTGAACCTAATTTAAAAGTTAATCTCGTTAATGGCCATAATATTAATTCACATATAGTGTTTTTTTATTCATGAAGTTGATGTAATTATTCATTCTCCTCCAGAGGATCAGTCTAAAACAAGATATATAACGTTGACTGTTTAAAGCGATGACACCACATATTATCCTTGACCTGACAGGCTAGTATCTTATCCATTAAGTTACGAAGATTCATGACAGTTTTTTTTAGCAATTCTCTGATTCACCAACTAATTCTACTGTCTGAAGATAGTTATATAATATATGCAGGCAAAAACCAAGTCACCTCCGACGGGAGTCGAACCCGCAATCCCCGGCTTAGGAGGCCGATGCCGTATCCATTGGGCCACGGAGGCTCATGGAGACTACTTCGAATAGAAGTTTTCATGGATTTGAAAGATTTGTACCTTTGGCCCAAAATACCGATCATTAGAAATTATCTTCACGGACGTTGACTTTCTTTGCTTGGTATTTATTTGACGAAATCTTAAAAAAGAGAAGAAACTCCAATTTTTTTCCAAATGATAACGGATCAAATCCTGTTACTGGTAGTCAGCTCATCATTTTATCTGACAAAAGTAAATTTTCAGTTCCTTACTTTCTCATTAAACTTTATTCTTCGATTGTCTTGTTAAAGGACAGACAGGGCCAACATTGTTAATACCCAGAATTGCATTGTTAAAAATGGTGCTTAGTTGAATCAGTAAAATTAGTTGATGAATTTCAGTTCATGAAAGCCATGGCTTTGTCTTTTACGAAATTTGCAAATTGATTTACGCGAAAATTGTGCGTTACGAAGCACCCAACGAGGATTCACTGGACTCTGATCCATGTGTTTGTGACCAAGATATTTTCTATTCCACAAACAATTAAATACTAGAAAAGAAAATTTTCTTTTCTAGTGAGCTTTGATACAAGAAATCGATGTTAGTTTTTTTTTCAAATAATAAAACAAGACTTCCACGCAGGATCAGTCTGAAAAATCATAAAAATTTCACAGTCAAAAAACAATCACCCCCGATGGGAGACGAACCCGAAATCCCAGGCTTCGGAAGCCAGTGCCTTTTCCATTGATTCACAGAGGCTCAAATCTTTGTATACAAAAAATTTTGTGTGTCATGCCAAAAAGACTTTCATTTTCTATAGCAATGTTAAAGGACAGAGTCATTGTTGTCATCGAAATTGCGCTGTTACAACTGATTCACCCCAGTTTCTCAAACCCTTCATTTTATTTATAAGATCAAACTCATATTTCGTGTTTTGATTTTTGGTGAATCGTCAGGAAGAGATGGATGTATATTTCATGACAAAACAATTTCCCGATATCATCAGGATTGAGAACATCTCCTCTCCTTGAATGGAAGGTTCAAGATTTAAAGCAATGTACAAAACAAAAAGGCTGATTATTGGAGTCATTTTTCATAATCATTTTTCATTTACCGTAACTGCTCAATTGAGACCCGTGTATAAAAATCTATTTATCCTAAGGGCAGAGATGCTTAAATTCTAATATGTAACTTTTTTCCACCTTCCATTCCTCTGTTGACATGTCGAAAGAGTGAGTCATCATTGTTTAGTCCGCTGTACTGTTAAAAGAAATCTGTCAATTGGGATTCGAACCCATAGTGTCACCGGTTGAGTATAAGAATGAATAAATGGATAACTATCATTTTTTCTTCTCAGCTTTGATTGAAGAAGTTGATACAAGTTTCACAAATGAGAGAAAACTTGACCCATTCTTCAACAGAAGGACTGTCTGACAAAAGTTATTTTATGTTAGTTGGCATAGATGTGGACACTAACAACGGCAGTCGAAACTGCGAGGCCGGTGTCTTATCCATCGGGCCACGGATGCTCACGTCAGAAATTCGTAAAAGCTAAAAAAGATACTATGTGTCTTTTGGTTTTGTGCTTGTAATGCTCAAAAGACAATCTTCACAATCCTTTATCAGGGAAAGTAACATCAACTTCTCAATTAAGGTTTTGCCGTTGAAATCATAGCCTAGAAAGAAGGTTCAGTTGGCAGATACTGACGCCATAACTTTTGGCGTTTCGCTCCAAATTTAGAAACAGATAAACCGAACCCGTATGGATTGGACCACAGAGGTGTACCTTAATCGCAAAAACGAAGATTTTCTCAAAACTTTGTTGGGTGTTATGATAAAACACTTTTCAGTTTTGCCAATTTAACGCTTTTTGCGCTGAATTTAGAACTAAACTATCGCCTGCAATGACTGCAGAACCCACCAACCGCGACTAAAGAGACCAATGTCGTATCCATTTGGGCATAGAAGATAACAGAGCTGTTGTGCAAATTTTATGAATTTTAAAGCTGTGTGTTAGTGTCAAACCAAACAATTTGATCATTTAAATACTATCTTCGCTACTGTAAATCTGAATTTAACATTAACTTCTTGATTAAAACCTATGTATAAAATCTATTTTGCCTTCCCACCAGAGTTGCTGACTACGCATGATTGAGCTTTATTTGCTTGATAACCATTTGATGAAAAACCAGATAAGGTGAAAGACTGTGAATTAAGAAAAAAAGAAAAATGTATTGAATTTCGTCACCGGAAGTAAGGCCAATAATTTATTAAGAGAATTAGTAAATTTCCTGTAAGTAACTTCTTTATTTACCCTCCATTGTCTACCGATATTTCAGTCATTGTTGCCAGTTTTCTGTACCGTTGGAACAGATTATCCTACTGGGGCTCGAACCTTTAGTGGATCAACAGCTTAAAAAGAAAACAGGGACGTTTTATATAAGCCATTTCCTCTTATTTTACCAAATAACTTGAGCAGATCTATCAATTGGTGGTCAGACGGATCGAAATCAAGGGTCAGTTTCCAGGAGAATTTCTTTTCATTGTTTAATCAATGTCCTCAGTCATTTGAATTAAGATGAGCTAGTGAAATGAGAACCACGAATGAAGCCTTGGAGGCCAGCTAACAACGTGAAAAAGTTTAGTCATTATTTAAAGAAATTTTTAGATGCTGAAATAAAACAATCGTTTATTACATCCGATGAGACTTGTTCCAACTTCTTAATACCCCAAAGCTGACGTCTTATTCATTGGACCTTGAAGTAAGGCTGCAAACAAGGCCTTAATGGATGCCCACAATCCTTAAAGATGGTGAATGCCCTCAATCCTTAAAGATAAAATGAGCTATTGAATTGAAAACCTGAAATAAAGACTGTGGACTGCCACCATTGTCAATGTTAGACCATTCGGCTATGAATTTGAAAATGATATATGGCTAGTACCTTCAACTGATCTTGGGGCAGATGCCGCACGCACAGAGCCATAGAGGAGCACTACGAATACATGAAAAGTGAGTTTCTGGATGATATGCTAAAGTATTCGATCATTAAAAACTATATTTAATGCCGTTAATGTATGACCGAGAAATTTCTTGATAAAATTGATATAATGTATTCATTTTCATTTGAATTATGAGACGTGAAGATGATGTGACAGTTCATTTTCCCACCGAGGGTCAGTCCAGAAAATCTAAAGTCCGCAGTTTTGAAATAAATTGACACTTCAGACATAAGTTCAATCAGCATTTACTTAGGGAGCTGGTACCATACCACTTGAGCCACGAAGGATCACAACAGCCTTTTCTAAGAGAAGATTTTAAAAACTTATTTTACAAGTGGGTAAAAGTTATATCATGTTCGAAGGTGTAAAAGCAAATAACCCAGGCGGGAGGCCAATGTCTTATCCATTGGGCCATGGAGACTCATGCTGACGTGACGAAAAGGCCAATAAGAAAAACAAAAAAAGCATTGTATATAGCTTTAAGTTTTGTGTATACCAGAGAGACTGATCATTAGAGACATTCTTTACGGTCTTTAATATGTGAACATAACATTAACTTTCTATTTAAAATCTGTGTACAAAAACAGCTTTGCCTCTCGGACGTTGCTGACTGAGTATGTTATAGCATTCTTCACTGGATAATTATTCGACAAAATATCAGCAGAGATGACATACATTACATTAAAAAAATTAAAGGATCAAATCCACTCACTGAAGTCAACCCAGAACTTTATTATATGAATTAGTAAATTTCCAAAGTTCAACTCTCTTATCGATTTTCATTCTCATACCGACGTGTCAAAGGACTGAGTCATCGTTGTTCGTTCTCTGTGTTGTTAAAATGAGTTTGTCAATCGGAATTTGATTGTGTCAGTAATGCTACAATAGAAAGCAAATTCGCCGTCACGGTCAATAACTGAATAACCCTAGTATCAAATTTTGAAGTCATGTAAAAGTATTCCATCTAAGAATATATATGGTCAGAGTAAATGTCATTTATGACATCACTGACGTTTTAAACTGGAAACATCTAAATCAGAGTTAAAAAAAGAACATCTAGAAATATCTAGATTCTGAAAAAAGTAGAATTTATAACATCACTGGCGATTTCACTGGAATCCACCTAAAATAGAGTAAAACACATCTAGTAATATCTAGATTCTGAAAAACCTAGATGTTCTTAATAAACCCACCAAAAATAAGGCCCCAGAAGAGGTTGAAAAGGTTTCTTAAAAAAAACAAAACAAGCAACATTTGTAGCAGGTTTCTCGGAAAGTACTGGTGGCCTATGGACAAGACGATATAGTCAGGAGCTCTGTAATTTAGGAACAAACACATACATGTATAGAAAAAAAAGATAGAACCATTTGCCATCTTTGATGGCTAGGGTGATTCATTATTTCTTTTAAAAAACATTGTTTTTTTTCTGCCAAATCACCGAAATCAACTTGCACAGCTCTCTCCGCTGATGGTCAACAGAGTCAATTGTCAAGGATCCAATGAGGGTTGGCTGGAATCGATATCTGATAGAATCAGTATATTTTCTATTACTCAATTGATACGTCTGAGACTTGTAATTCCGAATTTTCCCGAAGCTGTAACGTATTTACAATAACGAATAACTTTGGTATCAAATCAATTCTTAGAAATTAAATGTCAGCTTTCAAGAGAATCTCATACACCGCTCAAGTAATATCTTCATTTATTTGAGATAAGAGCATGGAATTAAAACTTGGAAGTATGCTGACAATGTCAAGAACTTCGATATAAAATCATTTACTTTTAAAATGAAAATAAAATTCTATCTCTCCCCTGTTGGGACTTGAAATTGCATCCCCTCGATTAATAAATCTATATCTCACCCATTAGGCCAATTAGGGAAATATTCACGAGATTCGACTATAATAAAAGTTAAACAGAAATTGACACCTCTGATTGAATTTGACTCCGCGATTCTTAAGTTAGGGGGCCGGTACCGATAGGGTCACGGAGAATCACAGCAGTTTTTTTTAATGGTTTACAAACTTCTTCTATCACTACGACGAATGTTATATATTTTTCCTAACGGAACTCGGACCCCCAATTACTAGCTCCGGGTGCTCACGTAAGTTTACTGAAAGAGATGTTATGTTTCCCTGAGTTTTGTGTGAGTTATGGCGGAAAGTTACACATATACACTCATAAAAGTTCCATGGAGTATGAAGATTTCTCCATCAATTTGAGCTGATGATTACCTCCGTGGCTCAAGGGATAATGAACCAATTATTTGAGCCGGAGGTTCCCTGGTAATGTTTTCTATTTTCCTAATTACTTCAAAAGAGAAAATTTTGATACAATAATTGTAATATATTCATGGATCCCTCCTTTTCGAAAGTTTTAATTGATCATCCCCAATCTGACACACAGCCAAAAGACGTTGGTCATGGGACAGTTTCTACTAAATGATTAACCAGTCCTGTTGGGTTTTCTTTTCAAGTCAATCACTGCTTCGATATGTTTAGTGGATAACCTGGGTGAGTTACTCTCCACCCCAAACCAAATATTTTCAAAAACTTTATTTTAGTTGATCGATAGAAAAACAAAGATTTGATTTTAGAAACTATGTCCATCCTATAAATGACTCCAGTTACTGGTCAGATGATAATTATACGTCTGTCATAAGTCTGTATGCCGTCCATGTTGGTTTTCTCTTTCTTCTTTCTTTTCTTTTCTCTTTCTCTTTCTCTCTCTCTCTCTCTCTCTCTCTCTCGCTCTCTCTCTCTCTCTTCTCTCTCTCTCTCTTTCTCACATGAACTCTTTCCGTTTCTCTCCGCCTCTTTTCTCTCTCTGGATTTTCTTTTGCTAAACTTGTTACTGCTTTGACTTTTTGAATGAAGGGGTGAGCAATTGAATGATAGGCCAGTGCAACAGTTCTCAAAGAGTGGTCTGCAGACCCATCTAATAAGTATTGGCTATTGAACGTATTCAGCTTATCAATACAAATATATAACACTGATATTATAAAAATCATTCTACATTTTGATTACTTAAAAAAAAACATTCATAGCTTAGAAACTGTTAATCTAAATGTTTTATTTTTTAAGTCCCCGAAACATTTACATGGAAAACAACTGATGATTCCATCAAGGGAAAATTTATACATAGTGTATATAAGATTGTAAATAAGTGACTGAAGTGACAAAAGATAATTCTTTGGATTTTTAAAAAAAAATTTAGTGTTTAAAGCTGTAAAAGCTTTCTAGACTCTCTATCTCTCTCCCTCTCCCTCTCTCTCTCTCTCTCTCTCTCTCTCTCTCTCTCTCTCTATATATATATATATATATATATATATATATATATATGTGTGTGCGTGTGTGTGTGTCTAAAGTGAAGGTTTCGATCCTATCTCGAGGTACTGGATGGGTTATTGGATCGACTATAGCCACACTGAAGAGTTTTGATGCAACAAACCAGCAGTCTGTTGGTGACACAATTATTAATTATTATATACATGTATATATATATACATACATACATATATATATATATATATATATATATATATATATATATATATATATATATATATATATATATACATATATATATATATATATATATATATATATATATATATATATAGTCTAAAAAGCTTCACAGCTTTAAACAATAGATAGATATATATTTTTAAATTTCCAAATATCTTTGTCATTTCGGTCATTCATTTCCCAATACATTTTAACTTAATCTATTTAATTTAATGCGTTTTCCCATCAGTGTTGATATTATGGTTATATGTGTGAATTTCTCTTGTTGGGATCATCTGTTGTTTACCATTTAACTGTTCCCAGGATTTAAAAACAAAGCAGTTATATTAACATTGCCTCAGCAATTACCCGAATATCTAACATGATGCAACTTTTTATAGATTTTCCTCTGTTTTCCTTCCATCTCCTTAGCGCTTTACGGTAACACTCAAGTTATTTTACATTTTATGACTATTTAGTAAGCAAAATGGATTAGAAGTATAGAATTCGCTTCCGACGAGATTTGAACTTGCTTCCCCTATCTTTGGGAGCCTGTTCGAAATGAACTAAACCTCACTGATCTTATGATAGAAATATGTCACGTTTTTGACCGTTGGTGAGTTAGTTGGTTTCTGGCACTCCAAAACATGCAGGAAGTCTTTCAGTTTCATGCCCAATTTGATGTATCCTATAATCTTTGAAGTTTTGAGAAAAATGTAGATAATCCAATGTTCATACTGTGGAACAATACTTTAGTAAGAATGATGCCGAATTTGAGTTGATTGTTAAAATACAGACAGCGATCATCCCGAAAGAATTTACACCGACTGTGTCTATTTATAAGAAATTGCAACGTCAAAACAGCCCTTCGCGGATAAAACTTTATTGCATTATTTATCATACGAATCATTGGAAGGAAAAGTGTGGAAAACCAAATTCCAAGTTTGTAAACTTTTTGGTTATCTTTTTTGTTAAAATTGGTAAATTGAGATTAAGACTGAAAACCCAGCGCCCGTTATGAGGATTCTTATTGGCTAGAAAATGTAAATATGCAAATTCTTGTTGTTCATAGCCGATCATATCTGATCAAAAAGCTGTTATTGCAAGCTGTTACCAGTCATTTGCTCTGTTCAAGTTTCTGTGTCTCAAAATTCTTTCGCTCATGATTAGTT
Source organism: Thysanoteuthis rhombus (assembly GCA_963457665.1). Taxonomy (NCBI): domain Eukaryota; kingdom Metazoa; phylum Mollusca; class Cephalopoda; order Oegopsida; family Thysanoteuthidae; genus Thysanoteuthis; species Thysanoteuthis major. Next base: position 18,561,587 of record OY735232.1, on the reverse strand, counting down.
AGTTTTTGACGAGTAGGTTTATCACAGCGTAATGGATATCGTGAGACGCATTTTATTAGTAAAGGTCCTGCTGTTTTTTGTTTTTGTTTAGATTTGATTTTTTTGGTCTTTTTCCTGATCTTCCCTCCCTTTTCTCGTTCATACCAGTTCTAAAAGAGCCACAAAAAGAATATTAACAAAACAATGGCAACGCCCTTTAAAAATATCATCATTTCCACGTCTCAGTAATCGTTATTGTTGTTATTGTTATTACTTTAAGACGTTCATTACGAAATGATCAGATTGACAAACCTTCCACTTACAAAGTTGCTGTCTTCGAGCGTGCTGTAATAATTGTAAGCTGAGATGTTGACAGCTGAGAAATGGCCCTCAAAGCGATGAGAATGAATATTAGCATCTATAACGAGGTTATTACAGCAAAATTAACCATGCCACGTGCACATGAAAGAATTATGCAGCGCCTCACATGGAGAGACCACAAGACAGCACAGTACATCCAGAAGAAGACAGTAGTCAGGGATATCATAGAATCCATTAAAAATCTCAAATTGTAGTGGGCTGGCCATGTTGGAAGAATGGCGGACAACCGATAGACATCCCCCAAGATCACATGCGCAAACGAGGCCGACAGAATATTAGATGGAGAGACAAATTCAGAAAGTACTGGTTCTGCAACGCCCATGATAGAGAAGTGTGGCGAATCCTTGGGAAGGTGGACGTTTAAAAACTGATGATGATGATGGAATAATCTATTTTTACCTCTGCCAATCGAGTTAGAAGAGGTATATGGATTCACTGAGGTCTGTCTGTCTTTCTTCCCACACAGTATCTCCTAAGGTTCTCGATTAATTTAGAACGCAAGAATAATCGATAAAAATTCAATGAAGATCCATTTTTACAGTTACCTCCTTTATTTTTCAGTCTACACAATATCTCCAACGTTTCTCAATGAATTTCAATGACAGTTTGTAGAAGGGTGGACCATGAAGTAAGAGACATTTGATTAAATTTGAAGGTGGATCTAGGAATCCCCCCGTATCCTAGCAGTGTATGAACAGATCTTCATTCACTCTTCAATTAGTGTATAGCGTTGGCAGAGGTGTACGCTCTTTGAGTACTTTGTTCGACATTTCTTCCCATGTGTGTGTGCGTACTTGTTTATGCCCCCACCTCTCTCTCTCTCTCTCTCTCTCTCTCTCTCTAGATAGATAGATAGATAGATAGATAGATAGATGGATAGATAGATAGATAGGGCCTACTGGATGTTGAGATTGTCTCGTATATCCCACCGGAGACAGTCGGTTGTGTTCAAGCCGAGATTTTCTTGAAGATATAAGTCTGGATTTCGAATGTTTATTTTCAGAGCCGGTAAAACCTCCTCATTTTGAAGACTGTCACATCACAATCTTTCTATTTTCCTCCATTTGACCTTTCCAACGACAATGTTAAGAACAGTAACTATCTGTTCAGGCATTTCGTTGTGGAGTGATGGTTAGCAAGCTAATTTCGAAGACTATTCGATCCTTATGGGATGCATAACTTAGGGGTTCGTGCTTGACTAAGTTTAGCTCAGTTAATAAATTATATCGTAATTATGTAAGAGAAAGTTTTGGTTGTGTTCGTCTGTTATACAATAAAAAGTACCTAAACATGGGTGAAGCCCAAATTTGGCATGCCTACTGAATGGACCTGGGGGAACCTTCGAAAAAAGATTTTTTAAAGGGGATTTCATTTGCAATGTAACTATAATGCAGTATTGGAGAATATATGTATATATATATATATATATATATATATATATATATATATATATATATATATATATATATATATATATATATATATATATATATATATATATATATATATATATATATATATATATATATATATATATATATATATATATATATATATATATATATATATATATATATATTCCACTACTGCATTATAGTTATATATATTCTTGTTTTGGATGTCTATATATAATTCTTTAAGGGGTGTAAAGTGAAGGGACACCCATTCTTTAGGGGGTCAAACGTGAATGGGGACTTCCTTCCCCTGTAAAGCATCGAAAGGGACGAAAGACCTTCTCCCCTTTTGAAGTTTGAATATTGATGGGAGACTTATTCCCATCCTAATGTGTGAATTATAAAGGGAGCTCCTCCGTTAGGCTGTCAAAAGTGAAGGGAAACTTTTCCCACATTCTGAGGGGTTAAATTGGATGGAGACCATCCCAACGTGTAGACTTTCCCTTTTAAGGCGACAAAAATGAACAACATACCCTTCCAATAAAGAGTCAAAAGTGAGGGAGATTTTTTTCACAAATCGAAACATTTTGAGAAAAAGAGCATTTTTAAGCATTTTTCGGAGGGGTTTTTATTTACAATTTAACCAAAACTGGACTCTTACTTCATATATATATATATATATATATATATATATATATATATATATATATATATATATATATATATATATATATATATACTAGCCGGATAACTTGTCCCTTGAACAGGTATTCAGCTAGTAAATATATGAGGGAGACATTTATTAAGGATTACTTAATTTTGGCAATAGTTTCATCGTCCATCTCTTTTTGTAGGTTGCAGAGACCCTAACAATTAACAGCACGAGAATGGATTAAGCGAATTGAGTTCAAATTCCGACCACGACAGATAGTATTCTCTTCGTACTAATGCCCGAGGGAGATCCATAAATCCACTCCCTCCAGCTATGCATAAATAACCGAATTAACTGAGCCTTTCAGCCTTTGTACCCCCCTCCCCCGGGTAAAGTTTGATTGCTCCATACACTAGGCTTTCATTCCTTGGTTGGCAACCAGGCTACACGATTCTCAAACCGAGTTGAAGCCCCTGGTTCCACTTCTCCCAATAGACCAGATAAGGATTACTCCTTACAGATGGTATCATTTGACCTATGACAACCAGTCACGTGCTACTTGGAAAGGAGATGAACAACGCTAATTAACTCCTTCTGTCAGGAGAAATGCCATGAAAAGGAAGTAATCCACATGACATCTTGACGATCCATTTAATCATTCGTTGAATAGAAACTGGTAATCGAAGCCTTTGGTTTCAAAGCGCTGTTCAGCCGAATCCTGGAGGAGCAGAATATTTCAGTGAGTTGAAATCGATCTATCCTCTTGATAGAAATAAAGTTTCGATAACATGACATATAATCAACAAAGTATTTCCTGCTCAAAAGCAACAAAAACCTAGTTGAATTTAATAAAAACTTTTGACATTTATCCCTTGATGTAGGAAAACAAAATCGAGGAAATATCACCAATCACTAATTTTAAGAGACAATATATCGTTTCTTAATATTTTGGAAAGAAATAATTCTTATTGAAGATTTTTCACTATTTTTTCCTGGGGAAACAACTGAACGTTATTTTCAAAGTTTAAACGGTATTTTTTTTTTTTTGATGTTTTTTTTTTCAAATGTGAACACTAATTTAGAAAAAAAACCAATGATACATTGCTTTCTATATTTTGGAAGAAAACAATTCTCAAAGAAGATTCCTTCCATTATTCTTTTTAGGGAGCAGTTGTGCATACCTCTTCCATCATGTTGTCGGCAATACAGGAAAACTAAGATAAAAAGTCAAAACTCTCAAATAGTACAAAACCAAAGACGAATCAGAATTTGAAATTGTCTAGCTTTGTTTTTATGTTTTTAGTATTTTGATATTCGAGAAAATTGAAATTTAGACTGAGTGGTTTTCACTGATCAAAGGTGCTTATTGATATTCCTATTTGCAATTCCTCTTTTGAAATCATTTTTCTTCTTTGTGGCCATAGCTTTCTCTGTCTTCAACGCATCAGATAATTTCCATACCATTCGGTGCAGACAAGTCATTGGATTTCGAATAGCATTAAACCTCAAAGGTATGAGAAAAAATACATTTTATATGAAATCATCATCAGCAGCAGCAGCAGCAGTAGCCTTTTAGCAGTCATCGTTGGACGTAGAGCTTCCCTAAGATTCGCCAAATCTCTCTATTGTGGACGTCACGGAGCCAAGACTTTTTGAACTTATGAAGTTCGTAACGCTATTTTATATCCTGTCAGCCCCCTGTTTTGCACGCGATCTCCGTGGATCCACGTCGTGAATCGTGATGTCCAGCGATTCCCTGCCATTCTCGTAATACGGCTAGCCCATTGCCATTCGAGTTTTCTCATGGATTCTATGATATCTCGGACTCCTGTTTCTTTTCTTATATATTGTGCTGTTTTGTGATCTCTCCCTCATATTTTGAATATGAGTTTCTCGCGTGAACGTTGCATGGTTCCCAGTCTAAGGGTCAGTCTTTTGTTAGGTTCTATGTTTAAATATCGTGGACGCAAAAAAAATCTCAACTCAAAAGTCCAGGGACACCAATGGTCGGGATGCATTTGTCCGGGGCGTATTTGTCCAGGATACAAATGTCCTTGTACTACTCTTCACATCAATATGGTCACTTGCACGCTCAGCATTGCAACTTTACTTATATTGAAGATATGAAGCAGCATATGAAAAATCTGAAGGGAAAATACAATTCTGAGTAAAATGTTCACGTCTGAAAGACAGTTGCAGGTAATCTTAGATTGTATTATTCCAATTTCTAATGTATTAAACTTTAGTTGTACTTTTTTTTAAATTCTAAACATTTCTTGGGGTTGGTGATGAATTATCCTATCGACCAATTGACTTCGTAACCAATTTACCAGCGACGAATTGACTGAACATCATATCACGACAGCATAACACATCTTTTCGAAAATTTTTCTCTCTTATTCATTTTTGACCACTGCTTACATCCATCTTAATTTTTACTTCTTTTTTTATCATAACTCAAGCCTAACCGTCAATTCATGATACGTGGATCGGAAGTAGATACCATGTTTGGTTAGTCTCCTAATAGAGACCAACACATGATTAATGTCTTTTGGCAGCATGCCATGTTAAGGGTGATCAATTGAAAATTTTGAAAAATAGATGATAAAAAGAATAAGCCACTTTTCATATCTTTGTTGAGCAGTGGTCACTAAAAGATTCTGAATTTTTAGAAGTAAGTTTTGCAATTAGCAATCTAACAGGAGTCTACTGATAGAATCTTTGAACACCAGAGATCAGTATTATATTAAATGATAAAACTTGACTAATTTTTCCAGAAAGGAGCAGTCTAACAAACTTTGTATATTCCCCACTGTTGAAAATTAAACACCTACGACGGGAATTAAACCCGCAATCCCCGGTTTAGGAGGCCGATGTATCCTACGACGGAGCGTCAAAAAGGATTTTACGTTCCTGAAAGCTTAATATGTTTGCATCATGCTCCCCCCCCCAAAAAAAAAATTGATCATTAGACACAATCTTTATTGTTGTTATTCTGTGAACATAATATTAATTTCTTAATCAAGACCCATATATAGGAACTACACCGCATCGCGAAATAGTTGTTTACTGCTTATGCACTGATTTCTTTGTACGAGAAAATATAAGGAACTTGAATTTTTCCCCCCTTTAATAAGGATCAGCATTCTTACACGGATAATCAATCTGACAAAGAAATATGTAATACCCATGTTTGAAAAAATAATCTCCTCCGATGGGAGACAAACCTGGTATCCCCAGATTACGAGGCCGGTACTTTATCCATTTGGACACGGAGGCTCATCTCTGTTTACAGAAAAAGCCAAAAAGAAAATTATATATTGTTTCATGTTTTGTGTGTGTCATGCTAAAAAGACTGATTATTACGGACATTCTTCACTGTAGTTAAACTGTAAAATTTACGTTAACTGCTCAATTAAGATCCATGTATAAAAAACAAACTATTCACTTTCCGGTCAGTGTTGTTTGAATTCTATAATGTAATTCATCTTCTACTTCTTTATCGTCATGTCAAAGGACTGACTCATTATTGTTAGTCCTTTGTTTTGTTTAAACGGATTCGTCAATTGGGATTCAAACCCACAATAGCCGTAGTGAGGACGAACTGGTTACGTAAAAAAAAGATAAGAGAATGAAAATGTTGATTGAAAGTTAAGCCCATTAATGGCCATGATATCATTTTTAATGACTTATTCAAGATTTATTTATGCAAGCTTTGATACACAAAGTTAGTTATTCGTTTTTCCACAGAGGATCCGTCTGAAAATGTTATATAATGTCCCTTGTGTGAAACGAATGACACAACATATGTGATTTCAATCTGCTATCCCCAACCTTGGAGGCCAGTAGCTTATCCATCAGATTATAGAAATTCATGACAGCTTCTAGCGAAGATTCTATGATTCACAAACTTATTTCCCTGCCGGAAAATAGTTATAAAATATCTGCAGACAAAAAAAGTAATCACCTCCATCGGGTATTGAACCTGCCATCCCCGGCTTAGGCGGGAAGAAAAATATTGTTACTAACTTTGACGGGTATCAAAACCAAAACCATAAGCATCAAACTTTGGTGTATTGCAAATGCAAAAAAACAAAGATTTTCTTCGAACTTAATGGGTGTTATGATAAAACATCTTTTCATAAGAAATGATATTTACTTCTATTGATATATGACCGCAAATAAATCAATCCGTAGTTCAAGTATCATTAAATAAAATATGATTATTTTTGTGTGAGTTTTGATATACAAAGTTGATTATTCACAGTTTCTTTCACTAAAGTTGCCATATAGATTGTCGAATTGAGCTGAGATTTGGCGCTGGAGACTCTTCAGACAAAGGTGCAACTTTTGTTCACATCAAACGATAAAAAGTGTCCTTACGACAATCACGAATTAAGCCGTTCCTGCTTCGAAAATTGACTCCTATCATTTCAAGTGCAGAGACTAAAACAATCTCAATTGGTTCCAGATACGATAAAAGATAAATTGAATGAATAGAGATTTTTAAAAAATAGCCCCTTTCAAATTTATTATGGGCACAAGAAATTGCATTTTAGCTAATCAGTTGACTCCGCCTCTTTAATATAAATGGAACTGTTACTATATAATTATCTGTTTGGTTAATCTAGTTATTTATGCCGTGAATAAAACCTGAGTTAATTGAATGCTTTGGTGTATTTGCTGATTATGCAAACTGCGATACTACCACAACAAGGTGGGGCCGAAGTTGTTGGTGCCTAGTGTAATGATTTATATTCTCAGTCCGACAAGTGCTATACGATACCCACCGTTTTAAAAATAACACTTCAATCTCAAATTGAATCAACAATTACCGGCCGGTATTTTATTTATTGGGTCACGGGTGATCGCGTCGGTTTTTAAAGAAAGGGGTTTATATTTCACGTTTCTTAATGTCCACAGAAAAAACAGTGAACAGATGTGGCATGAATCGAACCTGCAACCCCCGTTTCATTATGCATTAAGCCACAGAGGTTCACCACCATTTAATCATGTTTCTGTACGCACGATGCAAAAAAAAAAGGCTGATCAGAAGAGAACATCTCCACTGTCGTTAATATGTGATCTTTACTAACTTCTGAATTAAGACCCATGTGTAAAATCTACTTCGCCTCTCGGACAGAGCTGCTGACTGCGTATGATATAGTTTTCTCTGTAGGATAGTTATTTGGCAAAATCTTACAAAAGACAAGAAACTCTCAATACTAGTGGATCAAATCTCGTGACTGTTAGTTAGCTTAATATTTTATTAGATAAATAAGTCATTTTCCACTCTCTTACTTTCTCATCACCCTCTATTTATCGATTGTTATGTTCAAGTACGGACGATGTTGCTGGAATCGGGAATTGTACTGTTAAAATGCTGCTTAGTTATAATTCGAAAAAGTAAATTTAGTGTGGAGGATGAACTTATTTTTTATAAAAGCCATTGCTACGTCTTTTACCAAATCAGAAAAATAATCTACGTAGAACTCTCAGTTGATACGCAATAAGGTCCTATTTGGAAACACACAAAGGGGACTGACTTGATTCTGATCCCAAATGTTTTGGTAAGAATGATAAGAAACTTGAACTGCCTCAAACGTATTACTTGTCTCACGAGTCTTGAAATAAGAAATTGATGTAGGTTTCATGAATAATGAAACTCACCTCATTCTTCCACAAAAGTCTAACGAAAATTGTTTATTGTCCATAGTTGACAAAATATCACCTCCGACGGGAGTCGAACCCGCAATCCCCGGCTTAGGAGGCCGGTGCCTTATCCATTGGGCCACGGAGGCTCACATTTTTAAACCAAAACACATTACTGTACATTGCTTAAATTCTATTATGCAACTTTCATATTCGCCATCTTCTTCTCTATCCTCACGTCAAAGGACTGAGTAATTATCGTGAGTCCTCCTCGAAATTGTGCTATCAAAACAGATCCACCCGAGTTTCTCAAATTATCCGAGATTGAATACTTATTCCTTGGTTCAATCTTTAGTGAATTGCCAGGAAGAGATGAATGCATATTCCACGACAAAACGAATTCAATAATTGTCATGAATGGGAGGTTCAAGATGTAATACGATTCAGAGAACCAAAAATTGCAATATCTTCCCAAATCAAAAGGAAGGTTAATTGATTTTCCCGGAGGGTCATCATCGTTATTGCCGTCGTCGTCATCATCATCATTGATTCAAGAAGTTGGAGCCGTCATCATCATCACTATCATCATCAGTCTTTTAACGTCCCTCGTTGGGCATAAAACTTCCCTAGGATCCGCCACATTTCTCTATCATGGTCATCGCAGAGCCAGTATTTTCTAAATTTGTCTATTTCATCTCTCCATCTTGTATTCTATTGGCCTCAGTTTCGCATGTGATCTCGGGGTATCCATGTTGTCTGTCACCCTTGCAATATAACCAGCCCATTGCCATTTGAGTTTTCTAAAGTATTCGATCATGTCTCTGATCCTTGTTTTCTTTCTGATGTATTGTGCTATCTTGTGATCTCTCCGTGTAAGTTTGAGCATGATTCTCACATGCGCACGTTTCATGCTTCTCAGTTTGCAGGTTTGTCTTTTGGTTAGGTTCCATGTCTCAGCTCCATAAGTGACTATCGGGAGGATGCATTGGTTGTATACTTTCCTTTCTAGGATTATTAGGATTGCCTTGATTTTGAAGGTTGAGCTTGCTTTGTCGATGGCTTGCCATCCTCGGGTGATTCTCTGCTTGATTTCTTTTTCTTTTATGGAAGTAAGTTCCACAAATTAGAAAACTTGAGTCTTCTGTAGAGGAAATGTACAATAAAAGTTATATCTGGTCACAGTTGAAAAAAGGTACTCACCCCCGACGGGAGTCGAACCCGCAATCCCCGGCTTAGGAGGCCGGTGCCTTATCCATTGGGCCACGGAGGCTCATGACTTCATAGGAATCATTGTATATTCCTTCAAGTTTTGTGTCATGCCATAATGGCTGATCAGTAGTGACATTCTACATAGTTGTTAAACTTACGTTAATTGCTGAATAAAGACCCAAGTATAAAATCAACTGTTAGTCCATTGTCATGTCAAAGAAGTGAGTCATCATTGTCAGTCCTCTGTTCTGTTAAAAACAGATACGTCAATCGGTGTTCGAACACATTTTCCCAACTGCAAGGATTAACAGGTTGAATATAAGAAAAGATAATAAAATGTAAATGTTTCTTAAAAGATAATGGATCAAATCCCGCCACCGGCAGTCTGTCCAGTGCTGAATAAATTAGAATTCAAGATGTGTCTGTTGATGTGTTCGTCTATCATGCTAGAAAAGTACCTAAACATTGCTGCCACTAAAGATAATTCTGCATGCCTACTCAATGGAAATTGGTGGGGGGGGAGGATTTAAAACCAAAAGACTTCCAGAAAAATATTCTTGAGAGGGTTTTAAAAGAGGCTTCTATTTACGATTTGGGAAAGGTCGAAAGTACTTTCCAGCCATATACATATCTTCTTACTTTATATGTTTATAAATAATTATTTAAGGGATGTGAAGTGAAGAGAAATCCACAATTTAAGGAATCAACAGTTAAAGTGGCTTTATCTTATATTAAAATCAAAACATTTTGAGGGAAAAAAGCATTTTTCTTACATTTTGAGGGGTATTTTTATAATGTTACAATAATGTAGAACTGGAAACTTACTTTCCGTTCAATATATACATTTTATACATATCTGGGAGACGCATCTGCCTGTGCGTTCGTCTCTCATGCAATATAAAGTACCTAAAATGGGTGCAAACCAACCGAATTATTTATATATATATATATATATATATATATATATATATATATATATATATATATATATATATATATATATATATATATACCAGCCAAGATAGCCATTGGGCTTCGGAGACGAACGCTGGTTCATTGAAATTGAAGATACTGTTTCACAAATTTGTGTGTTATGCCAAGTGAGGGTTTCTTCCGATTAGTAACATCAAGGCTGCGCAACCGGTTACCAATGTATTTAAAATGTCTGGACACTATCTGGACAAACCTCGTACGGGTAAAATAGTAGGACAGGCTGGTCTCTCTAGTTAAATGACAAGTCTAGGAGAAGGACATCTTCTAAAATGCTTACCAGAAAATAGTAGTAACGGGTTAGCTCAATTGCCCGTCATCGACCTGGAACCAGCATGACCACAGAATCGTCATGGGGTGAGTTGGGGAAGACCTTTGTCTAACAATGTACCTCGAATGAATGAATGAATGATGATGATGATGATGATGATGATGATGATGAATGGTAGTTTAAACAAATAATTTTGATTTTGCACAAAAAAGAGAAGATCTGAGAATATTGCAGTACATTAAAATGACTCAAAATAAGTAATTTCATGTCTTACCAGTGACTAAAACATTTGAAGCAGTTGACAATCGACTTCTGAACTGATGTGATAAAGAAGTTGGTTGACATTGGTAATATAGTGGTATATGCTATTATTTAGATGAGTATTTATTGTGCCTTGCAAGTTAGAAACCGTCAAACAAGACTGTCACCATCAATATAGTCGACATAAACTAAGGTTTCTTCAGTTTTTACATTAGGCTAGCTGGATGGCTATGTATGTACACGCACAGGCCACATCAATGCAGCTCAGATGGGACTGAAGATCTAAACATTTACTCCTCATTATGTTCAGAAAAAAATACGATTTTGTTTTCGTTTTAAACACCCCCAAAATTGATTTTTACAATGTAAGTTCTCAGACTTTTGAGATCATCGCTCAACAGAAGGCGAGAGTAGTAACTTATTCATCACCATTTTTTACCAATTAGATTAATTGCTTATCCCAAACAAGGCATGCAGCTGGAATACGATTGTCATGTAACAGTTTCCATTGACCGACCAACCAGACCTGTTTATTACATATTTTTTTCATATCTTCTCTCAGATTATGAAACTTTATCTCCTGGTATTTATCATCGCCAACTTTGAATGATTTTATTTCCGCCCTTAAGTTGGCCCCGACTCTTTAGCTTCCCTTACACATTCACTCATCATACTACACAACAACAAAAGCACCCAGGGAGCACATAACCTAGCGTCGTACACTTACAAAAGTTGAATTAAAAATATGTTTATATAGAGCAAACCAAATAGAAGAGTTGACCAGAATTTAACCAATTCTCCCTTGGCTTATGTCTAAGGACTCTTGATAAGTAGTCTTGATAAGTCTGTTCATCAGAAAGTGTCAATGAGATTCATTGGGAATTTTTGAAAATGTTATGTAGACAGACATGGGCGATACATGTATCTCTTTGTATCCTCTTTGATGTTAGAGATAAATTAAAATTAAACGTTATACACGAATCAAAATTACGTTTCAAGAAATAAAGTTGATAAAATAATAATTTTACAATTGAAATTTGATCAAGCTCGATTAAATTATGCAATAAAGTCGTAATTTTATATTTTCATTGATAAAATCCTCTTTCATTTCAATTATTATAAATTTAGCAAACCATTTATTTTCACTTTCGATCAAGCGATTCGAGCCCAGAGCTATTATCAGAGTGGCACATGTCAGTGCCACGGAGACCTCTTGGTCACGCGCACAGCAGGAGCCAAACATGTGTTGAAACTTCCTCTTATGGACACATGATTCCTCTACGAGAAGAGTCGAAACAGAAAGACTCTTTCAGATTTCTGAATTCTTTAACAGAAACTCAAAGGAACAAATGTTTTCTTTTATCTGAAATTTCGAATAATAAATAAAAGTGTGTTAAAAATACGTTGCTCGTTTATATCTTTTCGCACTTCTTGTTGCCATCTGGAGGGTGAATAGGGTAGATTCTGTCCGAAATATGCACTTTAGCAAGACAGTCAATCATTGCTTCAGCAAAACGGTGTATAGTTACTTTTTAAGCAATATCTATGCTTGACATACATACGTATACACACATAAACTCATACATACACACACACAAACACACACATATATATATATATATATATATATATATATATATATATATATATATATATATATACATATACATATATATATATATATATATATATATATATATATATATATATATATATATATATATATGCAAACACAAACATCCACACACAAACACACACACATATGTAAACAGACTTTGTTGAAAATAACAGACAAAATCTGTCTATTTTTTGTCAGTTTTTCTAGTTAGCGTGCAAATTTGTTATTAATGTTATCGAAGTTGGTAGTTCTAAATCTTTAAACCATTATCAGTTATTATCAAGAACATGTGATTGCGGTATTAAACGAGTAACGAAGTATTATTTTTCGTTATAATTTTATATCTATATTTCCAGTGATCACTTTTTTTAACTGGCGTAATCATGAATAAATCTGCGTAAAATGAGTAAGTTCTTCTGTTTTCTTAATATTTCTAACATTTTATGTTCAAATAAAGGATGTAATATTCATTGTGCACACACACTCTTATATATATATATATATATATATATATATATATATATATATATATATATATATAAGCTTTACAGTTTTGAAGACTAAACATTATAAAACTTTTTCAGAAAGATTTTTTATGTCACTTCAGTCACCAATTTCCCAATGTTTGTCAATGCAATTAATGTAATTTTTCTCATTGTTTTTCTCCCCCTGTTTCCTGGATACTTTGTTATCATGTTACAATGTATAATTAATCACTTTAATCACAGTTGTTTACCATGTAACTGTTTCGGGGATTTTATATATATATATATATATATATATATATATATATATATATATAAGGAGAAACAAACTTTGAACTAAATGTATGTTTCAACAGAGGACTGCTCTTAGATATCTCCTGAGAAAGTTCAATTTTCGTCATTAATGCAAGAATATTGCCCAAATGGATAAGGGTAAGTAGAGACAGTTCTGAATTATGCTCGAACCGAATGATTTCGGTTAGCAAGCAAAACAACAGTGATGTTAAGAAAATAAGAACTGGATGGGATTTGAACCCACATCAATTACAATAGGAGCACCTATGTAGCCTAGGTCTGCGCTAACCAATTGAGCCACCAGATGTCTGACGATAGAAAGAGGTTGAAATTACACACTAGACTTATTCTGTCTCATATATATATATATATATATATATATATATATATATATATATATATATATATATATATATATATATATATATATATATATATATATATATATGTATATACATATATATATATATATATATATATATATATATGTATATATATATATATATATGTATATATATATATATATATATATATATATATATATATATATATATATATATATATATATTCAAAATGTTGAGGCACACCAATTTACTGACTTTTTGTAATGCAAATCAAAAAATGTACTGAATTAAAAATACTAACCAATCATTTTTTATGGGGTTTAATGCTGGATTCTGACTTGGCCAGCACATAACTTCATTGTATTGTCCCCGAACAACCGTTCGCTTGTTTTAGCGGTATGGCCTAATGCAATATCTTATTAAGCAATAAAAGCTATTCTTTCAGCTAAATTTCCTGGTACGTCTACAATTCACAGCTTGATCACCTTAAAAATGTACATCGACACCTACTTCCCAATAATGCTCCTCAAACCACGACACTACATCCACCAAGCGTCACAGTAATAAGTACGTAAGATTGAATTGTTACCCCGGATCTTTTTTTAACAAAAACAACTCAAAAACCCATACATTAGTACACTAAAAGTCATATATTGTTTACCCATATACTCATCTCGAAGGACCACCTAATCAGCATGGTCTACCCATCCCCGTCTAAATGAATTAAGAACAATACAATCCACCATGGTCATAAAAGACCCTATCATGGGCAATAAAACTAATGTAAAAATCAAGGTTTAAATCGAGACATCCATCAGAACACACTTCAGGATCCACTTACAGATAACTCCTACACCCAGTCCATACCCCTTGACATGTAACTTATAAACACCAACAAGATACACTCATTACAAGATCAACGAACAGTATAACAATAAAACGAAGGAAAATCTCCTCCTAGCGTAACAACACCTATAAATATTTCCCCAAATTTCCCAAACAGGAATCTAAAATATACATAATCATTCGCCTGAAGAGGCCCCAAGAGGGCAGAAACGTAAACATGTTTGTGTTGCGAACATACTTTCTACTATATTTCCAGCCCTACTCTAAACCATCTTAACACTTATAGTTTAAAGTTGAATGTATCGAACACTCTATGAAATAACTCCAACACATATCAGACATTGCTTTATTCTATATTATTTCATGCAATATTGCAAAGTTGACTTGCCCTATATATATATATATATATATATATATATATATATATATATATATATATATATAATTAGAGTGACTGTTTGCAAATATAGCAGTTTGCCTCCATTTAAAGGAGGAAACGAACGTTTATACACATGTTTCATAGATATAAACATTGACACGCAAGCACAAACACACGTGCATATATATATATATATATATATATATATATATATATATATATATATATATATATATATGTATATATATATATATATATATATATATATGTATATATATGATATGAATATGATGAATATATATATATATATATAGAGAGAGAGAGAGAGAGTGAGAGAGAGAGAGAGAGAGAGGAAATGCCTGACTTCAACAAATGTTGGCCGTTCTTTGAAGAATAGTGCAGCACCGTTTCTTTCATCCCAATATATATCCTCATTTGGTCTTGCCACGTCGTACTCAACTAACTTTAGTGAGCAACTCCCTCCTCACCAGCCTGCCTCTCTTTCCACCTCCCCCATATATATATATATATATGCATATATATATACACACATTTTGTTTCATACCCTGTACTTATATTTGTATACTTCGAAAAGAGACTGACCTCTAATTAGGAAAATAGTTTCATTCTGATTATATATATATATATATATATATATATATATATATATATATATATATATATGTGTGTGTGTGTGTGTGTGTGTGTGTGTGTGTGTGTGTGTGTGTGTGTGTGTCTGTCTGTCTGTTGAGGGAGAGAGGGGTTTCAGAAAATCAAGCCAAAAGGAACAGCAATATTATGAAACGTCTTGTTTATCCTTCAATTTATCTAAATGAGACTCAATTGATGAATTTATAGCCTGACACATTGTCTTTAGACGAATTTTGATCTGAATCTTTCACCATATAATGTACATGGGAAGTGAAGTTTTTTTTTTCATCATTAGAATGGCAGTTTTCAACCCAATGCAAGAACTATGTGTTAACGAGACTTAGTAGGGCGAAAGTAAAATAGAATATGCTTAAAGAAAAAACTGAACAAAGACAAAAGTAAAATTCGACGATAAAGTTCCCTCAAAGACCATAAGAATTGAAAGCGACGCTTTAGAAGAGGTTGACAAATACATTAATCTAGGGCGGATTATAAACTTGGAGAAAGACCATTAAAGCAAAATAAAACGACCAATAACAGACGGAAAGGCACCTTGCCGATGTGTTTGAAATGTAAATTCTACAATGAATGCATAGTACGAGCCATGACTAAAGGATTAAAAACATGAAAATTAACAAAACCCAGTTAAAATCGCCTAAAAAGAGCAATACCAGGCGGAGCTCTTGGAAATAGAAAACGATTAACGGATCAGACGGAAGACGAGGATGAAATACATCATACAAATAATCAAAGAACAAAAAAAGGAGATGGGCTTGACACTTAGCAAGAAGCGATGATAACTAATGGAGCAAAAGATTGACCGATTGGTGCCAAGGGGACAGTATTCGCAACAGGAAAAAACAGACACAAAATTGAAAGAGAGGTTTGCCGATCAGACATGGTAAAGCTTGGCGCAATCACGGTCGTCATGGAATGAGATATGACAGGCTTTTGTCCAACAGTGGACTTATAATGGCTAATGATGATGATTATGACTATGAAACTATATATATGTGTGTGTGTGTATGTGAGTGTGAGATGTTCTCGAAAACAAATCTGATGTACAAATTTAATGTACTTCTCAATAACTTCTCTCTCCCTCTCTCCCTCTCCCTTTCTCTCTCTCTCTCTCTCTCCCTCTCTCTCTCTCTCTCTCTCTCTCTATATATATATATATATATATATATATATATATATATATAATTGCTTACTTTAGGCTTTGCTCTTATCTTCAGATCAACTTCACTCATGAAGCTCCTCCTTCAAGGACTGGTAGAATTTATTTCGTTATTTTTAAGAAGGACATTTTTTAAATACCTAATGTTTCCTGACTTAGCTTTCATATTGAGACGCGTGTCGTCTTGTGATAAAAAAAATCTCAGCATACTTAAAGAATTCTCAGCGCATAAAACATTAGAAAAACATTTTTATTACTTTGAAAAAAAAGGCAAAGAGAAAAATTAAGAGCGGTTTTGAAAAGTTAGTCATCTGAGAAGGAAATAGTCAAATATTTTCGCTATTTTCGAGTAAATATAAACACTGAGCTCATCAAATACCAGAACTTAAATTAGTCATAATTTTAAAGGATAGTCGGGAGTAAAACATATTTTTATCTTTCATATCTTTTTAAAAATTCTTACTGGAATTTATTTTCATGTACTGGCCGACACTTCTATTGAGGAGCACTTTACAAAAATTATTAACCAAAGATTATTTACTCAACATAGAATGATTGGAAGAAAGGGGCTGGTATATTCACCATCATTATGAATCAACTAGCTTTTACCAGTGAAAAAATTCACGGGTGGACGCCGTAATGTATTTGGTAGAAATATTTACCCCTATTTCTGTGGAGTTCGAGCGGTTTCTTCGAATTCTATTACTTTCTTTTAGACTGAATGGTTCACTACTTTAAAACTATTAATAGAGTAAATGAATGCTCACGTTTTATCAGTTTAATCAAAAGGTGACTTGACTTAAGGGAAAATTCCATTGCTTCAAATGATGGAAAAAATGTATATTTATCGGTTGAATTGTTACCTTTAAGTAGATGTGTCCATACTTACAGTTATCAAAACATACAGAAAGAGTTACATTGTTCCGTATGGAGTTATTTTTTTGATACTCATGGGTTTCATGGTTTCGATAATTTGCGGTTCAGCCTCAAATAATTTTATGGGAATTTTATTCGTAAGCTAAATTGCTACCTTTAACCACGCCATGAAAATATGCTGCACACTATGAAAAGAACATAATAAGTTCATGAAATTATAAATGCACCATGATAATATTCGTGTTGTTAATTTATCATACATGTTGAATACTCAAAATTCGGTTAGTAGAACAGTATTTTAGACATTGGTTTTCTCCAATTTATCATTATCATAATCATCATCATCATCATCAGCAGCAGCAGCAGCAGCAGCAGCAGCAGCAGCAGCCTGTTAACGTCCGTCGTTGGACATAGACCTTCCCCAAGATTTGCCAGACTTCTATATGATGGGCATCACAGAGCTAGTACTTTCTTAATCTAGCTAGCTCGTCACGCCATCTTACTTCCAGTCAGCCAGTTTTGCATATGAGCTCTGGGGATCCACGTGGTAAGTCGTGATGTCCACCGATTGCCAGCAATTCTTGCAACATGGCCGGCCCATTGCCATTTAAGTTTTCTAATGGTTTATATGATATCTCCAGTATTTCCCTTGACATACTGTGCTGTTTTATGATCTCTCTATGTGATCTGAAGCATGATCCTCTGATGTGCACGTTGCATAGTTTGATGGTCGATCTTTTGGTTAAGTTCCATGTTTCAGCTCCATAGGTGACTATTGGCATGACACATCAGTTGTATACTGTTCTTTTTAGGACTTGTGGGTTTTTCTTGTTCTCAAAGGTCGAGTTTGCTGAACCGAAAGATTACCAACCTAGTTTGTAAATAACAAGACAGCCAAAAACAAAAAACAGCCCTGATCTACTAAAAAAATACTTGTATGCAAAAGTATCTTTTTTTTTCAAAACCTTATGTCAGATAGTCATTTTCATCTACATTCTGACGAATAACTTCGCATCCACACACACACACACGTATATATATATATATATATATGTGTGTGTGTGTGTGTGTGTGTGTGTGTTTGTGAGAACCGAATTATTCACAGAAATAAGAGAAATAACGACAATGATAGGAAAATTAAATGAGCCCTGGATGGAATGTGAACCCACATACGTTTTCCATGGAAGTACCTATGTAGCCTAGATTTGCGCTGATTGATTGAGCCACCGAGACCTTGACAGTAGTGGGTAAAATAGAGAGTGCTCAACCCTGAATAAAAGAGCGTTAATTATTGTGTCATCCGCAGAGAGTTGTTTCGTTGCATTACAACTCTCCAGTGTGGCTATAGACTATCCATTATTCCACCCAGTACCGCGAGGCAGGATTGAAACCTTAGCTTCAGACCCGGAAGCTAGTATCCTCACCCTAGTCCACGGAACTGGATGGTCAGTAAGGTTGAATTGAATATATTACTCATCCACCAGAGTGCTCCATTCTATGTTGGAATAGCTATATATATATATATATATATATATATATATATATATATATATATATATATATATATATATATATATATATATATATATATATTCCCATAACCGCAAGTCACGTACTGCTACGAGTGGTACAAGAGATTCACAGAATTGCTTCAAGTGGGAATGTAACGTACACTTTTTTTCCTCGTTCACTATTCTGTTAAAAATCTTTCATTTTATTTCATTTTACTTGATATTACGTTTTTTTTGCTTTTTCTTTGTTTCACTTCCTTTGTTTCACTTCCTTTGTTAATTATTTTTGATATTTTATCAAACTCACAGCAGATTGAAAAAGCTTATTTTGATAGATCAGCTTCAATCGGCAAGTGACGTGTATGAAGAAGAAATTAGTACGGATACATGTGCACAGACTTACATACATATATACATATATACATATTTATTATGAATGTGTTATATTACGTTGAAAGTCTATTTGAAATTATCTACCGTTATTACACGCTGAATGTATGATTTGGCTTTGACAGGGAAAATAGATTGAACTTTCTGACAAGTAAATGTAACCCCCAGAAGAAAGAATGAAAAAAGAAATTTCCCCAAGATTTTGACCCCTAAAAGTGAAAAATGAAAGTTCCTCATTGATTTAGACCCTTAAAAGTGAAAAATATAAGTTTCCTCTAAGTGATTGACACAAGCTCAGCTGCCAAAATCCCATGCTTTGGAAAAATGTACCTTGAGCATACTTAAAAAAGCACTGATCAAAATACTGCTTTTCAAAGTATCCATGTTTAATCAATAAACGTAGCGACATGAGACATTAAAAAGGTTTTTGCTTATTTCTTGATAAATAACGCTTTTTCATCTCTGACTACTGTGTTGAGAAAAAAGAATACCAAATATTTTTTATTACGCCATCAAAAAGAATTTTTTTACCCTAGATAAATTATTATATAAATAGACCCCCTGATTTGAGACGCCCTAAAACATATATTGGGGCGTGGTTTTCAAAAATTAATTTTTTATAACCTCTTTCTGGGGATCTAATCCATACTCACAGAATATTTAAAGGATTTATGTCAAATAGTCTTGTGGTAGGGGAGTACATACATACATTTATACATACATACATACATACTAACAGGCAGACTTTTGGCGAATTACAATAAGATGAGCGAAATTCAAGTATTAAGCATATTTCGCTTAATTCCAAATAATAGTTTCAAACAGTAACTTTGATAGTAATTATGTTAAAACTAAAAATAATCCACCACTCTTGACAATTCGTTGAACCAAGAAACACGTGTTGGTGAGTTTCTCTTCCAGATGTTTAGTTTAGTGTGTGTATATATATATATATATATATATATATATATATATATATATATATATGAATATATAAATACATAGATATATATACATATATATATATATATATATATATATATATATATATATATATATATATATATATGTATGTATGTATTGGAATGGATTACGGTTGATCCGACAATATGAGATTGAATGACAATATGAGGAGACTTGTTAAAACAAATGAAGTATTTGATTCAGTTGTATCGTTCATCTTTAGGAATTTCATCAGTTTCAACAATTCTTCCAATATTTTCATCCAAATTTTACATATATATGTACACACATATACATATATATATATATATATATATATATATATATATATATATATATATATATATATATATATATATATATATATATATATATATATATACTGCTTGTAGTCATTACAATACCTACCCCACCCTAAATCAAGCTATACATGCGTCGTTGCACGTAGTCAGGAAGTCCCGGTGCACTCCAGTGACATTGTTTCTAGAGTCTTCGGGAATAGAGTAGCGGAAATACGTCGGTCTACCCTTGGCTCTTTAACTTCCGGTCTATACTGTAGGAGAAAATTGGCGCAAATTTCATTGTACTCACTACTTTCTCCTTTATCTACCCCACCAACCCTTTCATTGACCACCCATCTACTTCTCAAGTTGAAAATTGTTGCCAAAATTCTAACGAATCAAGAATTCCGAGAATTAACGCAATGTTAATGTATTTTTTTGACGAACTCGAATGAGGTTGTTTTTACAAGTATATCGATGTACTATATGCAATAAGATCCCTACAAGTTATCCTTAGAAAGGCTCTTTCGATCTGTGCTATTCCAAGTTGGTTCTCAGTTAATTTTGTTTTTTCCATGATTCGCATACGTGAATCATTCATCGTATACTTTACCTGAAAGATACTCCCGGAATTCGTCACAGCAGCTAATCCTTTTGTTTAGATCCGTTTAAAATAATTTTCTCTCCAACATAATCATCATCATAATCAGATGCAGCAACAGCAGCCATCATAGATCCACTGCTGAACAAACGCCTTTCCCATCTCCTTCCATGACCACTGCAATTGCGCTAACTTTTGCCACGACTTACCTGCAAACCTTTTCAACTCATTCTTCCATCTTGAGTCTGTTTTTTTCCTTCTGCGTTTACTGCCCCATGGACACCAATCGGTCATTTTTTTGCTCCTTCAGTAGTTATCTTTTCTTTCTAAATGCTTAGCCTGCTTCCATTTTTATTGAAGCACATTAGAGCTTTGAAAATGATGCCTGTTCTCTTTGATTTTTGGACTCAAAATAACCTCAGCTAAATGTCCATAAATTTGGAATTAACATTCTAACTTTTTTTATGCTTGCATCATCATTGCAGCTGCTGTTCATTGCTCAGTAGTTGCATGGAAATTGATTCCACTTAATATAGGCATCTTTGATTTTCCATGAATAAAACTGATGTCATTCTGATTAAAAGAATGAAAGAGTTGTAGAAAATTGACTGAAAAATAAATTTTGTTCAAGGTATGCATCTTTTGTTTGCAGTAAATGCATTTATACTAATATATTTGTTTGATTGAATTCTCTGCAAATAATTCTCTGTCATTTTTAACAGGTATTATGTTAGTTATAAAATATTTGCTGGGCAATGTTTAGTCGATTTTCTTTTCCTAATCCAATGCTGTCTCCTTAACTTTTTACCGCCAGAAGCATCAATCGAATTATAAATCCATTTCTTTCTACCAATTGAAAGAATCATCTGCAGACAAGATGTTTTGGAACTGATACTCAAAAAAGTTTGTAGACCTTAGGGAAGGCCTTCATCCAATAACAAACTATGTATTCTTCTCATCTTTGCTGGTAATACAACTTTTCGGCCGATTTATAATACGCTATTCTTCTAGTGTAATATGTATTCCTCCTCTACAAAAGAAAATCCTTTTCGTTTGTCTCTTTCTCCAATGGTTAACGTCTGAATATTTCGGTTATATACCGTTTTTTTTTTTTACTTTGCACTACGGGGAGAGAAGACAAAGAAAAGAGACTATCTTTTCTTATGGATATTACATATTACGCCTCAAGAAGGCCGTAAAATGAATCGGCTGAAACATGGTGTTAAAATCAATGACGAGGAGAGGAGATTGTTTGTTTATCTTAGTCTGGAACAAGTTACAAGAGTGGGAAAATCGGTGATATTTAAAACTCACTTGATCCTCACAGAAGCAATGGTCTGAAAAAATAGGTTGCTAACCAGTGTGAGATATTGCATCATAACTGAGAAGGGCGCTAGGAGGGAAATTTGCCCATGGGGAGGCACCGATGATTAAAATAACGTGTGATAAGGCAATGTAGAGATCTAAATGAACAATGAATGCAAAGAGTCTCATTTAGATCTTCATTGGTCGATGGATTCGGAATTTCAGTAGAAAACAATGTGCAAAATTTGTGCTATTCACAACATTTTAGCATAAACATTTGGAGTGTATATTCGGCCAGAAATCTGCGTTACAAGAAATAAATCACTTTATCACAGCTTGTTGCTTACGAGGTTCTACGATGAGGCAACGAATATTCGTCATCAGAGTGTTTGAAATAGTTTTACCTAATTTTCGTACATTCTTCATCAGTCTGGGAAAGTATGACTTACGAATATGAGTAAACTCAGATATTCCCGCTTTATCAAAGTTGACTTAACGCCAATGTTTTTGCTCTTATGAAAAAGGCAAAAAGTGAAAATAAAGTTTAAGCTATATTTTTCAGCGAACTATTATAAAGATAACGCCAACCTTTTTCACCTCTCTCTCTCTCTCTCTCTCTCTCTCTCTCTTTCTCTTTCTCTTTCTCTCTCTCTCTTACACCTTAGCCTGCTTACCTTTCACCTTTGGAACCCCTGACGACCCAGCCTAACATCCAATTGTCACCACTCTTGGTCTGGGAACGCTCGAAAAAAACCCATATAAATCAATGGTTGTTGCTTTTTCGGCTTCCAAAAATGTTTTAGAAGAAAGCTCTACTTGCAGACAGCGGGGAGAACTTGTATTATTTGTAACTTTTCTATTAAAGCTGTAAAACTTTATCCTCTTTATCGGAGTGTGAGAAATTTAATTACCAGTCGCAGTGAATCATAGCAGATAAATTCCTCCTGTGTGAACATAAGTCATATTTTTATCTATAAAAATTACATCTGGTTAACTCATCAGCGATACGGTCACTTCTGTGTCGTTGGAACTGTATTGTTGAAGAGCAGGTAAAAATCCACCCTTTTAGCATACTTCAAAAAGTATCTGAATATCAGGATGTACCAAGTTTTCTACAGACCTTAATGCTAAAGGTTATTTCAAGCGCCCATATAAAGACTATCTATGACTCCATTATATTATCAATATTATTATCACATTAGCATAGAACCCGTCGAAATGATAATTAACATTTTTGTTGTATTATGGTAACAAACAAAGAAGTATACACAATTTAGATCTGATGGTAAATTCAAACCAAAATTTCAAGAGTAAAACCAGTAATCATTTTAGTTTTGATGCTTGTGCTTTGTTTTTTGTTTTTTCAGTTTTTGTGTTTTATGTTTTTAAATTTGCTGCGATGAGAGGATAAAATACTAATTTTTTAACTACAAAAAGTGAAAGTCGTATTATATTCGATTTCACATTGTATTCAAGTATATACGGCAATAAACATCAAATATTACATTATTGAAATTGAATGTTGAATTAATAAATATTGTAGCCCATTGAATGCTTTTTCAATCCATCTGTAACTTGCTGGTCAAAGTGATGTACAACTCCCAGAGACACATTTACGTCTCTGTGGTTTTGTTCAATTAAGCTGTCTGTCTAGCGACTTTCGCTGCTTCAGTATCTGTTCTCCCTTACCCATTCTGTCTGACTGAGAGACCGTACTTTAGAAATCTAAATTCATTTCATCTCTATAGCAAGATTCTGGAAACTTTGTGTGATTATGTTGAACTACGACTCAAAGCCGTTGCAGCTGCTCATAGAATCTGAGAAGAGGAATGAAATGACGATAGCTGACTCGACTGCCCAAAACTGGTTTAAGTGTTTTGATCCCATAAGTGGGCAGCCATCAGGTGTCAATTATGATGGATAAATCGTGAAGTAGAAGAGACCCTGACCACCAGCACTCGAAAACTTTTAGAATTGCAAAGATCACCGAAAGATACCATTTGTATAGCATTACGTACACTTCAAAAACGTACAGGAGCTCTCGAGGGTGAAAAACACGAAAATACTTTTGACAAACCGTGAAAGTTGAGAGCATCATTATTCAGACACCAAAGTGAAGTAAACCTTCGCTACAACAAAGTAATTAGGGGTAGGGGCTGTCGTCAAAGCCAAAAGTTCGTTATATCCTATAGTCGCCCCGCACTGCTCGACAAATAAAATGTAAATTTTAGTAGTTAGCTGCATTTAACAAACATCATTCAGTAAATCCAGAGACGGTTCGTAAAAGTAAAATTCGGTATATCAAAGTTCGTAGTAGTTGAGATTTGCTGTATTTTCATTGGTTCCCTATAACCTTTCAGCTAATTTGTTTATTCTAGTATCAGGAAACGACTTCACTTTTGATTTGACAAATTCATTGGGGAATTTCCAATACAATACATAGAATTCGTTCTAACCGCTGACCAGACAAGGAGTGTTGCATCGAGCCAAACAAGCAAAAGTCAGAAGGATATTGGTCTGAAGATTACGATTCATGCGGAAAAAATTCTCATTCAAGCTCAATGATCGTACGCTATGTCACGAGAAGAGCCTTAAAACATGCGATGTCACGTAGTAAAATCTTTTGTGGACATCCTTGTTCAGAAAAAAAGTTATTCTCTCTTTCAATGCGTCACGCAAACGCTCCGATCGCCCTCTACAGCAATAAGAAGTGACAATTTGTCCATGTTCCAGCAATATGTAATAAATAATTCCATTTGAATAACCACAAACACAGAACAACAATGATAATTGCTGATAGATTCAGTTCGGGTTGAAATGTTGAACGACTTCTGTTCTGGATCTAACAGCAATTTTTGTCAAACTCCCAAACCGGAATTGACTCTGTTTTTCTACCGTAATAAACACAAGATCAGCATGATTAATACTCACCAAAATTTATAGTATAAACCGATATGTAAAATTCACATTACCCTAACATAATTTGAACCCACAACTAACTTGCCAAGAAGTTATCTTTCTGGCAAAGCCAAGTCATAGATAATAGAAAAAAATGTTGTATTCAAATAAATCGTCATCGTCACCGTCATCATCATCATCATCAGTCTTTTATCGTTGGAAATACACCTTCCTCGGGATTTGCTGCATTTCTCTATCGTGGGTGTCGCAGAGCAAATACTCTCTGAATTTGTTTATTTCGTCTCTCCATCAAGTATTCTACCGGCCTCAGTTGCGTGTTAGATCACAGGGGATCCGTGTTGTGAATCTTGATGTCTTGCAATATGACCAGCCGATTGCCATTCGAGTTTTCTCATGTATTCTATGATGTCTCAGACTCCTGTTTTCTCCCTGATACATCGTGCTGACTTGTGAGCTTTCCATGCTAGGTTGAGCATGATGATAATCACATTTATATGCAAAAATATTTTTATATTTCTATCTATTTATTATACAAACAATACTAAAGTTGTTGTAAACATATTCAATTGGGATCGAAGATGGAATAGAGTTTGACCCATTACTATTTTAGATTCTCGTAAAAAATATTTCTCTTTCTCACTGACTATCTTGTCCAAAAATGACTTTACCCCTTGTGTTAAGCAAGATAAGAAAGAAAAGTTCACAAAGACTGACCAGTGTTCGTAGCTGTGAGTTAATGTGAAACCCATTTTCCTAATTTCTGAACTTCTGAGCTAGGGTATGTAAACACTACTGTTGACTGATTGGACACGCAGTGGAGTGTTGAGTGTACTTCAAAAACTGGGGTTTTTACTTATTATTTATCATTTTCTCTTTTACGTTAGAAAAAATAATGTTAAAAGTGAAAGTAGATGATTGACTAGTCTAATCGCATTTTTGATATATTAAAAAAATGGAATTCGTTATAAATGAAGGTTTTTAAGCCCCTATCGACAATCGATTGGCGTGTGGTTGGTGTCAAAGACCGAGTGCGCCGGTGCAAGCGTTAGCCAATGAGGTTTCACTGAGGCTGCGTTTGCTAAGCACATCGGGAGGCCTTTGGACTAGTCTTTCGGCTCTCCCATTATTACTCAGCCCAGCTGCGGGGTCTCTGTTTCCCCAGGGCAGCACTCCTCCATTGCACTTAAAGGAGCAGGTCCCCTGGTGGTCGCTTTCGTGGCCGACGTTGTCAAGCCATTACGATGAGCTATTCGTCGGCTGGGGCCATTTTTGGACGGATGGTTTCCTATTCTTCCCACGTTAAGCTCGACCTAGTGTCACATTTTGCTGCTGTGGGACAGCGAATAAATACGCCCCTATCGACAATAATATCAACCCAAGAAATTAACAATAATTTATGACGTAATGCTGTTTGAGTTGTTAATAACTTCAACTGAGCATTCAGAACGAACGCGAAGCAAGTGTTCAGCGCAGGTTCAATATTTTCAGGTTTAGAAATATGGGTACCAAAAACCGATTTCTAGAGAGTCCTAAACCTGTACTTAATGATGAAGCTACAAAAAATGTTCGAGTACATACTAGATATTTAAGGACTTCAGTGGGGACTGTATCACGTTATCTCAAGGCAATATAAGAAGCTAAAAAGTTGGAAAATGGGTCCAATAAGAACTGAATGAAATGCTTCATGACTTTATCAGACTCCACGCTTCTCAGCTGACAGTGTCTTAACTTGGAGAAATATCAAGTCTCATAACATTCTCCACATTTATCTGATATTTCACCAATCGATTATCATCTTCGCAAGCATTTTGAAATTCTTATCCACGATAAAAATTTCAATAATAAAGTAGCCATCATTTCTGCTTTTAATCATGATCACTAAAACAAAGAGATTTATTGGGTATTGTGTATTATCATTAGAGGTACGTTGGGGAAAAGATATTTCTGTAAATGAGTGATATTTTCATATCGTTTTTCATTGTTGTTCATATCATGCTTCATCTCATTCAAATGACGGAAAAATTCGTAAGTAACAACTTAATGATTAAAACGAATGTTAATCAGTCATCCACCTGCTTGTACTATCGATAATGTCACTGGGTAATTTATCACGCACGAGTATTTATCATTATCCATTTTCGGCTTCTTTGGCCAGTCAAAGCTTCACCAGAACCCTGTTAACCGCACCTTTTTTAAACAGTTTTCCAAGGGGGTGGAATTTTTTCATTTTAGCTATTTACACCTAGCTGATGTGATGGAAAATATTGATCGATACCTTTCCCAATAATTTTAGTGCAAAGTGAAGGCAAATCAATTCGAACCGCCGATTCCGTTTTCCGTGCAGCAAAACCGCTTGGCCACCGCCACATTTACAAGTTATGTTTTCTGAAAAACAACATGAATCGACTGATTCTGTTTATGTTTATGCGAAAAAAAAAGTCGATCTCTTCACTGTCGACTGCACACATGAGGAATAAAAACAAAATCAGGAGAGCAAAGAGTTGAAAACACCGATCGTCTGTGTTGAGCTTTTATCTATATTTTTATCTAGATTCTTTACTTTTGCATACACACATAAATATATATATATATATATATATATATATATATATATATATATATATATATATATATATATATATATGTGTGTGTGTGTGTGTGTATGTATGTATGTACATATATATATATATATATATATATGTGTGTGTACGTAAATAAATATATATAAATATAAAAATATAATTATATATGGATATTTAAACACGAATATATTCACATATATACTCACACACACACACACACATATATATATATAAATATATATATATATATATATATATGTACATTTATATACGTATATATATGTATACATATAGAGAGATATAAACTTATACATGCATATTTTACTTACATATATATGCATGTACATTTATATACATAAATATAAACACATACGTTCATATACAAATATATATATATAATTATATCTATATGATTATACACAAATATATTTATATCTACGCACATATATACACATATACATGTATACATTTTTATACATATATGTATATATATATACATAAATATACATATATAAATATATATATATATATATATATATATATATATATATATATATATATATATGAATATAAATACATAATAATATGATATGTGTACATATGTGTGTGTATGTGTTTACGTATGAATGTCTTATACTTCCACTTATT
The DNA here is from genome assembly GCA_963457665.1 of Thysanoteuthis rhombus. NCBI lineage: Eukaryota > Metazoa > Mollusca > Cephalopoda > Oegopsida > Thysanoteuthidae > Thysanoteuthis > Thysanoteuthis major. The sequence goes on along the minus strand of OY735232.1, from coordinate 18,532,928 downwards.
ACTCTGTTTTTAACATGGAAGTAACCAAAATAGAAAGAGTTATACAATCGAAGATGTTTACAACATTCCATCACCGAATTTTTCTTTTTCTCCCTCGCGAAAATGAAAGAGAAGAAAGAAGAAAGGAAGGAAAAGTGAGTTGGGTTGAGGCTTTTCGAAACGGGTTTTCGAAAGCAGTAAGAGCGGGAGAAAATGCGCGTTGATTGTAAAAACATGTTTTCTATATAATACCGTTGTTGTTCCCAGTTAGAATAAACAAAAATGAAACGATGTGCATACATATATTACGTTGCTCTTACCATTGAGCTAAACAGCTGCCGGTTATACAAAGGCCCAAATAACTGTTTTCATTCCAAATTTTCATCTTGTTTATTTTCTGGTCTATAACTGTTCCATCAACGTGACAATTATGTATAAAGAATTGGATGTATATGATCCAACAGAATGATCATAAATTGCGTTAATTGTATATGAACTCTTTTTAAAAACGATCTCCTGTCATTACACGGTTAAATTTATCACTCGGCTTAAAAAGCATAGATAGAATAAACAATTGAAGAAAATGGGGCTGCTGCAGAAATCGAACCAGCGATAGCGTAACTGCTTTGCTCTAACCATTGAGCTAATCAGCCACCGGTTACCCAAAGGCCCAAATAACTGTTTTCACTCCAGATTCTTATTTTGTTTATCCTTTGGGTTTACATCTGCTCTATTTCTTTCAACGAGACGGATATGTATTAAGAAACGGATACATATGATCTTACAGAATAATTGTAAATTGCATTATATACATATATATATATATATATATATATATATATATATAGAGAGAGAGAGAGAGAGAGAGAGAGAGAGAGAGAGGGGGAGAAAGAGAGAGATAGAGAGAGAAAGAAAGAGAGGCGCCATGATAAAACGCATTATATCCAAGATTCTCGAAATAAGAAAAAAAGGAAAACCTGAATCCTGTACAATGCATTCTTCAATAGAATCCAATTATTTTCTCCATCTTTAGGAAGGAATAAAATGTGTTTTGCTGGAAAAGTAAGGCAAATATCGATAGATTGCATACTGGAGAATCGACTGAAGCGGGGGGTTAAGTCATTTTTTCAAATTTAGCTAATAATGCTTTTTGACGAGAAGTCCTTTACACACACACACACATACATGTATATATGTATATATGTGTGTGTATGTGTGTGTACAATTTTGATAGTGTTTTTTGATTACTGTCTTATCTCCTTCCATGACAACCGCGATTATGCTACTCTCTGCCAATGATTTAACAGCCATCCTTTCCAACTTATTCCCTTATCTTGTGTTTGGTCTCTTTATATTGCGTTTACTGCGTTTACTTGGGCACCTGTTAGTCTTGGACCATTTGTTGTTGCTAAGTGATCCACCCATCTCCATTTTTGTTCAATGATTATTTCTTGAATATCCTTCAAACAGTCTTCCCTTAGTTCGTTCTGTAATTAACCATTTTTTGCATTCATAAGTCATAACTGGTTGTATGAAAACTTTGTATACTTTACCCTTTAAACACAGTGACAAGGCGCTCTTGTGTGTGTGTGTGTGTGTGTGTGTTTTACAGATCATTAAACATATCAGCCTACAATATATCTATAAGAATATCTCTCAATCGATTGCAAATATCTACAGAAATACCAACACAGCAACGTAATTTCATGCATGTCCCCGTAGAAAGGAGAGTGGTCTGCACCCTAAAGGCTAACACTGATATTTGCACCCAACCACACGAAATTCGTGGCAATGAGCCAAAAACAAGATGTAAACACGGCTATGAAAGCAATCATTCACTCCACTGGTTTCTTGTTTTGTTTTGACCTTTTGATATAATTATTTGCACTTGTTGGGTTTTCACACCAATAGTATCTGTTGCCAGTGCCGGCCCTAGGAGCTGCAGTGCCTTCTTGGAAACATTTTCTACTTGGCCCTAGGGTTCTCAGCCGAGGTGTGTAGAATCTCAGGGATAACAATATTTTATAGTTTATTATAGTCTTTATATCTCAGTAGAATGGAAAGCAATCAAAATTTCAGAGAAATAAATTTTGCAAGTTTTTTTAAAATTTGAACATTATGAAAAAACAAACACAACATATCATCATTATTAGTGTAAATAAACTCGTCTATATAACTCAAAAAACACAAATCAATTTTGTCGCAAACATTTTCGTCTCATGTTACAAGTGTATAATCTATCCTAAGAATAGTCGGAGTTTTGTCAACATTTTTTAAAAAATCAATTTTGATATAAAAGGTTGCTCGTATTCAATTAATTTTCTAGTGACCTTTTTAGTTATTTCTTCGTGGGGGGTTATGTCTCTAATTATTCAACAATAGATTTTTTATTATTTTTATACAGACCTCAAGTTTTTAGACTTAGGGATTTATTGTCGCTGGTAAGTCGTACTTGTTGACTATTATCCGGTTCATTTTATTTTTTGCACCCGGAAAGAACAACTAGTCGAACAATTCAAGATGATCACTCTATATATTCTTTGAATTTTCCATTCCTAAACGTAATGTTGACTTTTAAGAGCACAATCCCAAGTTGTTGTTTTTACTTTAGCCGGACAAAACCGAGGAAAAAATTACAAATTATATTTTTAAAACTTTAATTTATGCTTAAAAAAAAAGGATTGCTGACTGCATGTGAATGGTCCACTAAGACACCATGGTCTGCTGAGCTCTCATACGGGATTCTTCATGTTGAAATAAAGAAAATATCTTTTGACTTGAATTTTCCCTTTGTTCTTGATTACCATAGGTTATGCTTCTTTCTCCTGAGTATTTTACTGTGTCCTGAAACGAGATTTATATTCCATGAGTGAAATAATCGACGATAAACAAAACTCTCACAGAACTGCATAAACGATGCATTGGAATGTGTTCAGCACCATCATGAACTTATTTGAGAAATTTTGGATCAGATAGTTTTTCGTACACTGACTTTGAATCTTACTGCTTCATTCCAGTGATGCCAATTTAGCTGTTTTCGGTTTAAATTTTAGTCCTTTTAATTATGACGACCTAAGTTATAACCTGACCTGTGATAAAATTTCTACTGCTATAAGATTTCATCAGGATCAATATATTGATTGTAAAATAAATTTAAATATTAATTAATACCACTTCGACTAATTCTATAGTTACAATATTTATTTGATGAGGTTTTTCTCTCCGCTCTTTAAGCATTACGCGTTGGGCAAAAAGAATCTGAATGATAATTTGAATAAATAAGTTAAAACTTTGAGACAATAGACCAACAGGCGATGTAGCAAAATTTTTCAATGTATAGAGGAAAAAAAATTGAGTCGTGACAATGATTTATCGATTGAAAACAAATCAAAATAAGAAAATAGTATGTAAATTCAACGGAAAAAAAACCTGTAAAAACTAGCTTCTAATAATGAAAGACAGAAAACCATAACCTCAAATACCAAAAAACTGTCACCAGAGGTTTAAGGCTCTTAAAAATTAGCCTTGGTTGTCCACATGGACACATAGCCTAGTGGTTACAGAATCAGACAAAATTACTGCAAGTAATTTGATTGTTCTAGGTTCAATACCTGTGTGAGACAATAATAATACTACTAATGCTAAGAGGGAAGTGCAGTCAATATACCCCAGTCGGTTAAATAAAGGGTTTGGTTCGTTACTTCCCCACACCTACCTGATGGAGGCCGTGGAGTACAAAGTCCGAAACGTTGTATAAGAACAACCAAGATGAGGATAGTCCGAATAATAACAGAAATAGTACATGTGCGTTTAATTTTTTTATCACAAATTGATTTCTAAAAAAAGACGCCGACAACTCCAATTATACATAAAAATATACATACACTTTCAACATTAGATGAAAATGCTATTAACAAAGTTGATTTTTCCCAGAGTGATAAAGATAAGAGAGATTTACCCCATCGATGTGAACAAACACTATTGATTTTTAAGAATCTAGAAGAAAATTGAACCTTCAATGTGAAGTTAGTCATTTGTTGCAATCAGTCGTGAATATTTTCCAAAAATTAGAAAACCCAACTCTAGCGTTGGGTTCTTCTAGGTGCAGAGAGCAATTGATCCAATTGACCTAAAGTCGAACATGAATGACAACAAGTCTCCTCAGTACTCTGACACTCTCCTCAGTGTTCTCATCATTATTAGTAGTAGTAGTAAATTTCCGTGTAAAAAAAAAGTAGTATAGTTCATTGTTACGGACAGAGAAACAGTAAAATGTCACACCATTCATTATATTTAGTTCTCACACCAGTTGCTTCCGCTGGCTTTTACAGGAGATCGTGGCAGCAATTCTCCTTTGTGTTCCAGCACACTCTCCAGTATTCTTCATTGTGATTATTTGTATCCATTGATTTTTCATGCGAGTAGCTTTCCCTGAAGATCTAGTGAGAGCAGGTCTCTTCTCTACTCCAGCACTCTCCTCAGTATTCTTTACCATCATTATTATTTGTAAACATTGAGTATTCACACCAGAAGTATCTGCGGGCTTTCACTTGAGGTCAAGCGACTATACGTCTCATTGACACTGCTCAGTATTCTCATGATTTCAATGATACTGTCTTCTGGGTGACTTTGATTAATCCTAACCAATTCATTCAACTTCTTTCAGTTCATGTTCAAGGTCCACACGAAATAATATACTGAAATTTAATCTGCCTAGTAACAGGGTTTTGTGGGCTTGCACCAGTCAGTCAGAGATAGCTTCTGCAAGCTGCTGCGATCAGAATGTAGGAAAAAGAAAAGGCGAAGCTATCTGAGTCATGTTAGTCACAGAATGTCAGCTGACTGAGGAAAGAGATGATGAAGACAACATAGTTAGGCAGTCAGTCAGAGAGAAAGAGAAGGCTAACAGATGTTAGTCAGCGAGGAGGAATCTGAAAGATGTTCGTCCGATGAATTAAGTAAAACCTGCTCGCATTACTGCAATGCAATTGCTTTAGCGTCTTAACAAACATTAAGGGATCCCAGCCAAAAGAATGTAAAAAGAAAAGGGACGTATTTATTTTTGCATACATTGTGTTTCTGTTTAGTGTACCCGTCCACTTGCAGTTCTAAAAGATTGGCCCTCAAATTGAGAAGCTTGCAACCTGCACAGGGGTGACTCAGGCTCAACACCTTGTAGAGAGTTCATAAGACAGCACAGTATATTAGAAAACAAACTGGTAGGGTAAGAGATACTATGGAAATCATCAGATGGCAGTGAGCTGGATATATTGCAAGAGAGCCAGATAACCACTTGACATCACGACTTACAACGTGGATCCCCAAAGATCACATGAGAAACTGTCACCGCTGAAGATAAGATAGCGTGAGGATATGTGACTCTCATGATAGGGCGGTCTTGCAGATCTTTGAGGGAGGGGTTATGTCCAACGACGGACAGTGGAGGCTGCTGCTGCTACTAATGTTAATGATGATTCTCTCCGGAGTAATTCTTTGTCATGGCTCTGGAGGAAGTCAGCAACACACAAAGCATATCTGTCCTGCAGAAAGTATATGACAACGTGTGGGTTAATCTTTAGTCAATAGACGTCTCTTTCAGCTACAAGTGTTCTTTCCGTTCGATGAGCGTATTGTTCTTTTACCCCCGTATATCTCCCCTCTCTGTCCCCCTTTTGGTCTCCCCTCTCTGTCCCCCTCTGTCTCCCCTCTCTGTCTCCCCCTCTCTCTCCCCCTCTCTCTAATATCCTCTTTCCTGCTTTTGTATATGTCGCCTGAATTACCAAGAAATCCCAAGCAACCAACGATGCAGATGCCACAATGCAACACAGACAATAGAAACAGTCAACATAGGTCTCTTCCGTTTTTTAGTGATTCTACTTGTTTGGCTATCTATATACGTGCGTATGTGTTACTTGCGAAGGTAGTAACATTCATTGATCATCCCTTTTTTGAATTTTAAAATTGATTACCTACAAGGAGGCCTACTGCCAAAAGGCGTTGGTCCCGAGACAGTTTCTATTGTGACTCACTTGACGAGTTTTTCTAGCTTACCGCTTTCTTTCAGCTACTTTCTTTCCATTTTACTCCGTTGTCTCATGAGATAGATAGATAGATAGATAGATAGAGAGAGAGAGAGAGAGAGAGAGAGAGAGAGAGAGAGAGAGAGGTTTGAAGAGACGTAGATAGATAGATAGATAGATGAATAGATAGATAGATAGATCTGAAGATACATCAATTGATAGATAGAGTTTGAACAGAAATAGGTGTATAGATAGATAGATAAAGTTTGAACATAGATAGATGGATAAATAGGTTTAAAGAGACGCAGGTTGGTAGATAGATAGATGGATAGTTTTGAACAGGCATAGGTATATAGATCGATAGGTAAAATTTGAACATAGATAGAGAGATAGGTAGATAGAGAGATAAACAGTTATGTGTGGTTAGTAAAGCAATAGAAACCTTCACGTGAGCAACGTCTTATGGCAAGTATGCCATGTTTTGAGATGATCAATTAAAACATTGAAAGAAGGAATGACCAATGAATAAGTTATTTCGATCGCATTTTGTTGACAGTGATTATCAAAGCATGAATTTTCAAAAAGGCAAGCGCAAACCAACCAAGGATCAATTTAGTATAAACTCACATCGAACCAACACTAAGAACCTACTTAGATGGAGGGATTTTGAGTCATAATAAGAAGTGAATGTCCAAATTCTCAGCCCTCTAGCTCCATTGGTGCAGCCTGTAAGTGTAATACATACATACATACATACTTAACAAGCTGCTACGACTAAAAAACTGAAGAAATCTATTTTGATAGTTATGATGACAGTTTTGGTTCACAGTTTCTAATAGATTGACAGATCAGCAGCTGTTGTATTGTTGTTTATAGATGTATAGATCTTTAGATACGTACATATCATCAGACTGAGATAGACAGATAGATAGAGAGATAAATATGAAGAAAGATTAATAAACATAGGGCAAATATGGATAGACAGATAGATATGGATTGCCTGAGATAGATAGATAGATAGATAGATAGATAGATAGATATGAACAAAGATTAATATAGATTGGGTAAATATGGATAGACAGGTTGATATGGAAAGCCTAAGATAGATAGATAGATAGATAGATAGATATCACAAAAAGGTTATTTGGATTTCAACCTATAAGTAGTCAGTTCCAGTCTTTTCTTATTGATACCTACAGAATTTAGTGCTACGCCATCACTTCCATAGTTAATTCATGCTAATTTCTGAGTTAACGAAATGATTTGATGGTTGGACAACGAATTTTTGCTCCTAAATTGTTTGATACGTTTTGGCATTCATTTTGAACAGTGCATTGCAAATCAGGGTCGAATGGATTGTCAGTGGTCAGGAATTAAGTTAAGTGTTACAAACAGGATAGGACTTCTATATTCATAAAGGAAAGAATCACTATTGACTTTAATATGAAAATGCATTGAAAGTCAAGAAAAATGGTTTATCAGTGACCAGGAATTAAGGCAAGTGCAACTGACAGGATAGGGTTATTACATGTGTAATGGAAATTAATTTCAATAGATTTTACAATGGAAATAGATAGAAATATACATGTAAATGCATTGCTGATGAATTTACTATAAAAATACTTAGTAAATCAGGAAGGAAGGGGTTTTCTGTGTTCAGGAATTAATGCAATTGTTACTGACAGAAAAGATACGTATGATGTAAAAACACTACTGATGATTTTACCATAGTGATGCGTTGGAAATTTGAAGAGAGGATTGTGATTGGGTTAGAATAATAACAAACATTACTGATGGAATATATTTGATAAGAAAATACTCTGTCTAGGCATCTCAAAATCTAAGAATGAATATCATTACTTCGCATAAATGAATCACTGCGACCCATGCATCTCCCACAACATACTATATAAAACATTATCTGAAATTATCTAAACAAAATAAATCTTTTATTTAAAATTATCTAAAGAAAATAACAGCAGAAGACTTGGGCATTGTTACTCCAAATACGATCACCATGAACACCATAAACACTAGAAAAAAAACAGAACATTTTGTTAATGGTGCTTAGTAGTACACTCATGGAATTTCTCTGGGTTGTTACCCCCAAAATGTGCTTAGGAGCACCCGGACCGACACACACACACATGCAAACACACACACACACACACATACAGAGGCACACAAAAAGAGAATTTGTCACCTGCTTGGCTGGTTGGTCGGGCCATTTGCAACGCCATTGCGATTTCGATACATAAATGCTATGAGAAGTTACTATGATTTGCTCACAGATCAAAGGTACGGGTCAAGCGAAAACGACTGGAGAACACAATTCAGTTTCTGTGAAGCAACTTTATATTGATCAATGGTTAAACTTCCTTACTCATTGTAGTACAATCTATGAATCATGCCACAATATAAGTAATGCGCTGTAAAGTAAATGAAACTAATCTCTGAGCTGTAGACTAACAGCTGACAAAGACTAACGGGGGTGAATCACTAGATTGTGGTCGGGGTTGGGATATTTATAGATGCCACTGAAAACTGAGTCGGAAACCTGACCTTGTAAAAAGAGAAGAGATAATGTTACACACGCTTTTCAGCCGAGGATCATACACGTGTCTACTGATTACAAAAATTGACTGAACAGGCAAACGTAATATGTCTTCCCTTCACAAGAGTGTGGGTCCAAATCCCACGTAAGGCTCACTCTTAATCTTCCGGTCGACTCTGTGTGCTCACTACCAAAGGGTCTGAGCACAAATTGCAATAAAAGAAAAGCAACTAATAAATCATGAAGTTAAGAGGTAATCATGAGATTAAAAAAAAAAAAAACAAGAACCATAAGTTCAACAATGCGTCCACCATCCGTGGTATTAGTAGCAGGATGAGGAGGAGCAGGAGGGAGGGCATATAGTGTTTCTTCCAGTCAGTTGATTCTCATACTTGTAGAATATTGCTATACGGAAATATTCTGCAAGTATTTTCAAGAAAAAATCGTAAATGGCAATTTTGACCTTTCAGACAATTTTTGGACATTTCCTGCTTTTACACAGATCTTGAATATCCTATTATGACATCATTAGTAGCTTGGAATTGACATTGAAGCTTTTTATGACGCAACACCGTTTAATAACATCACAACTCTTTCCTTCCTATTTCAGACCGACCGACTGACCTAAAAGCGTCATATAGAGATATATCCACATCTAAAAAATATAATGTTTCGTAATTTTTCATCTAATGGAAATTTTTGAAAAATGAAAATGTGTAGTGTAATGTAAACTATACCTTGGTTAGCGAAATTATTATGTTCCACCTATTTTGCTGCCAGAAAATTCTTCATCTAAGCAAGATAAAACTGAGTTTTTATGTAGATAATCTCCTAATAATTGACAGAATCATACACTTTTTTTAATCAGTAAGCCAACTTATACACATTTTAACAAAAAGAAAAAAAAAGGTAAGTAGTGCGTATCAAATATAACTGCTGCAATGTTTCATGTGTAGAATATAGATTGCAAGTGATGTTGCTATGGAAATGCAATGAAGATCAGGAAGAAATGAATTATCTGTAGTCAGGAATGAAGGTAAACATAACTGACAGAATAGCGCTATTGTATGTATAATGTAAATACATTACTTACGTTGTTGCTGGCTGGAGTGAATCGTTTGTTAGGGGGTCGGGGGAAAAGTTTACAGAAGCCGATAAAAACTGGGTCGAACGTAACCTTGAAGCAACAACATAAAAAGATAATCTTCACAGACATTTATTTTAGTCTGTTTATTCGGAGTCACTGACACGTGTATACTGATTATAAAGAGGTGCAAATGCAAACCATATATAAAATTCTGAAAGTCTGATTTTTTAAATCTGTTTAGGACCACCGAGTTGGCGGAATGGTTACGTCGTAGCCAGAGGTATTGAATTCAAGTACGCCTCAAATTTGCTGACCTAAGATAGCATGACTCATACACTAAAATAAATAGTGTTGTATCTGCGTAGGCGCTCATTCCTATTTATGTTATAATGACCGATCTTTATGGTAGATAACACTTGAATGTTTAATTTAGGGTAGTCGCCTTCAATTTTCTACTTGCAAATGCATCAAAATCAAGGTCACATCAGATTTCACCAATTTTCTCTCAAAGATACGGGTGACCAGGTTGTCACGATCATTCCTTTTATCTTGATGTATGTAAAAAACTGAAAAGTAACATATTTTACTTTGTAAAATTGTATGTGATCCGCACCCCCCTACTGAGATCCACGGCCGAATGAAAATGCTTCATCCAAAGGATACAAATATGAATAATTTTGTTTCCATAGATAATACGCACCTAGATTTTTAGCTCAAATATTTGTGGGGAAATGCGAACTATACGTGGTAAAATACGCTGAATGAAACTAATATCTAAACATAAGACCAACAGGTGACAAACATTAGCACGTGTCAATAAAAACTGTGTCGAAAGCGTAACCTTGTAGCGTCATAAAAAGGGCTATTATTACCGTTTACCCAGGGGATTATAAAAGTACCATCGTTAGTGATTACTTGTAATAACGAAAGATATCATCGTAGATTCCCTAAGAGACTATAGTTTTACATGCTGAGCAAAAATACCAAGCTTTCAGGTATGGTACTTAAGGTGATTATTTTTTATATTTTCAATAGATCCAACCAAAATTTTGATATTGTTGTAGCAACGGCCATTTTCCAAGATGGCTACCACAGGAAGCCTTTAATACAAGGGAATGTGAAATTATTTCTGATTAATCTAATACCATAATTAAACCCTGAGAATTAAGAAAAAATAATCTTATTTCCAAGCTACCACAAACGAAGTGATCTCCGAAGGTCTTTTCTATATCATGACCCTTACACTACCGTTTCCTATAAGTCGTGAAAGTTACTCGTCTCCTTTCAATTGTACTAACTTGAGTCAGAACAAATATTTTTTGTTATTTAGTAGATGAAGAATTCATCTACACAACACACACAAAATGATTCTTCTATCTCAATTTGAAAGATTTTTACAGGCCGTAGAAATTTCATGAAATATTTCACCAACTGTCACGTATGGTGTATTTTCGCTATGATAACGTTAATGCCTAATACATTAAAGCTGTATTGAAAACAAGATCAAAACATTGATAGAATTACCCACATAATGCTATTATATCCAACCTCTTCTGCTTGAAAATAACATGTTGTTTATTAGTTATGCATTTCTAAAACTCCTGTTTTTCCAATAAAATACACCCAGGATGACAATACTGTCTTCTTTCCTTTTCCTCTTAATGACGATGTGTCAGTCCCAGCTGCGGAAAAAATAAAGAAGTGCAATGAACTTGTTTTTGCCAAGTTTTATGCAGATTGCTCTTACATCATACATTCTCTCCAGGTCCAAAATCAACTGCTACGTCAATCTCAGGAAATGCTTCATCGAAGTTATAGAAGTGTCCCATAAGTTGAACCAGGATATCTATGACTGACGTCCGCACTCTGATGTTTTTGCGCCTACAGTGAAGTGAAAGCTTCATGTGTACAAGTAGGAACGCATCAGCTTTCACAGATGGTCAATTTAGTATTCAAGATCGGGCTACAGATTTGTATTGAGTGATGAAGATGTCTCAGGTTGGTAGGAAAATTGTCGGTTAAGTGTTAGACTGATAAGTTTGTTCAATTCGTCCTCGTTCTGGGAGGTTTTTTTTCAAGTCTTTGAAAAGTTTTTATGGGATTTCTATACATCCTGATACCTTGATTCTGCATCCTACTCCTCAGTTGTCAAGTGTTCCATGTTTAACGCTGGACTAGAAGTAGCGACCTTGGACAATGTCTACCCTTTAGTTGTTGCTATCATAGTTGTTGCTTTCCGTTGGATTACTTGTGGTTGAGAGTAATCCGCCATTTTCGATTGAACAATCTATTATTTGGTTAACTTGACTAATTGACTAAAATGAGTTTTAGTAATTCTGATAATTCCTGTGTACAGTTGTCCAAGATCAGGAATGAATGGTGGATGGGACTGATATCCAAGAGTGAAAAATTTAGCCAGGTCTCCTTGCCTTTGCTGATTTGTGATAGACATCATTGAGCATTGTGCAAAATGAAACTTCAGTGATGCCAATTAAAGTCTTGGCATAAATAAAGTGTGACAATGGCGGAGAATTTCATCTGGTTGTTGCTTGTACATTTTATCTCAAGATCATTCGCGCTACTCGTCGAGTTGTTTTGCTTTTCCAATTTGATACAAATATCGAACAACTGTTGAATGGTCAACGTTTAGTTCCTATGCAATCTCTGTTGTTGTTTTGCCTAAAAAAATGGCCTACAATTGGATGTCACCAATCACAGATGTCAAGAGTCAAGGTTCTAGTGCCTGTTTCAAAATTTTTCAGACCAATGTTGAGTTGTACGTTCGTTGACGTTGCCCTGGTCAAATGCTTGGTTGATATTGCGAGGAGATATTCTATTGCTTTAAGTCCCATCATGAATTCATACGACAGAATTGCTCGAATTTCCTTTTTTTCGTTTTCGATTTGACAGCCTCGAATAAATCAGAATAAATCGCCAAGAGAAAAATTTTAAAAATGCCATTATTTTTGCATCAACCTAATAGTAAGTTGTGTTATCAAAGACGTTGAAATGAATTCTACGGGTCATATGACTCATAATAAGTTGGATATATGGCCATTTTTGGAATTGTCGAATTTATAGGTAGATGCAGTATTGTATTCGAGTTTTTAAATATTTTCCCCTTTTTAAATATGTATAATTTTAATGACGGCCATCTTGGAAAATGGCCACTACGAACATATTTCATTCCAGTTAGAATTTCCATTGAAATAAACTTATATTACTAAGCTATCATCTCTGAAAGTTTTGAAATCTTCTCTAGCATGTAACATTTCAATCTATTGTCGCGCTAAGAGAGCGTATTATCAGGGGCATAATGATATTGGAACATTTTTGTTAGTCCTAACCAAAAGCTAACGTCTATATTTTTCAAAGTTCAGAAGCCTAAAAAGAAAAATATTAAGATGCATTTTCTTTTTCTCGGTGACTAAATCCGCCGGGCTAGTTTGGGGTCAAATTCTAACAGCAATTTGATATTGAAGAATTAAATCATTCTAAGATTTTTCCTGGATGGCAATGTTCGTAATTGGGATCCGGGTCAGTCGAGTTGTCAGATGTTTGTAGTTTTGCCTAAACAAGAGGCTAATGCAGTCAAATGTTTGGAATCAGGAAAAAATATAAAAAGTATAGGGATTTGTAACTAGTGGGAATTGATATGTTAAGATTATTTTGTTGGTCCTCCATAAGGGTAAGAGTTAAGGGTTCAGGGTTGAAGGAGGTATAAAGGTTTAAAGAAACCGATAAAATTTGATTCAAACATAACCTAATAGCCAAAAAAGGGGCAAAATTATACAAACATTTGTTATGGATAGTTTACCCAGATGGGGGGGGACTAATACGTATTTTATAAAAAATACAAGCATGAACAACCTATATCTAACTAAAACTGAAGAAATATGTGTGCACAGTTATTACTCCTCAACTGGCCATTGTATAAAATTAACATTCATTTATAAGCTAGCACACAAGCTTTTTGGATCAGTATTTCCCGGTGAATTTTCGCACTGCAAGTACTCGACAATTAATCATTATACCAAGTTGATATAAATTTTTTGGTCAGTGGACAAGGCTGAGTAACGTCGAGTTTTAAGTTTTTTCTTTATTAGCGGTTCTCGAGAAATCTGATAAAAAATGAAATTTTAAAACCTGTTGATTATTGATCTTTTTTCTTTATAGTTTCGATTAAGCACCTCCTTTGAGCCCCACTTTTAGAATTACCGATATTCAGAAATAAAATATCTAAATTCGCAACACAGAAGATAAGTAGTCGAAAAACTTCGAAACCGTAGTTTCGGAATTACAGAGGGAAATTATTCTGCATGACAATTATGGCAGGCTGTTCTGCACATCATGAAGCCCGGTCCCACCCATACATGCACCTTTCGAATGGGCACTAGCCTGATAATACTAACACGCTTATTTTGAGTATCTGTTTGCTATTTACAAGTAACTAAAATGGTGCTTCATAACCAAAAGTTTTGGATCAAGGTAACCCAAAAATTTACACTTACAGAGTGCAAAAAGTCTTGGTAATTTTCTATCAAAATATCATAGTATTGGATCTGCATTAGCACTCACTCCTATTTAGGTTATAATGACCGATTTGCAAAATGAAGATAACTATTGAACACTATTTATAAGTCATTCTACCTTTCAAGTTATTTCTTGCAATAGCATTTGTAGCATAGTGCCTCGTGTACGCAAGAAAAATGCAAGTTGAAAATTGAAAGAAAGAAGAAGTTGCTTTGTTATGGAGATCGTAGTTTTTATTCACTTACTGTTGTTATTTTGCTGATCAGGCAAACGTCAATAAATACATTTGTTGGAAGATACAGACAAAGAGGGGGGGGGGTCAAAAAATGCCCGGTCCGTTTTTTCGCTATGTATCAGGTATCGAGTATCAAGGAACTGTGCTTTTATCACTGTCATAGTTCACTATCTTCGGTGATATGGCATCATCGAGCATAGCCTTAACAGAATGCTACTCCTACCTCTCTGAATGACAAATCGACATATCTAAAGGCTTAGTTATACTATCCCTTCCTTTCTATCTCTTTGTCGCAATACCCTTTGTACATCGTAGTCGTTTCCGCTCAAACTCAAATATCCTATCACTCCTTTTTCATCGTGGGACAAATACCTTCCCCAGGATTCGCCTTACCTCTCTATCATTGGTGTCGCACAGCCAATTTTTTTTTATCCTGTCAAGTTTGTCTCGCCATCACATATTCTGGGGATCCATGTTGTAAGTTGTGATGTCCAGTGGATGTCTGCCATTCTTGCAACATGACCTGCCCATTGCCATTTGAGTTTTTCTAGTGGTTTCTATATCTTGATCTCCTGTTTTTTCTCCGAATATATTGTGCTGTCTTGTGATCTCTCTAAGTGATGTTTAGCATGATTCTTTCATGTGCACGTTGCCTGCTTCTCAGTTTGAGGGTTTGTCCCTTGGTTAGGTTCCTTGTTTCAGCTCCATAAGCGGATACATTGATTGTGAACTCTTCTTTTTACGATTATTGGGATTTTTTTTTGTTCTTGAAAATTGGGCTTGCTCTATCGAAGCTTACCATCCAAGTGATCGTTCGCTTGATTTCCTCTTCTTTTGAAAATTTCATGGTGATTCGTTGTCCTAGGTAGATGTAGTGGCCTACTTTAGCCAGCTTTGCGTTTTCGATTTTGATCGCTGAGCGTTTATATCCACCATGTTTGTTCTACACGATCATTGTTTTGCTGAAGGTCATGAGAAAGCCAACTTCTTTCGTTTCTCCGTTCAGTTCATCAAACATCAGTTGGAAGTCCTCGAGGTTCTATGCAAAATGGACAATGTCGTCTTCAAAGCTGAGGTTACTTCAATTAGAGTGTAGATGCGATGTCAAGAATTATCCTTACCGGTATTTCTTGTTGTTTCTATGGGGCCTACCCACTTGACCTGGGATCTTGATTTTCCGGCAGCCCATCTTCGATTCTCTTATCTTGTAAAAGTGTACACACAAACGAATGCATATATTCATACGCATCCATCTTCATTCTCGCTTACTCTCTCTCTCTCTCTCTCTCTCACACACACACACACACACACACACACACACACACACACACACACACACATATATATATATATATATATATATATATATATATACATATATATATATATATATAGGGTCCTCAAGTAGCCCAACATCCTCCCATTCAACCACTCCCCATGTTGCAATCAGACATACTACGCATTCCGTGAAAATGTCACGGTAAATATGCAGCATTATGGTCTGATGTTTACGTCCGGCATTAATTAGTTATTGACAAAAACACGCAATATTTTCTTTTCATTCATAGATAACGATCTGTAATGTAAAGGAAAGTGATTTCTGTACTACAGACCAACAGCTGAAAAAGTCTGACGGGACTGAATCATTCTTGCAGGGGGACGGATGTGCTAACCGATAAAACACCTTGTAACAACAGGTCTGGTTTGTCAATCAAAAGAAACCATCACGTGACCAGCGTCTCTTGGCAACGTGCCTTGTTGGGGTTGTTCAATTGGAAGAATGGGTGATTAATGAATAAGTTACTTCTCTTGCCTTTTGTTGGGCAGTGATCAATAAAAAAGGTCTTTAAAGAGGCAAGTGGGCACAAATAAGGGACCAATTTTGCATAAACTTACATTGCAAACCACACCGCCTTTCAACCTTGTTCAGAGAGGTTTGATTTTTATTTTTAAGTTAAAAAAAACAAACTTGCTCGTTGTTGAAGCTTTGAAGAAATGAAAAATCAGTTCTGGTTTGTCACACGCATTTTGTTGGACAATGATCACCAGAAATGTCTGATCTTTTAAAACACAAGCATCAATGCCGCCGAATACAAAATAAGGGATCTATTTAGCATAGACTTACATTACAAGTTCAACCCCTACTCGAGAAACGTTTTCGGGGAGGGGGATTTATGAAAAAAAGTTGTTTTGTTGAGATAATAAAGAGCAATTTTTTTTAAATTTTCAGCCCTCTAGCTCAATTGGTGCAGCTTGTGCGCTCGATACATGACAGCCAGCCAAATGAACTTAAAAACTGTTGACGGTTTCTGATAGGGGTATGACATTTTGGATCTTCCTAACCAATGGGAATTGATAAGTTAAATTTATTTCGTTAGTCTCCTCCAAGGTTGAGGGTCAGGGTTGGGGATGAGGTGTTCGTTCCAGCGGTGGTGGAAAAGTTTACACATGCCGATAAAAAAAATTAGTCTAACGTATCTATAAAGGGAGAGATAATGTTAAACAGAAATTTATCATAGTTCACCCGGGGTAACTGACATGGGTATCTTGATTTTTAAAAAAAAACGTGCAAGTGTGAATTTTATACATAATGCTAAAAGTGTGACCTTCTTTATACATTTAATCGTCACATCTAAGTAGCCAAAACGAGCATCGTACCTTGAGGTATTGAATTCAGGCATCCCAGAAATTCACTAACTTGAAGAAGGCAAAAGAATGGGGTGATTTACAACAACAATAACAATAACAAAAACAACGATTATTATTATTATTATTATTATTATTTTCAATCTCACACCAGTTGTCTGGTGGTAACCGCAAGAGTTTGAGTGACAGCAAGTCTCCTCAAGTCTCCAGCCCTTCTCTCCTAGTACTCATAGGTCGCAGTAATTCTGCGATTTGCAGTTTCATACCGGTTACCCAATGGTCATATTATTATTATTATTATTATTATTATTATTATTATTATTATCATGTTGGATTTAGATTCACACTCATCCCTATTCATGATATAATGACTGATTTGTGAAGGGAGATAACTCTTAGATGCTAATTATGGAGCTATGCCCCTAATTAGAAAATCGTAAACCCAAACTGTCACCAAAACTGTGCACCAAAACTGTCAACATGGATATCTCTCGGTTTTTAGATTGGTCTAGCTGACTGGCTGGCTATGTATGTATATATGCCTGAATGCATCACGCGTACAGACTACATCAGCGTTTGTTTGTTTTTTTTCGTTTCTTAAAAATTCAACCCCTAAATAGATTTCAGTTGTGGGGAATCTATTTGCAATGTGAGTTAATGCCAAATTGATCCCTTATTTGAGTCCGGTAACTATCACGTTCATTTATTTTGGTGATTCGGACATTTTTTTATTGATCACAACCGAAAAAAAGGGCAAGAGATATAACCCATTCAGTAATTACACCTTCCTGCATTTTTTTAACCGATTGACAACCCTTGCCCAAAATGACATGTTGCAATGAGGCTCGGTAATGTGACAGTTTCAATAGAGGGACAAACCAAACCTGTTTATTTGCAAATAAGTTTTTAAAAAATCCGAGATCATTCTGGTTACTTGAGATCTAACTAATTTTCTTTGAGATATTGACCCTCGACAGGTGTAAAGGTGGAGGTAAGGTGGGCTCAGCGTTAAATATTGATCAGTAAAGGTAGGGGTAAGGTAGGTTCAGCATTAAATATTGATCAAATGCTCAATATTCTTATTTTTATCTTAAGTTGTGTAACAGTCTGTAAAGTATATATGAGTAATCTATGAACTGCAGACCGACAGCTGACAAAGACTGGCGAGGGTGGATCACACGTTAGGGAGTGACGGAAAGATTTACAGATGCCGATAAAAACTGCGTCGAAAGTGTGGCCTTGTACATAAAGAGATTACATTAAACAGACATCTATTAAAGTCTGTTTACCTTGGGAACTCTCACGTGTCTCTTATAATCAGGCGACACGAGTTAATGGCTTGGCTTCGCGAACGAAGATTGATGCGATGATTTTCTACATCAGTAGAACCATAGACGGTGGGGCATGTGTGTTGAATAACCCTCCAGCCCGAGCAATCGAGTTTTAAGGTGAAGACGGTGTGCCCAGGCCCAACCCACCCTTTAAGTCTAGGATTTGCATCCTATGGTCTATCGATTTAGGATAGAAGCAGGACTCTCTGTGTTTTGTTCCTGGCTGATTAAGGTTGACCATAGGGGTCTGCAATTTAAGCAAAGATTCTGGACACTACAACAGGATCAGATGCGCACTGAGTATAGGGATCTGTTACTTCCCCGGAGTATTGACCAGACAGTATTACAGCCTGAGCTTCTAAGAGCCCAGATCCAAATCACACCCTCGAGAGAAAATTAATTGTTCCTATTTATTAAAATTTACCGTTGAGTCCAAACTACCACTCCCAATAATAATAATAATAATAATAATAAAACTTAACAACCTAATTTACGCAGGGGCGAAAATGGTAGCACAAAGCTTTACAACACAAGATAGGAACCCGAGCAATAATAGGGAAGGGAAACCCAACTGGGAGAGAAGGTTACAAAGGCAGATCTCCCTACTACAGAGAGATGAAGTACTGCTTAGAAATACACCACACACAGACAGACCACGAGTAAGACTTTATAACAAATACAAGGTAACGCAAAAAGGCATCGCAACTGTAGTCGAAGAGTTACACCAGAAAAGACTAGCCAAAGAGGCAAGACTAAAAAGATACAGACTAAGAACGGCCCAATACACACAAAACCGCACATTCCAAAACAATGAGAAAAAGTTTTACCGAGATTTAAATGGGGAAAGAAGGCAGGACATGAAACCAGATGCCACAGAGGCCAAGAACTATTGGAATAGCATATGGGGGCACCCAAAAAGACATAACGTAACACCGCAATGGTTAGGAAACATGAGAAAAGAACTAGGAGATATAGACAAGGGAGAACCAATAGTACTGAATGAAACCACATTGAAACATACTCTTAGGAAAGTAGCCAACTGGAAAGCACCGGGTCCCGACGGGATCCATGGGTATTGGTTCAAAAAGTTTACCACGTTACACGGCAGACTCACTCACCTACTCCAAAATTGTCTGAATGAAGGCAAAGCACCAGAATGGATGACTAAAGGCAGAACCACCCTCATCCAAAAAGACCCGGGAAAGGGGAACATAGCAAGCAACTATAGACCAATCACTTGCCTACCACTTATGTGGAAAATCCTGACCGGGCAAATAGCAGAGAGAATATACATGTCAATGGATAGAAGGGGGCTACTACCAGAGGAACAGAAAGGGTGTAGGATAGGAACCAAAGGGGCAAACGATTTACTCTACATAGACCAGATGATCTTAAAAGAAGTAAGGAAAAGGAGAAAGAATATCGCAATGGGATGGATAGATTACAAAAAGGCATACGATATGATTCCACATAGCTGGATACTCGAATGCCTTAGAATGTTCAAAATTAGCGAACCGGTGGTTAAATTCATTGGTAATTCAATGGAAGACTGGAAAGTAGATTTGACAGCCGCAGGGGACAAACTAGCCGAGGTAGGGATAAAAAGAGGGATCTTCCAAGGAGACTCGTTGTCCCCACTATTATTTGTTCTAACAATGATACCGCTTAACAGAATCCTGAAAAACAGCAAAGGATACCACTTCTCTAAAACAAAAGGAAAGGTCAACCACTTAATGTACATGGACGATATTAAATTGTTTGCGAAAAACAGGGGAGAGCTTGAGACTCTGTTAAACGAAGTAAGGGAATATAGTGAGGACATAGGAATGGAGTTTGGGATAGAAAAATGCGCAATCATGGTAATGCACAAAGGAAGGCTTTCAATGACTGAGGGAATTGAACTTCCGGACAACAACAAGATTAGGGCATTGACTGCACAAGACCGATACAAGTACCTAGGTGTCCTTGAATGTGACACGATAAAACGGGAAGAGATGAAGGAGAAAATTAAGAGGGAATACCTTAGAAGGATAAGGAAAATATTAGAAACCAAATTAAATAGCAGAAATCTAATAAAAGGAATGAACACCTGGGCTGTGTCAGTAGTTAGGTATACAGGACCATTCCTAGGATGGACAAAGGAAGAGCTCCAATCAATGGATAGGCGAACAAGGAAACTTATGACGATGCATAAAGCATTACACCCTAGGGATGATACAGATAGACTATACGTTAAGAGAAAAGAAGGTGGTAGGGGGCTCATCAGCATAGAAGATTGTGTCCAGAGAGCTAAAGTAGTCCTAGATAAATATGTGCAAACAAATAGTGAAGAAATCATAAAGAGCGCGAGGGATAGTGCAACAAACAATAAAGTAGAAAACAATGGAACAGTACAGCAAACAAGAAAAGAAAAGTGGGAAGGGAAAAAATTGTACGGCGAGTTTAAAAGACAGATAAAAGATATAGCAGACGAGAAATCATGGACGTGGTTACGAAAGGGAAACCTTAAGAGAGAAACAGAATCGCTCATCATGGCAGCCCAAAACAAAAGCATAAGGACAAACTACATAAAAGCTAAAATCGACAGAACACAGGCAAACAGCAAATGCCGCATGTGCGGTGAAAGAGATGAGACAGTAAACCACATAACTAGTGAATGTAGTCAACTCGCCCAGAAGGAGTATAAGCATAGACACGATAGAGTAGCAACGATGATACACTGGGAACTAAGTAAACAAATGGGATTCAACCATGGGGAAAAGTGGTATCAGCACAAGCCAGAGGCAGTTTTGGAGAATGACAACCACAAACTACTGTGGGACTTTGACATCCAAACTGACCACCTCATCCAGGCAAGAAGGCCGGACTTAGTAATAGTAGACAAAAAAAGGAAGGCCTGCCAAATAGTAGACGTGGCTGTGCCTGCAGACCATAGAGTAAAAAAGAAGGAGGCTGAAAAAAGGGAAAAATACCAGGACCTAGCAAGGGAGTTAAAGAAAATGTGGAACATGAAAACATGGGTAGTACCAGTCATAGTGGGAGCACTAGGAACTGTCCCCAGAACGCTGAGGGAGAGACTGGAGGAGATCGGGATTAGGGGGAGGATAGAGACCGTACAGACCACAGCACTACTGGGAACTGCACGGGTACTGAGGAAGGTGCTAGAGATATAAGTACTGCAACGAATTGTAGCTCTGTCATGATATGCGAAAGAGGGAGGAGACGTTAGCTGAAGACCTGAGGAGACTTATTGTCACTCAGCCCTCAGCGATAACCACTGGGCAACCGGTGTGAAACTGTAAATCGCAGAATTACTGCGACCTATGAGTACTAGGAGAGGAGGGCTGGAGACTTGAGGAGACTTGCTGTCACTCAAACTCCAGCGGTTACCACCAGGCAACTGGTGTGAGATTCCAAATGATAATAATGATAATAATAATAATACTTGAAAACCTGAGGAGACTTATTGTCACTCAGCCTTCAGCAATGACCACTGGGCAAGCGGTGTGAAACTGTAACCGCAGTATTACTGTGGCCTATGAGCACTAGGAGAGAAGAGCTGGAGACTTAAAGAGACTTGCTGTCACATCAACATAGAAAACTGTGTCCAGAAGGCAAAACAATATTCGAAAGTGTGTGCAAGCAAATCATGAACATATTATGAAGAGCACTGTGCAACGGAGAACAAAAAAATAGCAAACAAGGAAAAGGAAAAACTATACAGAAAATTAAAAAGATAGATGTATAATGTAGCAGATGAGGGATCGCAGACATGGCTACGCAAAGGAAACCTGAAGAGATAAACCGAATCGTTCATCATAGCAGCCCAAAACAAATGTATCAGGACAAACTGTATCGGGGCAAAAATCGACAGAACCCGAACAGTAAATGCAGCCCATGTGGAGAAAGGGACGAGACCGTATACCATATAACCAGTGAATGACACGCCAGGGTAGCAACGGTGATACACTGGGAACTGGGCAAACGAATTGGATTCAACCATGTGGACAAGTGGTACCGACACAAACTGGACACAGCCCTGGAAAATAGAAGCCATAAAATACTCTGGGACTTAGACATCCAAACTGACCACCCCATCCAAGCGTGAAGAGGAGGACTGGAGACAAAAGGAGACTCGCTGTCACTTAGTCCCCAGCGGTGACCACTAGGCAACTTGTGTGAAAATGCAACAACTACTAGTAGTAGTAGTAGTAGTAGTAGTAGTAGTAGTAATAATAATAATAATAATAATAATAATAATAATAATAATAATGCAAGACAAAAAACGAGAAGAATAATCGATCAACTTTTCGTGCCCCCCCCCCCCCTGCTGTATCTGGCTACAAGTGAGATTATTCGAGCCGACAAAATTGCGAAAAAGGGTGTTTTTGGACAATTCATCTCGTAAGCTATATCAAAACCTTAATACACGAAATTAGTATGTTTCATTTTTTTCACTTCCCCATAAAGAAACTTCGTTATCAGGAGAAAATAAAACGTATTTTCCATGCAAGTTACTTTGATTATTGGAAAATATACCCCTGTTTAAAATACGATTGTCTTTCATTTATCGAAACGGTTAAAAAATTGAGACGTTGTATGAACAAATTTTGACAGCATTTATCAACATTTGTTTCTGTAATAAGAATATTTCTCCCCAATTGAGTTTTCAAGTTAATCCCCTTAAAATATCCAAAATGAAAATAATCTTTTCATCAAAAATGAAGTAAAAAATATCGTGCGAAATGCAATATAATACATTGAAAATGAACTTATAGATATATATGTGAAGTGTATACATCAATTATAATCCCTGTATAGTCGGCTTTCTCCCTTTCTTGTACTTTCTCGTATCTATTTATCACGTGAACCATTTTCAGTTATACTATATAAATGTAGTGTAGACATTAATCATAAACACAGTACAGTCTCGTTTCTTCCTTTCTTTCCTCCTTTTTTTCCTCCTTTCTTTATTTTCTTCTTTCTTCCTTTCTTTCTCGAACTTTCTTCTATTTACTTATCTCGAGGATTGATTTGAAAAAAGAATGCCATGTCGTAGAGTGACATAAGAAAGAAACAAGAAAAAACAACAGCGTTCCTTACAAAGAAAGAGAGCTGTCTATCTCTTTTAAACCCCTGTCTTTTCGGGTCACTTGATTATTCATGAACGTTGTTAACCTATTTGAATCAAGACTTGATAGAAAATGTCTGTTATTCTGAGAACTGCCCACCTACGTCGCAGTTAAATACAGCGATGTGATTGAGTGTGCCAGAAAAATCAACTGCAATGTGCCATAGGTATGATTTAAATGCATTTCTACTGATAACCATAGAGATGCATTGAAAACCAGGAAGAAAGGCATTGTCAGTGGTCAGGAATTAATGCAAGCGTTACTGAGAGAATATGGCTATTGTTATCATAATCCGTCTGTAATGTTGTTACCTAATAGTTAAAGGGACGGGAAACAGTTCACACATGCTGATAAGTACTGAATCAAACATGTAACCTTGAATCGGCAAAAAAGAAGAGAAAACATTATACAGTCATTTATAGATAATTTACCTGAGGGAACGGACACGTGCCCACAAAATATTGAAATAAAAGTGCTTATAATACTGATTTACATTGAAAAAGATGTTTTGATTATTTCACATGATTTTCACACACCGCATATTCTTTTTCGAGACCAATATCTAAACCTATGATTAGAGAGTCAAACATTACATGAGATATACTTTTGGAATACTGATACCATTTGGCCTGGGCTAAATCTGATCATTGATAGACCCACAATTTGGGCCTAGCATAGGCAGTAGAATAGAACAACATAATATAAGGCTAATTTTTAAAAATCATGAGTTTTTTTTATCTAAAACAGAGATTGGAAATGGTAAAAGGGTATGAGAAGGGCGAAATTACTAGGCTAGGAATGAACGATCAAATAGTTTTTTCTTTTACGAGGAATTTTAGGAAAAATATATTTGAATTACGAAAATTCGAATTACGTACGTACATCCACTGAGTCTATTACTGGTAAATGAAACATTACACAGAGTAAATAATTAATCCTATGATTTGCTGAGTGAAAAAAGTCGTCGAATATTACGTGGAGGTGCTAATTCAAAAATTGAGAACCATTATTCTGAATCACAATTATCACCGACCAGATTACAAAAACACTGGAAGGAAACCAACCACGGGAACAGGCTAGATTTAGAAGTTAGTCGTCCATGGACCATTTAATAAATCAGCCGAAAGAGAAAACAGAAGAATTAAAAATACCACTTGATGTAGCATTTATAGACTCAAAGAAGGTATTTGACTCTGTGGAAATCCCCATGGTCATGTAGGTCATCACTCTACAAGGTGAAGACCTTGTATACATCAAAGTACTGCAACATATATACAATCACATCAACTCCTTTATCAGGCTACATAAAGACGCTGAACCCTTCCAGCTCCAGATAAGGTGAAACCAGCTCACCCAAACCCTTCACAGCCTGCCTTGAGGTGATCTTCCAAAACGAAAGAATCAAAATGGCGAAGATCTGAGCAACATCAGATGTGCAGACAACATCGCCTTTTTTGCAGAGAAGCTACACAACCTCCAACTAATGCTGGATTAACTAAGCGAAGGGAGCGAGAAAGTCGGCCAACACATGAATTTGAGTAGTACGAAAGTCATGTGCAACAACCACATCGAGAATAAGAACATAACTGTCATAGATGTCAGAGATGCAAAGCTGAGGAAAGTAGACCACTACATCTACTTAGGACAACGAATCTCAATGAAACTCACAAAAGAAGAAGAAATCAAGTGAAGAATCACTCTAGAATGGCAAGCCTTCGGCAGAGCAAGATAAACCTTCAAATACAAGTTGATCCCAATAATCCTAAAAAGAAGAGTATACAACCAATTCATTCCCCCGATAGTCGCTTATGGAGCTGAAACGTGGAACCTTCCAAGAGACAGACCTGCAAACTGAGAAGCATGCTGCGTGCACATGAGAGAATCATGTTCAACCTCGCGTGTAGAGATGATAAGACAGCACAGTGTATCAGGGAGAAAACGGGAGTCCAAGATATCATAGAATCTACAAAAAAACTTGAATGGCAATGGGCTGGTCATGCTGCAAGAATGGCAGACAACCAATGGACACTATGACTCACAACACGGATTCCAAGAGATCACATTTGAAACCAAGACCGACAGAATACTAGATGGAGAGATGAACTACGCAAATTCAGAAAATACTGGTTTTACAAGAGGAATGTGGTGGATCCTGGGGAAGGTCTACGTCCAACGACGGACGTTAAAAGACTGATGATGATGAGGATAGTGATGATTCTCAATCATCTAACAGTTTTTTTCAAAAAATAAGTTTTATAGTTTTCACTGATAGCTTTTCGTTCAATTTTGTACTACATATATATATATATATATATATATATATATATGATTTTATTTCAACTCAAACATTTCCACTGATTAAAAAATATTAGTTGATCCCGTGAAAAAATTTTATTTGAATTTCTGAGATGATTTTTGAAAGGAACGAAACTAGTGGTTCAAGAGAAGAGTCCATTGTAGTTGTGGGATATTTTTACAAGGAAAAGTGTAACATTTATGTGGAACAGGACATTATAACGGGAAAAGATACAAACAGAAAAAATCACGTTGTTAATTAAATAGAATAGTTTCTCATATACGGAACGGTGGTTTTTGAATATCAAGATGAAGGATGAAATAAACAATAAAAAATGGTGAACCTTAAATCAGAATTCGACCCATTTGAAGCAAAAACCTTCCTCAATCGATCTTTTAAAGATAAGTCATCTCTATAAAAATCTTCTAAGTGGTCACGAATTAAGCAAAAATAAGAATTATGGCTTTTCTATTATTGAACCACTTTTTGCGTTCAAAATGCTTAGAAGGATAATCTTCGAAAGAAATATCTGGTGAAGATGAATAATGCTTCAAGACTTAATCTCGCAATTCTTTCAGCTATAACACGGTCAACTGTGGTCTGGTAATGTCATGGAGTATTTCACTCAGTTTGCGTGGGACACATTTTCCAAACTTTTTAACCTTTCCCATTGCTTTGAGATATGATGATATAGTCGCTGTTGAAATCTTAAATTCTCCAAAGAGTCCTCGAGTGATTATACGTAAGTCGTTTTCCTTAGTTGACGCCGATTTTTTCTTCATTGAGAATAGGTTTGGGCCTTTCGCGAGGTTTTTTATTTCCAGACCTAAACAATTTAACTAACACGGAACTTTTCTAACTTCTTGTGTAGACACCATTGCTTTCAAGGTCTAAAAAAACTCAATGATAACGAATTTCATCTTTATTTATACTGGATCTGCAAAAAATGCCATTCTAAAAGTAAAATTTCCCTTTTTTTCTTGGCTGTAAGACCATTGGTAATAACTCGGGATCGTAGACCTCATATTTCCAGTACGTTTCTCAGTATTTGTGCAGTCCCTATGCAGTGCTGTGGTCTGCATAGTGTCAATCTTTCCTCTTATCCACAGTTCTTCCAATTTCGTCTTCAGTGTCTTTGGTGCGGTTCTGAGAATCATTTATTTATTTATTTTTTATAGTGTGCTTACCCTGTGAAACTGACACGTGCGTCCTAATTATAAAAGTACAGGCGTCTGTCACCGCATCAATACCTCGATTAACGAAATTAAAATGTTCCACTGTTGTTGTTTTTTTTCAATATCAGAAAGTTCCCTTATCAGAAAGAGGGAAAAACAGTTTTTTCATGTGAATAAGTTCTAAAAATATGGTAGGCCTACGTGTAGCGAAGTAACTACTAAGCCGAGTAAGCTTAAGCCTTGGGCTTAGAAGGGATGGTATTCCGAGGGTAAAAAGGGGGTTTGATTTAGTGTACTCATGGGTATTTTTGATACCTTTCAATTATTTATGAACCTATCGGATCACCTTATCCTAACAAAGGCCCACCTACCCGACCAACCAGCCAAGATGGCTACGGATTCTTCTCTTCTCTCTTTGCTCTACTGAGCGTATCTCTGGGCGCCCTATGTCACATTTTATGGGCTAAACAAAATGAAAATTTGCATGAGTAGACCACTAGGCACCATATGAAAACTTTTTTGTCTTGAAAAAAAAATGCTTTCCAGGGTCTCTATGGTCATTTTAGACCAATCAGCAACGCCTAAATCTTATACTGATATTTTCTTTTCGATACTCTCGGATAAAACACTTATTTTTTTTAGATAATTTTAAAATAACTAGTTGTTGTACACGATGATTCATTTATGCAAGTTACAGATATATTTTCTATACCTGGAATGTCACAAGTACTATTTGCTTTCTAAAACGAAAAATAAATTAATAAAACTAGTGTTATTGATTCACATGAGATAATGATATTAGACACGTGGTGCATTATACAGAGTAACCCGATATAAGTTACTTAACATGACTCAACGTCATTTTATTATATTCAATAAAGGGTGAGACTGGGGGAGTTCGGGGAGTGGATTCTCACATAAGCTCAGCCAAGGGGCTCGGATCGCACGTAATCCGCCACAGCCTATATGTATTGAAAACAATCTTTCAAAGAAAATAGCATGTAATGCAGCCAAAAAATTCTCTATATACTCTAAACTCTAAATATACTTTCTATAGTCTATGTCTTATAAAAGTATGGAATAATAAAAAAAAAAATATGGTATGGCTGGTTCCAGTAGATTTTTATTTTTTCATTAAAAAAAGACATCAAGAATTGACTGCTTTGCTGTGATGGATCCTTATGAGGTTCATATATATATATATATATATATATATATATATATATACATATATATATATATATATATATATATATATATATATGCGTGTGTGTGTGGTTGTGTGTGTGTGTTTGGGGGATGCGATTTTGGTTGTTGAGTTTCTGCAATATGAAAGTTCGTTATAACGAGGTTTTGTTGACTGAAGAAACGCAAGATCAGGTATCTTTGCACTTATAATCAGAGATCATTGGGCGAGAACTATAATGAAATCCATAAGTAATTATCAATCAAACAATCAGGTATACTACAGACTCTGTGGAATTTCCACGGTAAACACGTGGCCAATGTAGAGGTATAGGACCGGTTAAACATTAAATATCGACCCAAACGCACAATTTTTTCTTCCTTACCTTAAAAATTTATTCTTCAGGTGTCCACTTGATACTCTGGACGGATGCAAATCTAGAGTGGATTCAGGGGCCCAGACCTGCTTTCTCGAGTAAAGCACAATTAATTCAAAAGAAATATTTTTCATTATGAAATTTCATTTATAAAGGTCCAAATAATCTAAAGCAATCACAAATTAACCTTAAAAACAAAATTGTATTTATCTATTGTCTAATTAGAAAGATGGAGTAATAAAAAAAACAACACTGCACCACGCCCTGCAGAAAATCCTGAATCCACTCGGGGACGAAAAAGGGCCATGTCACTCGAATCATTACGAGAGTGAATCAATAAGTCTGTAGCCTGGGAGTATCTACGTCATACTGATTCGTCTCAAAATTTCAGGCAATTACGAACACCGGGCAACTGGTGTGAAACTATGAACCACAGTATTGCCGTGGACTATGAAAGTGCGGAGATGAGGGCTGGAGACTTGAGGAGACAGGCTGTCACTCAACCTCCAGCGGTAATCACCAAGCAACTAGAGTGAAATTGCAGGTAATAATAATAATAATAATAGAAAAGAAAAGTGGGAAGGGAAAAAATTGTACGGCGAGTTTAAAAGACAGATAAAAGATATAGCAGACGAGAAATCATGGACGTGGTTACGAAAGGGAAACCTTAAGAGAGAAACAGAATCGCTCATCATGGCAGCCCAAAACAAAAGCATAAGGACAAACTACATAAAAGCAAAAATCGACAGAACACAGACAAACAGCAAATGCCGCATGTGCGGTGAAAGAGATGAGACAGTAAACCACATAACTAGTGAATGTAGCCAACTCGCCCAGAAGGAGTATAAGCATAGACACGATAGAGTAGCAACGATGATACACTGGGAACTAAGTAAACAAATGGGATTCAACCATGGGGAAAAGTGGTATCAGCACAAGCCAGAGGCAGTTTTGGAGAATGACAACCACAAACTACTGTGGGACTTTGACATCCAAACTGACCACCTCATCCACGCAAGAAGGCCGGACTTAGTAATAGTAGACAAAAAAAGGAAGGCCTGCCAAATACTAGACGTTGCTGTACCTGCAGACCATAGAGTAAAAAAGAAGGAGGGTGAAAAAAGGGAAAAATACCAGGACCTAGCAAGGGAGTTAAAGAAAATGTGGAACATGAAAACCAGGGTAGTACCGGTCATAGTGGGAGCACTAGGAACTGTCCCCAAAATGCTGAGGGAGAGACTGGAGGAGATCGGGATTAGGGGGAGGATAGAGACCGTACAGACCACAGCACTGCTGGGAACTGCATGGATACTGAGGAAGGTGCTAGAGATATAAGGACTGCAACGAATCGTAGCTCTGTCATGATATGCGAAAGAGAGAGGAGACGTTAGCTGAAGACCTGAGGAGACTTATTGTCACTCAGCCTTCAGCGATAACCACTGGGCAACCGGTGTGAAACTGTAAATCGCAGAATTACTGCGACCTATGAGTACTAGGAGAGGAGGGCTGGAGACTTGAGGAGACGCTGTCACTCAAACTCCAGCGGTTACCACCAGGCAACTGGTGTGAGATTCCAAATAATAATAATAATAATAATAATAATAATAATAATAATAATAATCAGAAAAATCCTCATCCAAAAAAAGGCTGGGGGAAGAAGGAACCAGACAAGCAATTACAGACCAATCACGTGCCTACCGCTAATGTTCAAAATCCTGACCGGACAGATAGCAGAGACAATATATATCTCCATGGAAGAGAGAGGACTATTTCTTCGAGAATATAAAGGATGACGCAGGTACCAAATGCGCGAATGACTTGCTCCACCTCGACTAGATGATCTTAAAGGAGGAAAAAGGAGGAATAATGTTGATAGGGATCAACAATACAAAAAAAAAGCATACAGCATGATTCCACACGGCTGAATATTCGAATACCTCTGTATATTCAAAATCAGTGGAACAATGGCGAGATTCATGGCCATCAGTTTTTTGCTCAAGCCGATTTCCATCGGACAGTGAGTAAATAGCGTTGATCAATAAATAATTGATGAATTAGGAATTTGACGAAAAAAAAAGAAAAGAAAATGTATCAAGTAATATAACTTCCAGAATGTAAACAAACATGGCTACGATCAGAATGAAGACTGCGTTTGAGGGTGCTATTTGAACCGAGTGGTCTTGGTGGCTTGGTAAAGCAGGCTGGGCTAAACGTTACTTCCTCTGGCTAGGGGAATGTAGGTTCGTATCTCATCTTCTTTGTTATTTTCTGATCGACACAATTAATTCACAACCGGGGGGAAACTGACCAGAGCAAAAAGTTGCGATAAAAGACAACCAATAAAATCAAGAAGAAGGTAAACAGTTGCCAGAAATCTGAAGAATAATATTGAAATATTCCTTTCATTTAAATTCTGTTGCTTATAATCCTAACTCCAAGATCGTCGATGTTCGTCTATCAGTAAGCTTTAGTGGTTGGGAAAATAAGGAATGTAGATGTAGGGCTAGATTTGTATGATTGCTTTTGAATGGCCTTCGCAGGTAATTGGCGATGCAGTTTCCACGGGAAAATGAGGGATGCAAGTTTGTGTTTCAGACCCTTGTTCTTCATTCCTTTTCGCTCTGCCTGGTAACTCTTGTACAATGACGATCTAAGAGTTGCAATAAAAAGCAACAAAAATTAAAATGGAAAAAAAACACTAACCAAAAAGGGATGATGATTTACAAAAAAAGTTGAGAATATTGATTCGATCGAAGCATACCATATGAACCCTAATCAACCCGAAACTAACCCTTTCCTATTACATGTATCCTTTGCTTTTCAAAAGTTCGCTTTTTGTCGCTTCTTCCCTATCACCAGAAAAAAAATGATAAGCGAAAATAGCGTGGGGGGCTTTACAGAGGCAGCACGCACTATTTCCTTTGTTCCCTCCTACACCTCAGTCTCCTGTGCCTCCTAGCCACCAAACCACTTGAGACCCAGTCGAACATATCACCTCCATATTTTTTCGTCTTGGAACACTCGAATTCTTTTCATGTATGAATTAATGGTAATTGCATCTTTGCTCCAAGCCATCTTGGTTTGTGTGAAGTTTTTCGTAGGAACTCTGTACTTTTTCGTAGCAGTATGGACTTGTATAGCTAAGGTGATGGTATAGAAAGCCAATGAAAATACTTTAATGACAAGATAATGATGCAATCAAATCATATAGTAAATTTTTGCATCAATTCAATACAATCACATTTGTTGTAGTATAATATTGTGGAGCATCAAAAGTATTTTCGTTTTTCAATCAACTCGTTTTGAAGCCAATGTAATGATTTATGAATGGGATCTTTCGATGATCCCAACTCTTCTGGTAGTGTTCTAGTACTGGAGGTTGGGTTCTTCTCAAACTTGTGTTTCAAACCATTATCATCTGCAACTGATGATTGTAAACCCTTTTGGCTTTATTTCAAGTAACGAGTCACCACTTTCCGAATTCTGTGAGCAGTTTCAGCGGCTATGAGATCCAGTTAAAAATAATGCTTCAAAATTGCTGGAATCTCAATACTTGTGTCCGCCAATGTACCTTCTGAAACAAAAGAAATAGCTGCCTATAATATTGATATGGTATATATAATAATAACGTTAATAATATCATGGAGTCATGAATAGTCTTTAGATGTGTACATTAAATAACCTTTGGAGAAACTTTTGGTAAAACTTTTGATACACCTTAATATTTGAATACGTTTTAAAGTACATCTTGAAGTTGAATATAAAGGGTGGATCTTTACTGTCTCTTCGATACAACAACGCTGAAACGTGACTGTAGCGCTAATGAGTTCAGCAGATGTAATTTTTTTTCAACAGATAAAAAGCTGACTTATTTTCACACGAGAGGAATTTACAACCAAGTGATTCATAGCAGCCAGTAATTAAATTACTCACTTTCGGGTGAAGAGATATGATAGACAGCTTTGTTATGCGGTTAGAGATATAAATGGTTTTCCCCGCTATCCGAAAGTACAGTGTTTCAATAGATAAATTCAAAAAAGACTTAGGCAAGCCGAGATGGCGTAAAAGGAAGAAGCAATTACCTTTTTCTTTTTTTAAAAAAACTTTTTGAGCGTTCCCAAATCAAACGCAGAGCGCTAAGTTCACTTTTATCTTTTTTGTTAAAAAATCGAACGTTCGGGAAACAATATTTCGTACATGTAATTGATTTCTTGACAGTAAAAGTCTGCTTAGATCAAGGGTCCTAAATGTAGGCGCTAACATCAACCCCTGGGAGAGTTGGTTTGTTTCAAGGTGGCATTTGAGCTTTTAAAAGGGGATGTTGTGAAGATTCCATGAACATCTATGATTCTAATTTACAGATTGCTATTGCTCAGTAGTATCTTGGAAATTCATTGATATGCATACTATAACATTTCCATAACTAAACCCTTGATATGTACGTAGATATATTTCTTGATGATGACGAGATAACAAATGCCTCACTAAATCTGCGTTGAGCTATTCTCATATTCAAACGACAGGGAGAGTTGACAGGTACTGAAGAGTTGGTGGGGGTAGCTTGGCCGAAAAAGGTTGACAAAAACACTGGCTTAGACTGATCTCCCCTGTGGAGAATAAGATTAGCGGATATGTCTTACGTTAATCACCATTGAGTCACCATAATCTCACTTGGGTACAATGATTGTCATGAGGTGGTCGACGAGGTTTTGTTTCACTTTCTCAATCACGGGTAAATGACGTAATATACCGTAACAGTCGGATCTTGAAAAGTGAATGATACAATACTCATCTACTTGAACCCACCTCAATAGCTTCAAATTATGAATCATGAATCCGACACATCCAGATAATAGATTTATAGTAGCGAATGATACAACAGACACCTACTTGAATCAATTTTGATTGCGTCAAGTTATTATGAATCATCTCCAATTTGACACTTCATGTAGTATGATATTTCTAAAAGAATATGTATATATATATATATATATATATATATATATATATATATATATATATATAGTGATATATATAGTGATATGTATAGTGATATATATATTTATATATATATAGAGAGAGAGAGAGATCGCATTTGATCACGATTTAAAGTTAGTATAGAACACACCAATTTTAACTATGACGTATGTGTGTGTGGGTGTGTGCGTTTATTAATTATTATTATAACTCGATTATTAATTATATACAAATATATATATATATATATATATATATATATATATATATATGTATATATATATACATAGATACATAGATACATAGATAGATAGATAGATAGATAGATAGATAGAGAGAGAGAGAGGGAGCATTTGATCATGATTCAAAGTTATAATAGAACACTCTAATTTGTACAATGGCGCGTTATAACTCGATTATCAATTATAAATAGAGAGATAGACAGGTAAATAGATAGATAAAGAGAGAGAGAGAGAGCGAATGATCATGATTCAAAGTTACTAAAGAACACTCCAATTTCTACAATGGCATGTGTGTGTGTGTGTGCATTTATCAATCATTATTATAACTCGATTATTAATTATATATATATATATATATATATATATATATATATATATATATTGGAGAAAGAGAGAAAAGCACAAAGAGAAAGATGGATATTTAAAGTTTTGTTGTCACTGATCAGTTTCACGCTGCCATTGCGATTCAACGACTGTTTTTCTCTTGTCTTCATGTACCACTAAGGGTTCAGTTTTATGTTTGTTTTTGTTTGTTTGTTTGTTTGTTTGTTACTCCCCTCTTTCTGAGCCTGAGAGCAAACA
This sequence comes from Thysanoteuthis rhombus, assembly GCA_963457665.1. Taxonomy (NCBI): domain Eukaryota; kingdom Metazoa; phylum Mollusca; class Cephalopoda; order Oegopsida; family Thysanoteuthidae; genus Thysanoteuthis; species Thysanoteuthis major. The sequence goes on along the minus strand of OY735232.1, from coordinate 18,498,577 downwards.
GCCCCGGCAAATTACGATGGAATCTAGATCGTCTGCTTATTAACGTTCTGACGTATCAAGTGTTTACGTGTAAATACATTGAAGAGAAACAACTCAATGTATTGTTGATATTGATTGTTTGTCTACTTGTCTTCCATGGGAGGAAAACATTCCCTGCTGTTCAGAGAAATTCTTGTTTTGTTCACTGAAGGACGATCGCGCAAAATAGAGATGTGAAAAAAAAATCCTCTGCGTCTAATCAGACCGTAAACATGACTGCAATTATCAAAGAGTTTTTTGTGAAGAAAAATATTGTTTATACAAGCAAAACGACGAATTATTCTCAGACAAAGAGAGATGTTTGAACACTCTCAGAACCTTGCGTGTTTATGCGTCTCTAGGGATTCTTTCTAACAAATCTATCCTTGACCTAGATATGTACACAGCCTAGTAAATATACCAACGGGGAAGTGACACAATATTGAGAAAGATAGATAGATAGATGATAGATAGATAGATAGATAGATAGATCTAGTCAGTCAATTAATAGATACTTTCACGTGACCAACATCTTTTAGCGGCAATTTGTGTTAGGGGTGTCCAATAAAAGAATGGGAAAAAGCGGTGGTCAATGTACGAATTACTTCTCTCGCTCTGTGTTCGTTCCCTTAAAGGTCAAAATTTCTAAAAAAAGATTGATAGGCAACCGAGAAGGATCACTTGCAAGATTAAGAAACCTTTATTGACAGTGTTGCTTACCAGTTTCTAAACGGACAGATCAATTGACGAATAGATAGATGAACCTGTTTTGTGGCTGAAATGGTTGCGTACGTCGGCACTAGTGTCAGTGATCGAGCACAAGTAAAAACCAGGATTTTTGTTACTGATTCTTTAAAGAATTCCGACCTTCTCCGATTGGAGTATTTGCTACTGACATTCCCTCCTCTCTCTCTCTCTCTCTCTCACTCACACACACACTCACACTCACACACACACCCTCTGCTTCTCTCTCTCTCTCTCTCTATATATATATATATATATATATATATATGTATGTATCTATATATAAATATGTTTGTATATATGTGATTCCAATAAAAGAAGTTTTACTCATAGTACCATAACAACCAAGAATATGTAAAACAAGATAACACTAAGGAAAAATTACAGTGACAGATATTTGCTAAATAAGTGACTGAAGTGACATAAAAGAAGCTTTGACCAAGTTTTATAATGTTTAGTATTCATAGCTGTAAAGCTTTTGAAGAATATATATATATATATATATATATATATATATATATATATATATATATATATATAGTACTGACAGGGATCCTGGAATTGTTTGGATAAAATAAAACTTCAAAATTGGCAGCTCATAATTTTTTTAAAAATTTCTTTTAATCAACATAACAAGAGGAAAAAAATGAATCACAAAGACACCTAGATCTTTACTTCTGATCAGCACTATTACTGTTCATCTTACTGTTGTAGAATGATGGCCTTACTTAAGATATGATGGGAAATTGAAAAAAATAAGTTAATAGTAGTAAAAAAGATTATAATGGTTGAAAATATTACATAAAATTACAGACGTTAGAAAAGTAATCGAATAATTGCATCCAATATTATTTTTTAAAATGATCTGAATTACCAGAATAACAGTGTCATGTATCTATATGTTTCATGCCTCCTCCGCCTTTCCTCTCCATTCACTTTTTGTCATTGATGAAAGAGAAAGGATAGAGAAAACAAAACATAGTCGTGTTACTCTTATTGTAGTTGTTATGAACCGTTTCACTGTCAAAAAGGTGATGTACTATAAAAAAAAAACATCAAAACTTGATTTTAATTATTATTTTGTTAGAAAAAAGATTGTCGAATATCCTGGTATAATTTTTTTCTGTTTAGAACCGAAGGCTAGAGAATGACCTCAGTTAAACACGAAGATTCGTCTAAGTGGGACATTGATTTCGATGGATTCTCTATGCCAAATATCAGGTCATTCAGCCTTGTAGCTCTAGCAGAGAAGAGGCATGACGAACAAACAAAATGCTCAAATATCATTTTGCATATATATATATATATATATATATATAGAGAGAGAGAGAGAGAGAGAGAGAAAGAGAGAGAAAGAGAGAGACAGAGACGGACAGGCAGAGACAGGGAGATAAAATTTTCAGGTGGGTACTCACATTTATG
>OY735232.1:18411393-18486393 GCA_963457665.1 Thysanoteuthis rhombus | reverse complement strand
GACGCTGTTCAGTCAGAAGTCATTCATATATCTATTTTACTCGCTTCGTTTTTTACTTTCAAGTGTGCATTTTCTAGTTACATACATACATATACACACACACACACACACACACACAAATATATATATATATATATATATATATATATATATATATATATATATATATATATATATATTGAAAGGGGATAGTCGTTTCTGAAAATTTGGAAAATCTAATTATCTCGAGTCGTTTTGTCTAGGATTTGCACAATAAATATACAGAGGAGTTGGGCGTAGCCTAACTGTTGGTAGAATAGTGAAAATATATTTGAGACTTTGTTTTCAGATGATTTTGTGAAAGACGTGAATCCATTTCTTCTTTTCCCCGGATATGGCAGCCAATCTAAAAGACGGATAAACCGGAAGATCCATCATCCATCTCCATGAGAGGTGGGCATTAGACAGAGGAAGGGATTCCTGGAGTGTACACTTAACAAGGCTCTGGTGAAGCTTTGTTGGGCCTAGCAAAGGATCTATGAAAACCTAATTGAAAAAGAAAAAAAAAGGCATTACAAATGAGAGTAGCCTAAGATGTAAAAATGAAGGAGAAAAATGCACGAAAAAAAAATGAAAGAAAAGAAAGAAAACGAACAAAGGAGGACAAAAACTGGATGCAATGAAATAAAAGCGAACATAAAAGAGAAGAATAAAAAGAGGAAATACAAATTAAAAAGTTCGGAAGAAAAAAAAATATCGAAAAGATGCAAAAAAGAACGAAAAATTGACAAAAAGAAGAAACAAAGTGAGCAGTAAAGCTTAAAAAAAATGGGAACTAAAATTAGTTCCTTAAATCTATGAAGCTTAGGTGGGCCTAGCAAGCTTGAGGTGGATTATTACAAATTGCTCTAATAAAATAAAATAAAATAAAAACGGACAGACGAAATAAGGCGTTTGTTGACACAACCTGCCTCACTTTAATCTTCCACGTGTAGCTTGAGTATAATTAGAAGATTTGAAAAATACAGATATCAATAATATATGTATGGTAGGTGTAATTATGCGACTATTTTTCCAGTGCATTAATTCAAAAATAGAGGTATCAAGGTTACGGGATTTTTTTCATTCTTATTCATTCTATCATATCTAAAGTGTTCACCGAATACCAATCGTTTTCTTGTCAATTTTAAAACATGTTGAGATCTATCTCAACAGATAATAAATAAACTTTATATCTGAGCTTAATAAACGACTCATAAATGTTGCTTTTCACAAAATACCATATCTCTAGATGTAAAAAATGTATCAAAAAAGTAAATATGTTATTGATTGTCGGCTGAACAACTACAAAATCGAGAAATATGGCCGCAAAGATAGCAAATCTTTACATGGCACCAGAGACTTGAAATTGCGTAAATTGTAAAGTTTTCAAAAGGCAGTTACACTCGCAGCTTTAGCTGGAATAGTTATGTATTCATTATGCAAAAACAGTCTTTGCTTGCTTGGAATCCAAATAAATTGTTGTGATACCCAAAATAAATAACATAACAAATGATCCGCAATGCTGACTTATAGAAAACGCCCATACTCTGGTAATAAAGGATGCGTTTGTGAATCGTTTCAACCCCCAAACCACGAATGAAATAGAAGAGGACACTCCATAACCGACCTTTTTCCATGTGAGGTTCGAAAACTCAGCAATCAAGATAGATGGAAATCGGTTAGTAAATAGATGATAAACACTATTAAACAAGGTTCCGTTTCAATATAATAAACAATGTATATTTTTTCGAGATACTGACCCTTTTAAGTCATCTCCTCATACGTTAGATATTTACAAAATTTACGTTAACCCTTTCAAGATTAACCTGTCAATATGCTTAATGCTAGAATTTTTAAGAAGTTAAAAAACGTTAATTTGAAACCATTAACCCTATCACCAAAACTGTTAAAATAAGTTTCTTCGGTTTTTAAAAAATCATACTTTTTTGATCAATGGCCAACAAATGGTGAGAGAAGAAACTTATTCATTGATCACTACCTTTTCCAATTTCTTAATTGATTACCCCAAACCGACATTCTGCCAAAAGATGTTTGTCGCATGATGGATCTTTTGAGCGACTTAACAGATCTGTTTTCATTTATTAACAAAAAAAACTTTCCTCTCAATGAATCATCTTTTTACATATCTTGACGAAGTAAAATCAAGATAGGATACATTTGTCGAAACTGGGGTAGGAAAATAATCTTGCGCCCAATTTCCCCCTGGGGAACCCCAGCCTGTTTGCAAAACAAGATTTGAAATATTACTTTTACGTAGGCTCTAACACCAATGATAAAGGCCAGTGGAAAAATACTTTGCGACCTTAGCCCGTACGCAGGCCAGCACAAGATGAATAGATAGATATTCGATTATTTATGCATATATGTTTTGTAAGTTTTTTGAAAAGTATCCAATTATTTATTATTAACTCTTTTACCGGTCGAGTTTCTTCCAGCTAAACACAGTACTAGTACTGATTTTGAATCATATAGACAGTGCATATTGGCACGATGTGAACACTCGATTTTAGCCGGAGTTCACCCCCAGAGTTCATTTCAATAACAGTAAGCAGACCAGACAATAATGTTGCTCTAACGGTGAGCTAGGGGCGAAATGTCTTTGAGCGGTAAAAAGCTTGAAAAAATAGCCTACCTAGGGCAATTGCTCCCTGAATCTTTTCAAAGTAGTCCCTTTGGGACTTTATGTATGTATCAAAGCATCTTTCCCACTATTTAAAACAGTTTGCAGTCCTCTTTCGGGATCTCATGACCTGCTTTTTCACGTCCTCCTTAATCCTGTTCAAGGTCTGAAATCTCTTTGCAAAAAGACGGACGGAGCCAAATTTGGACTGTAAGTAGGCAGACAGACCTGACTGGTGCGATACTCCATCCCCCAAAAAACAAACAAACAAAAAACCAATGCACCAAATGTCAAGAATGACTCATATCGGTCATTGTGAATTCTATGGCCACACAGTACAAAAGCTCAGTCAGTGTTGTCCAAGTGCTGACTGAGTTACCTTAGGGAAGATTGTTATTTCACGTACGTGCAGTAAGGTCCCCTCCGAGAGGCAGCCGAGTTGCATCAAGGCCGCCCAACAGATACTCGAAATATTAAAAAGGGCTTGATACTTTTCGGACAGAATTTGAACGTACTTATTTGTTCACGGCGTATCGGTGCGTAGGTGTATAAATACATATTTGCTCAGCAAAACGTACATCTGAAATTGAATGAATGTTGATTGAGAAAGTAGATATACCTACTATTTAAAGATAAAGTAGATAAATAAGTTGCCAGGTCAATGAATTCATATATCCATTCATTATTAGGGACTAATTATAGACTCTGATGATAAGATAAATAATATACAAGTATCAAGTGTTCTAATTTCACTTCTGTGGACACAAGTGCAGGGCTAGAGAGACCTTGTAATAGGCCCCGGCTAAATGGAAAAATGTACGCCCCATTTCAAGCTGCTCCTTGAATATTCATTGTAAACAGTGCTAAATACAGGCGTCAGAAGTGGCTACTCAACAATAAACCACCCACATGCAATAAATCAACTGAGAGAAAAAGCATAATCAAACAAAAAAATCAATTTGTTTGGCCTTTATAGATCGCAAAAAAACATTAAAGCGGTGGAACGTACAGCCGTCTTTAACAATGCAAGCACAAGATGTTAATGAGAATAACATACAAATCATTCGGAAAATGGAACTGCACTAAGTAGACTCCATGGAGATACAAACAAAAGAGTGAGGAGTAAGATGATGGAAATTCAGCTAGTTATTTTCCATCAAAATCTCCATGAAACGGTTGGTTGAAAATTATCACGTGATCAGTTTTCGATCAATCACGTCTGCAAGTGATGCACTTTACCGTTGAACTGTCGCTCATCTATTCAACACATCTTTTTAAACATTCAACATATGCTACTTTTTCCTCCCTCTCTCTCTCTCTCTCTCTCTCTCTCTCTCTCTCTCTCTCTTTCACACACAATATCAATTGAATATATTTGCCACACAGAAACTATAAAATTTCCATACTTTTTATTGTGTAATTTTGATGAATCATCATCATCATCGTCGTCGTCGTCGTCGTCGTCGTCATAATCATCACTCAGTCTTTTAAAGTCGGTTACTGGACGTATACCTTCCCCAAGGTCTGTCAGTTTGTTTTTTTAGGTCTTGGTCATCACGTGCTGATACATTCTGAACTCATCCAGATCATCAGGCCACCTTATTTTTCTCGTGTCCTTGTGATTATATGCACGAAAAGGGCTTTTTAAGCTTTGAACTCGAAATCCATTATCAAATCAGCCGAGCTGCTACAGGGCTGAACTCCATTCCTGCTGCTATCCCGACTAGAAATAATTAGTGCAACGTTTGTATTGTATATATATGATGAATAAATTCGAACATATATAAAACTTGTCTGTTTGGTTCAGTTGTTAAGAGTGACGCCAACCAATCACTTAGTCTTGCTTTCGAATCACGCTAGGGAAATAAAATGTCTGAGGAAAATCAGAGAAATCAACCTGTAAGTAAGAAAAAATACTTATGGAAAAAAGATATTAACGTATTACACGCTGGACTACAATAGTTACCTGGGAATGAGCCAAATTGTCGTTTGTTTCGTTTTTTATATAATCAAGACACCGAAATAGTAGCAGATATTTTCAAGTTTCGCAAAGTATCTGTTGACAGGTTCTAAATTTTGTGTTTTCTTCCTGTTTTATGTTGATTCGTATGAGCGTATCATAAAAAAGCTATTTAGTTATATATCGTCGAGAAAACATGTCTGCATTTAATTTAATGACTTTGTTCAATGCATAATGAAAAATGAATGAATATATATTAATCAATTTGTTACGGAACACTTGGAAAAGTTATATCCAGTTGTTACCAGAGATGGAACGGGTGTGGGGAAGTCGGTATCCGGTAAAGCTGGGTTTATGGAAGTAGGTATACGGTAAGGCTGGGGTTTGGGTAAATAGGTGTGTGGTAAGGCTGGGTTGGTGGGAATTAGGTGTTCGGTTAAGCAGGATTTATGGAACTAGGTATACGGTAAGGCTGGCTTCGGAGAACTAGGTATGCAGTTAGGCTGGGTTGTGGAAATAAGTATACGGTTAGTTCGGGTTTGGGGTGATTTGATGCACGGTCAGTCTGGGTTTGGGGAAATTAGATATGCAGTTAGGCCGCGTTTGGGGAACTAGGTATAGGGTAAGGCTGAGTTAAAGGAACTAGGTATACGATAGCGTTTCCATTATTGGACATTGAACGTACAAAAAACTGGGAATTGAGAAATAAGTATGCACCGTGCCCTGAGCATCTCTATACATTACACATTTTTTCTATTTCGACTTTGGAGGTGAAAGATTAAATCAAGTTGATCTTTGTACTTTTCTGGGCCACAAGTTTCAGTTCAATAAAAATAATGGTATGATTCATGTTTGGAATAATAAACTCATTTTTCAAGGATAACAGGGAAGTTTTCTACACTTTTGAGTGATTTAGAAGTGGTCAGACTTGTCGATTGATAAGGTGTATTAAAATAGAACAACGTAAACTTGACGGTGTTGCTATTGAGCATGATGTAACGAATCGATCATAAAATCGATCATAATAGTTTCATATAACTTCTATTTTCGACCATTGCACAAAGAAATTGATTAGAAAATCTGTGACAAAGGCTCATAATTTACTGAGAAATATCTAGATGTCGAAATTGTGAGAAAACTGAAAGTGTAGGTACAACAAAACATTTGTTATCAGACTCTCGCCCAAGTTTGAGTCAACTTTGCCTTTGCATATCAACGGCGACAGCAAACCTCACCTGATTTACGGGGTTGAGCTCTTGACTCTTGTTTATCTCTCCCATCACGTTGAAACAATCCGATGTATGAAGCTGACACATAATAAACATACGTAACGATCCAATATTATTTGCACAAGAAAATGTCTGAGGAAAATTGGAGAAATCAACCTGTAAGTAAGAAAAAATGCTAATGCAGACATGTTTTCTCGACGATATATAACTAAATAGCTTTTTATGATCCGACAAACAGTGATAGAAATGGGTTTCGGGGACTTGATATACAGAAATGTCTCCATTTTAACGTCCGTCATTGAAGAAAAGACCTTCCCAAGATTTGCGAGACCTCTCTATTATGAGTGTCACTGTACCAATACTTTCCAAACTTATCGAGTTTGTAATATTGTGCAAGCCACAGTTTTACATATGATCTCATGTTGTCTTGATATCCAACGGTTGTCTTATATTCTTGCAAGATGACCAGCTCGTTGCCATTTTTTCCTCATGCATTCTTCGATGTACACTCCTACTTTCCACTAAAATACTGTAATGTCCTGTGATCTCTCCGTGTCATATTGAGCATGATTATCGTCTGTGCACGTTGCATAGTCCTCATTTTGAGGGTTTCAATTTTGTCTGGCTCAAACTTTCAGCTTCATACGTAACTATAGACAGGATGCATTGGTTGTAAACACTTCTCTTTAATGGGCATTAAACATACAAAAAAACTGGAAATGGAGTATACATATGCATCGGACCCCTGGGTAACCCCTATCCCATTTCAAAAGAAAAATAGGATTAGGTTCTACACAATGATAATTTGATTCAAGGTTTTTACAACGACCATCCGTAAATTACGGTATACCAGTCAACATATCGATCTTGAAATTGTAAATGGTGGGGTTATTGTATTTGTTATTTCTCCTGTTATTTTATCATGACCAGACCTTTATACCCACAAGTTTTTATGACCAACCCCTTGATAGAATGCAAACCCATCGGACAGATACCTCTGCGCAAATCACATAGCTTAGAGTGTACTCAGTTAGCTACTGAGTGCGCAGGAGAATTTGTCCTAATGAAGACTTTTCCACAGTCTTCAATCATGCCGGGGATCGAACCCAGGACCTTCTGCATATGAGGTGGACATGCCAACTAAAACAGGCAAAGTATGTTTATGCTATTGCCGCTGTTAATGATCACCATGATGGTGATTGATTAAGGGATGAGCTGTCACTTTGTAACTATGACACTGAGACGATGTGCTGTTTTAGAATGATGATAGTGTGATAACACTTTACCGTCCTGACTTGGTGATGATTTCTTTAAGCTGAGCTTAATAATGAGCTCCCGGTGAGAATCAAACTCAAACCCTCCTGTACTTAGGATCGAAATCATTGCAGTTGTAATGGTAAGCATTATAACTATGATATCGGAAATTTTGCACCATTTTACAATCATGGTATTATGATGATTTGTTTCTTTCTTTAAAAATCTTCGTCATTACGCTTCTGCCTGTTCCTCCCAGTTGATTACAGAGAGAAAAATAGGGACATCAAAGAAAATAGTCGTGACCCACGGGTAGGGAGAAAATATAGCTCATTTTTTTTTTAATCTAAAACCTGAAGACAGATCTAGTAAGCCATTCATTAGAAACTGTCACGTAACAAACATCTTTGTGTGGTATGCCGTTTTGGGGTGATCAATTTAAAAAATTCTCTCGCATTTTGTTGGGTGATGATCTCTAAAAACTCGAAATTTTCAAAAAGTAAGCGTAAATGCTGTTGGACATAAATTTAAAAGAAGGGTGCATAACCAATGCATCCTCCAATAGTCACTAATGGAGCTGAAATATGAAACCTAGCCAAGAGACAGATCTGCAAATTGAGAACTATGCAACGTGCACATGAGAAAATTATGCTAGGAGTCACGTGGAGAGACCACAAGACAGCACAGTACATCTGGGAAAAGACAAGAGTCAGGGAAATCATAGAATCCATTAAAAAGCTCAAATGGCAGTGGGCTGGCCATGTTGCACGAATGGTGGACAACCAACGGACACTGCGACTCACGACATGGATCCCTCGAGTTCACATGCGGAACCGAGGCCGGCAGAATATTAGATGGAGAAACGAGCTCGACAAATTCAGAAAGTACTGGCTTTGCGACATCCGTGATAGAGAAGTGGGGCGAATCCTGAGGAAGGTCTATGTCCAATTACGGATGTTAAAAGACTGATGATGATGATGATGACGATGATGATGATGATGATGATGATATTTACATTTCAAATTGAATTCCTCATTAAAAACCTATTCGAGGAGAGAAACATTTTAAAAAGGTTTGTTTTTTTAGATATCATCAGCTGCACTACCAGCAATCCTTTAGAGTCCGTAGTGGGGCATACACACCTTCGTGGACGTCACGGAGCCAGTACTTTCTGAACTTATACAGTCCGTCACACCATCTAATCTTTTGACGGTCCCGGTTTTGCATGCGTTCTCCGGGGATCCACATTGCAGGTCAGGGTGTTCAGTGGTTGTTTGCTTACTCGTAACATGACCAAACCATTGCCTGCTTTTTGCTGTCATGAGTTCACCCCGTTGAGCTTAATTCTCTCTTCTGCATGTTGCATTGCTCTCAATATAAGGGTCAATTGTTTACATTTTCAGTCGTCTAGCTCTATTGGCGCAGCCTGTACACGTGATACATACATAGCCAGTCAGCCAGACTAACTTGAAAACTGAGAAAAAACTATGCTGATAGTTTTTTTGTTGACGGTCACTAATAGAAACTCAGTATAAATAATTGAACACTAAATCCCAGCACGTGTGGCCCAAATTGTTTTCATAAGCTGACATTACAAAAACAATTGATCATAATGACAGTTTGATGACGCGATGAGTAAACCTGGGTCAAGTAATTTCTCATTGGTCGTATCGATTTTAATTGGATTGTGTTAACAGGCAATGCAGGTTAATATTATTACCACGACAAAGGATCAGCTGATTGACGAGTGATTTGAGGATGAGCTGCCACGTTATAACCATGACAGTGGAATGATTTGTTGTCTAAGAATCGTGATACTGGGATGGTGTGACATTTTACCATTCTGATTTTGAGATGATGAGCCATTTTCAAATGATGCCTTCAAGATGAGTTGTCACCGTTATGATATTGGAATTGTGAACAATTTTGCATTCACGATATTCAGATGATTTTATTTAGTCCGATTGGTACATTTAGATGGTGTGCCTTTCTAGTTGCATGACATTCTTATGATATGACATTTCATCATTATGATATAAAAGATGCCATTTTATGATCATGACATTTGGATGTGTTTTTCCTTCTTTCTTTTTCCATTTCGTTCTTTCAGCCTTTTTCTCCTCTTTTTTCGCTCTTCTTTTCTTTCTTTCTTGTCGTCTGTCTTTCTTTTTCTTAATTATTTCCATCTAGTTTTCCTCTCTTTATTTACTTTTCTTCTTTTCTCTTTGTCTTTCTTTTTAAATAGCTTTTCGCTTTCCTTTTTTTTCTTTCTTTCCTTTTGTTTTTGCCTAACCTTTTAAATACCCTTTTGTTTCCTTTCTTTCTTTCTTTCTTTCTTTCTTTCTTTCTTTCTTTCTTTCTTTGCCTTTCATTTCGAATACCCTTTTGTCTTCCTTTCTTTTTTTCTTTTTTCTTTGCAATTCTTTTTAAACACCTTTCTAGTTTCCTTCTTTCTTTCTTGTTTCTTTTCATTCTTTTTTCTTTCTTTCTTTCCTTCTTGTCCTTCTGGTTTGCCTTTCTACTTTTCATTCTAAATTCCTTTCTTCATTTCTTTCTTTCTTTTCTTCTCATCATCCTTTTTAAATTTAATTTTTTTTCCATTGGATGTTCCTTTCTTTCTTATTTATCTTTCTTTTTTCCTTCTTTATTTATTCACTCATTTCTTTTCTTTCTGCCTCCCTTTATAAATTCATCTCGTTTTTCCTTTCTTTCTTTCTCTCTTCCATATCTCCGTATTTGTTTCCTTCGCTTTATTTTCCCTCTTTCAGTCTCTCTTTCAGTCTCTCTTTCAGTCTCTCTTTCAGTCTCTCTTTCACCCTTCTTTCCTTTCTTCCTCTATCCCTAACTTCTCACGCACTACCAAACGACCACCATTCCCCCGCTCCAATCTGTTCCCAAACAAAACATCTAATCTCTCTTCCTTCATCAACATCTCCTCAATTACCCGCTTCATTCTGACCTCCCACCTCACACTTGTTTCCTTCCGATTTAATTTTTCCTTCTTCTTGGCACACAATTCCATTTCTTATCTACAGTTCCCAACTTCCGCTTCCGCTCTGCCATTCTGCCAATTTTGAGTCAAAATTGCCAACCCTGCTTCCAGATTCATATTTACTCAATTATATTTATTTATCATACAGGGTACAGTTTTTCCGTCACCGACTTTTTAAATATAACTTTGCATTTAGAAGCAAAATTACCAACAACTACTAACTTAAGCAGCTTCTGGGAAAGACTTTGCTGAAATTGAACAAATATTCTCACACACCCATCCACATATATATATATATATATATATATATATATATATATATATATATATATATATATATATATATATAAATATATATCTGTGTGTATTCATCTATGTATATGTATCAATATATATATATATATATATATATACATATATATATATATATATATATATATACACATATATATACACATATATATATATATAGAGAGAGAGAGAGAGAGAGAGATAACACACACGTATATATATATATATATATATATAGATATATATATATATATATATATATATATATATATATATATATATATATATATATATATATGCTATTATGAAATGAGTATATGACTTGACAGAATGATTATAAATTACGTTATATAATATCGAAACTCTTATTTGAAATGATGTCCCTCCATCGAATGATGAACGTTGTCTAGGCCAAATGATACATTCATCGTATGATAATGGGAGATCATTTCAAAAAAGAGTTTCAATATAATATAACGCAATCTATTATATATACATATGTATTGGGTTCTTAGGCAGCTTTTTTTAAACAATTTTTCCGATGTTATTTCTTATAGTCGGTTTGAAAGAATGTAAGAATTTTCTTAAATTCATATTTTATTAGTTTTATCCTCTTCATCTTGGGTACTTTCGACCATCAATGGTCATTTTCAAGGTTAGTTTTAATGTCAATGAGTTCATCTTATTTGTTTTCATTTTCAACACGAATAATGATATCTCGTGTTAGTTGCGTCATTTCAGTTAATATCAAAGTGTTGTTTTATTCGATTTGTCATGGTCATTGGAGTTATGTTTTTACTTTATTTCAGGATGATTGTGCCTATTTCAAGTGGGATTTTTGTTTTTGATGTCTTTTTTGTGTTGGGAGAGTTTTCTACGATTGTTGTATTTATAGTTCGTATTTTGTGGATATTGGAGAGGAAGCAATTGTATTTTTGTATCAAATGTTGACAAATGGAGATAAGTGTTAGATAGAAAACTTACTAAAGGAATGAATAGACAAAAGCATCTATACTTTTTAATAATACATATATATGTGTATGATGAGTGTGTGTGTGTGTGTATGATGAGTGTGTGTGCGTGCATACATTAGGTCTAAGTAACCCTTATTATAATTCTTGACCATTGACCAATACTCGCTTTCCGATTACCATTAGCAACGCCTTCAAATTATGAATATACTAAATCTATTCTATCGGTAATGTTTACCTTAGTTCCTGACCATTGACTACGCTTTTCTTCCCTAATTCCGATGCATATCTATACCAAACACACACACACACACACACATATTTATATATATTCACACACATATTCACACGCACGTATCCACAAACACAAATACAGACACCAAAGCACACAATCGTATAGACTAATAATGACACATATGTACGAGCAATCACACACTGATACCTATTGTTGGCAAGATCAAATGGGATAGAAATATCTAATATCGATTTTTACACTTTGGTTTTCCATATTAATTCGATAAAATCACGGCTTAAATGAATCCCAGTCTATCGCCAATCGACACACACAAACTTAATCTTAAATCGATAAAAAAAAATTTCCCCAAGAAATACCTAGCATCGGACAGGTGTCTGGCTTCACCCTGAATACAAATCAGATGATTTCCCAGTTGAATGTCGGGGTCGTCAGTGCTATATTGATTTTTTTAGACAAAGCGAAACCAAGCATAAGTTTCATTTCTTCTTTCAACAGCAACTACAGAAAATGAAGTCAGTTTGAGGGCACATTCTTTTATATATTGAGTCGTTTCAAAAGTATTTTCGTTTTATACAGACCGTCAACCGAAAGCTTATTCCATATACACATCTGAAGACTCGACTATATCATTAATATTGTTATCATTTATATCATACAACCAATAGTAATGAACTATACCTTTTGTTTCAGATGTTATAATGGTGGATACAAGTATTGAGATTCTGACAGTTCTGAAGCGTTTAAACTCGGTTTCAAAGCAACTGAAGTTGCTTGGAGAATTCAGGAAGTGGAAGGAAATGGAACATTACCTGGTCATACTGCCTCAAAATTCTTAAAGTTTTTTAAGGGTTCTAATTTGTCGTTTAAAGTTCCAGACTTGGACGACCATCAGCAGTTGATCGTGATGGTTTACATTAAAGTAGAGGAGAACCTGACCACTATCACTCGAAAACTATAGAGTTAGGATCATCGAGAAATACCGTATGAAGAGCATTACATAAACTTAAAAAATATACAGGAGTTCTCGAGTGTTGGAGAAATAATTGATACCCCCTAATATCATAATGTCAATCGGGGTTATTTTAATCGATTTTCGTAATCTCTAAGCAAAAATGTTAGTATATTAGACACTGTGAACCTAAACTGTCAAAATATGTTTTTCCAGTTTGCAAGTTCGTCAAGTTGGCTGATTGGTTGGTTAAATATAAAAGTATGACGCATAAAAGCCAAACCAATTGATCTAGCGATATGGAAATTCAAACATTCAGTCTTTATCATGTCTAAAAAAAAACGCTATTTTTCTGTTTTTGAAGATTATTATAAGTTTTTAGTGGGTGTCAATTTTGCAATATGAATTCAAGCTAAGTCTTACTGATCACAGCCCAATAAGATGCAAGAGAAGTATCTTATTTACTGATCACCCCTTTTCCAAATTTCAATTGATCGCCCTCGGCACAGAATGCTACCAAAAGATTATGACCTCGCGATGGTTTCTATCGAATGACTTAACGGGCCTATTTTGAGATTGTTCAGTTCATGTAACTAGTTGCATTGTGTTGTGTTGTGTTGTGATGGTGAAACGTCTCATGTGCTGTCTTGGGTTACCAGTCAAAAGCTCTGTCTCAGTCTACACTATTACAAGTACCAAATTACAAAAACAAAATGTTGTGCTGTGGTTTGAGAGGAAAACAAGAGAAAAATTGTCGTTTTAGAATTTTCTCAACTAAACAGATATATTTTTTTTCTATCATGCAGTTCGTTGGAGACACTCAAAACATCCTGCACGCCCGTCCTAAACGTTCGTGCCCTTTCAAAATTTAAGTAATACTTTCTGTGATCATTGCAGCGCGGTCAATCGTAGTGAAAGTCTCGTGCAAGATTATTTTGGCTTGAAATATATATATATATATATATATATATATATATATATATATATATATATATATATATATATATATATATATATATATATATGCTCCTCTATTCAGGGTTGAGCACTCTTTAAGTGAGGTAACTCATCCATTGTAAGCTTATGCAATGTTCTTCCATAGGAATAGAGCACCCTGGTGGATGAGGAGTTTCTGCGTAAAATGAATATATCGCTTAAATTCAGCCTTACTGACCACCCTGTTCCGTAGTCCAGAGGTAGGATATCGGCGAAAGGATTTCAATTCTGCCTCGCGGTACTGGATGGGATAAAGTCTATAGCCACACTGAAGAGATGTAATACATCGAAACAGCTGTCTGTGGGTGACACAATAATACACACACACACACACACACACACACACACACACATATATATATATATATATATATTTATATATATATATATATATATATATATATATATTGTATATAAATGGATGGTAATTGCTTGGTAAAATGCCTGTGAATATTTACTCGAAATAGCCAGCTCAATCATCTGCCTTAGAATAAGAAATTCCAACAGAAAACTTAGGACCTTGGGACCCCACTCTGGTCGTCACATTTCGATGATAAACCCTAGGACTCAAGGATGGGATTGGTTACGCGCTCCCTGTACTTATCCTTGAAACTTCATTTGCACATGCCAGAGTGTTGCTCAACGACCAATACCGTGAGCCTGCAACGGAAATGGAAAACCCTCCAAATTCTTTGTAGAAAAGCTAGTCCATGATGACGTTCTTTGATAGTATTGATCGTGGTGTTGTTAATGGTGATCCTACAAAAAATTACATTCATCTTGATAAACCGAAAAGAACGAATTCAATTTAACTGCAGTTCTCCCAACTTGAAATAGCTGTCCACATTACAAGAAAAGTTGCGAGCAAAGATTTCTTATTTCAGTTATCATAGTAGATGAAGTATTTTGAATAATTATTATCAATTTTGTGCTACTTTTGATCTTCATCTTAATTGTTATTGCTTTTTAACGCAGCTGAACTTACGCTGTGTTCCCTTCACGTGGAACTTATCCTCTACTTTGAAGCGCGCTGCTTATTTATTTATTCACTACTGAAGGGAACCCAGCCAAAATCTGGTCACGATAAAAAGCAACTAGAGCTAAAATGGAGATAAATAGTAACAAGAATGAATTGCATAGCAAGATTTATCAACCCATGCAGCCTGGGCCAAAGAGTGTTTGTTATCCATCGCAAGATAAAAGCCTTGATTCAAAGTTACCATTTGATCATGTTAGAAGGGAAATTTTATTGAGTTAGCCGTATAGCTTCACTGACGGATATTTCCGTCATATGCAATCAATGAGTTATTTCCACCATATCTACTGTTTGGCACGTGTTTATTGGTCACATGTTATATCCTAGGATTTCCGGTCGATGGCCTTGTTCATTGCTCTGACGCACGAGATCCTACGTTGTGTCGCAGGTGTTAGGTGGACATCCACGTTTACTAACCCCGACCCTCGCACGGATCTTGCCACTGGTTGAAGTTTATTGCTTGTTTTTGTCTTTCATGTATCTATTTCGACACGACGCTCCGGTCTTCCAATGGAGCGTTTTGTTTCAAATTGGACTATTTATACAGAAAATATGATTATCACAAGAAAAACATCAATTGATTGTATAGTTTTCATTGTTCCATGACGATGATCTTGGACATTGGTTTGTGTATGTATGTGTGTGTGAGAGAGAGAGAGAGAGCGGAAAAGAGAGAAAGAGAGAGTGAGAGAGAGAGAGAGTAGAGATAAATGTGAACTGAGATTGATATATATGACTAGAGATCGATATGACTAGACTGAGATAGATAGACGTGGCAAATTTGAGATAGATACATACATACGACTAGACTAGATTGAGATAGAAATACCGATATGAATAGATAGAAAAAAGAAAAACAGTTTTTTTCGTTTGTTTATTTATTAATATGATTAATTGTTTATTATAATTCCCTTGATACAGATTGTTTTGCCACGTTCTGGCTGATTGATGATGACTTGGATCAGAGTTGCCGATACTTTGTAATTAGTCCAGTTGTCAGCCGAGCAAATGTATAACAATATTAGTTGTTTAATTTGGTAATCAGCGTAAACAACAAGTTTAGAGTTGTTCTGTCTCTTAAATGTCAGTATTTACTCACTTAACAACGAGGGCGGTACTCCAAGACAATTACCACCGAAGGACAGTATCCTTTTAGAATGATATCCCCCATAGGATAATTACACCGAGGTCATCTATTACCCAAAGGACGTTTGCACCTAAACTCAATTGCAAAGGATAAGATAAATGAGAAATGATTACACTGCTTTATATTATTATGTACAAAATTTTATGTTGATTCCCACAAGACTCTAAAACTAACACCAGCCTTAGCAATTTTTTGGGGTGAGGGGGCTATGAAAATTGTCTCTGGAAGCAAATTTTATCCGGGGAAATCGTCCTAGAGGGTAAGTGTCCTGGGGGAAATTGTTGCTAGTGGAAATTTTTCCTTTGAAAACAATGTTCTGACACCTGAGGGAAGTATGTAGTCAAAGATAAGTTCATTTGCATTTAAATTGTCCAATACCCACGACCAGTGCCACGAAGGCGTCAGGAAGGTCCTTCCGACCCTCCCCTTATGGTGCTAAGGGGAAGTGAAGCCTTGAGGGGATGGATTTCATCGGACTGGACATTAAACACTTTTTGTTGTCAGGGATGAATACTGGGCCAGGTAAAAATTATCTGAAGACATTCAAGAACCATTTCTAAGTAGATACCATTATGACTATTCTTCACATCGAAACGTTATGTCGGCTACTCCAAGCACATGAAAATGGATTCAATTGTCTTAACAAAATTTGGAATGTTCAGGATTCTTCTCAAAGAAATATACAATATTCGTAGCCCGCTCGTGTATCCAAACTAATTATCAAAAGAGTTATCTAAAATTATCGAAAAAGTTTTAACTAAAATTATCTAAAGAAAAGGGGTAAATAAAAATGCCTTTTCAGATCTTTTATGTAAAATTATCTTTAAAAAATAAATCTTTCAAATAAGTCCATAATGACCGAAGAGAACCATTTTTAAAAACAAAATAAAGCATAAACCACTTTTAAATGGCGTTTAGTCGTGTACTCAAGCTAACTTCCGAGTTCGTAACCCTAAAAATGCGACTTGGAGACGCACATCCACAGACACACGGACACTCGAAGAAAGGAGAATTAGTAGTCCACTTTGCTGGTTGGTCAGCCATTTGTGGGGCTAATGTGATTCAATATGATTTTATTATTTTTCATACAATTGCATTTGATACTGTCTAGCACGGTTATTAGTCTGGCTAACTGATCCACCAGTTGAGCTGCTTAGCGTCTCTTCATTTGACCAACACCAGGATCTGTTTGATCTTTTTGTTTACGAATCCCGGATTAACATTCACGTGAGCGTTGATCCGCATCAGTTAGCCTTGCTGTTCAAAGCTTCAGACCTTAGGCTCAAGTTTGTTTTTTTTTTAGGTTGTTTTTTTTTTTGCTTTTCAGATATTGCTAGAGAAAGATTGGTTGAACGAAATCTGGATCCGGCTCTCGTGATTTAAGTAGCTATGATATCTACGAAGCTTAGTAAGGTTCTAAAGTAGCGGATGGCTAAACGGTTGACAACACGAACATTGAAATCGGCGAACTGAGTTCAAACTCTGACTGAGACAGCTTATGTTTAATACCTACCAAGGATGACCAACTGGTAAATGAATCCTTTTTCTGCCAGCTAAAGGCAAATGGCTAGGCAGTTAGGTAGCAGTAATTTTGAAACTATGAAAACTCAAGGATCCCTTCTATGAAGGAAATATTCTGGTGGACCCCTACTTTTAGTACAGATCTTAGACTAATTATGGAACTATGAAAAAAAAGCATTTTTTGACTTTCAAAAACATATTTATTTGAACTGGATTTCATTCATTCAAATTCTAATATATGATACGTGTCCGTGTACTATATTATCAGATGGATGTTGCCACAAAATTCGCTATATCAGGTTCAAAGGGGACAATGCTGCGGACGCAGACATTATTCGGCAGACCCCCTCTGGTTTACGTATCCCAGTTTTGAATCCATGTGGTTAGGGTTATCATGGATTCAGACAGAAGTCTCATGAAAGATCGAAACCTATTTTATTGGACTTCTTCTGTTAATAATCCATCATCTTTATCAAACAAGCAGTGTCCTTTTCATTCGCACGAGGAACTCCGAGAGAGAAATCATGATAGATTTCACAAAATCAGGAATGAACAAAATCTTTTGATAAAACGAGAGTTGCTGTCTTGGAACAATGTGTGGTTCCTACCTGAGGTCTGAAAACCAGTGATCAAAGAATGGCCCTTTTTACAACATAAGTCATGTCCTTGCTAATTTCTTTTTCAATTTGCCCGATCTGTCAATATGCCCTTCTGGGAAGGCAGATAAATATCTGACGTGTGGTAATCAGCTACATGGCTATATAATGTGGGGTACCTGTAGTATAGCATTCCGGGAACGTATGGGAACAACGTTCCTTTACTTTTGTGGGAAGAAGGACAGCGTTCTCTCATTATTTATATACTACAAGAATTCTCCATTTAAATGATTCTCAGGTAAAAAAAATAATCAGTATATGTCCAAATACTCATTCCATAGAGCGTAAAAACGTCTCTAGATATAGTTAGATTTTTAAGAAAATTCCGGGTTGGAGGATTTTAAGCTCCCATACCCCCGAGAGCAGACAATCCTGCGTTCCCTTACCTCTTCAGCTCTACACAACTGCATCTGATTGAACATACGCAGCATGGTTTGTGCTTATATCTCATGTGAATGATTCCTACAAACGTAGCAGTGCAAATAAATTCATGTAAATAAAATAAAGGTGAACAATGAATAAATAACTTCTCTAGCCTGTTTTTGGGCAGTGATCACTAAAAACGTCCGAATTTTTTTTCAAAAAATTTAAAAAACGTAGGTGAATGCTGTATGCTGTTGGATACAAACTAAGAGGATAATTCAGAAAAAAATTATTTAGTAAATTGAATACCATACTATAAAAAAACTGTAGGTAGAGATTTTTAAAAAAACAGAAGTCGTTTTTTATATATAAGAAGGAGTAAATATTCAAATTTTCTGTCCTCTAGCTTGATTGGTGAAGCCTATGCCTGCGACACACATATAGCCAGCCAACTTATAAACTGAAAAAACCTGTGTTTGGTTGACAGTTTCTTATTTTCCATTTTGTGTAGCGTCGAATTACACAAACGTTGTGAACTTGACCGACTTTTGTCTTAACAAACTAATACCTGCATTAACAAGAGACGTAAAAGAGAATGACGAATAAGGAAGCAGAATCTTTCCTATGTATTATTCCACTTACACGTATGTAAGACCGTTACACCGCACTCGCGTCTCCGCCCAGTCAACACGACTCTATTTTACCAACACGCCACCAGCGTGACCGGTGCCATTTCCTCGCACACAAAACCGCTGCTTGCGCCAACAGACCGCTAAGGCTGTATGCCCACGCCTTAAAGCGCAGACGGAGCTATCTTCACTACAACGCTCATTCCTTAAATACGCCGCTCCAACAAGCCTGAAGCCTAAAAACCAAGTTGAAATGATTGGAGACAACGGGGATATAGTTAGATAGCTCAAGTAATCAATAATTATAACAACAACAAAAAAATTATCATTATAGTTAATGTAGACATGTTCGATTGGCAATAAATTTTGATAGAATAATATACTTTTTTTGTAGAAATATATATGCGAGAGTAATGCTTTCTCTTGCCATTATCAGTGGGATTTTCCACATTCCGTTTAATCAAATGGCAAAACTATACATTGTATAAAAGAGCTAATGCTTGTTTCTTTGTAACGCAGAAAATATATCGCAGTATGATTTTGTTCATATTTATGAGTGTAGACCAGATACAACTCTCATATTTTACATATATGGCCCCAAAATACGTCCGTGTAAAATATTATAATCAACACGTTGCTCATTTTATTTAGGTAGATTCTGAAAATATTTTAAATAGTAACGATGATTACATAACTTTTTCAAAAAAATTTTAAAACACATTACAGTGAGTCAAATATTATCTTTGAAATTTTAATTTCGGTTTTAATTGCCAAAAATGATATAAAGTTATTCTTCGAATTTTTGCCAAAAAATTTGTCTTGATAATTTGACTTTTACACGAGTTTACGACCAGTTCCAATAATCAGTTATTCTGTTAACTATTGTGTTATGTGGGGTAATAAAGAATACTTTGAGATCTTTAGAATGTACTCTTACCAATGATACAGACACATTAATGAATTCCTGCGCTGGCGTTTTCAATAATTATTCTGAATCAGTAAGCCCTTTCGGGAGTCAGTCTTGAACACCATAGAGAAAGAGTCAAAGAAAATATTTTTCGTATTATTTATGCATGATCCTGTGGGAAAATGAAAGAGAATGAACATTTATTTTTGAGGCTGATGTTCTAGAGTTTCTACGTACTTGACGGAAAAGCCTACCCTGTTATTAGTCCGTTTAATCGAGTGCTTATATGTATTTTCTTAACAGCATTATATCCTTTCAGTTGTTATATAAACAATCATACACACTCACAGGCATTTTGTACAGGGAAAAAGATGAAAACATTTACATAACAAGGGAAATTCACCTGAACGTAACTGAAATATCGATAAGTGTGCAGAACGACTCACTGTAGAGATCATATGTACTTCAGCTTGGCGTCTATATCTAATCAGCACAGCTTAGTCAGGCACAAAGCCACAAGTGCGAAGACACTCCCCGTGTGGATCGAAATTATTTCACAGGTGATAGTCTGCGATACTAAATCATTAACCATTGCTTCACAGCGGAGTAACCAAATAGATAAATACTAAACATGACAGTCTGACTCATTTTCTTACGTAAAATAGTCGAAAAGATAAAATAGCGCCAGTGATTATCTCGTGGCAAACCGTTATAGACGCAGTGCGTACCCTGATCATTTCTCCAGTCTCCTGTACTTTCCACAACTCAAAACTCCGATGATTCAACTTACCATATCATCATTTTAGGGTCTGAGAGTGTCCCCGAAAATTCCCTCAATAAATTGATGGTACTAGCTTCTTCGCTTCACGCCATTTTAGCTCACAATATTATCGGAACGCTCCACTTTTGGATAGCGGGTTGAACCTGTAGCGGGGCAGCCAGTGAGGGTCGAACTCACAACATTGAGAAATTAGTTTAGACGACAAGCTTACTAATCATCGAATATTTGAAGGAGTCTAGTTAAGCTTACACAAGATCATGAGTGGGCAGGGCCGAATTTGGGCGTTTGGAGACCATAGGCACTGATAAAATTTGGATCTCACAAATGTTTCAAAATGTACATAATTTTATAATTTCATAATATCTAAATTTCTTAAATTTTTTGAAATATACTTTTAGTGAGCCCTGAATCTTTTTTAGGTTCAAGATTTTTCGTATTCATAGACTCTAGGCACTGTGCCTATAATGCCTAATTCCAGAGGCGGCGCATGGGACACACAGACCAAGTAAATGCAAGGGTGTTATATGCGAGGAACCCAGAAAATTTTTTTAAATAATCTGAAAAATTGTCCAAATGGATAATCTAAAAAAAAATTGCTGGGATGTGCCGTCGAACCTTGCACCGCCAATTCAAAATACATCCGTGAGTGTGAGTTCACAAAGAGGATCGAATTCCGTACAGAAATAATGGTCAGCGAACATAGCTTGTTATCCACTGCTACATGGTGAATCTTTCTTTCAAAACCAGTAATTGTCAGGAGTTAATATTCAGACTGAATACTGAATTGAAATAAATGATTCACCTCTGCCAATCAGGTCCATGCGGGGCCAACAGTGGGCCTGGACCTGATGGGAAAAATAGGCTTCACCTTTTCATACTGCTCATTGAGTTTGTTTTTTTTTTGTAATCATCAAGTTTTTTTTCTTTGTGCTAGGTCCATATAGTTGAGTGTTATAGAGAGCAGGGATGTTTTCGTTTGTAAGTGTGAGTGGATATATGACTTAATTTCTTACTCGAAAAAAAAAAAAACAATCAATAATCCATTACCCGTCCTCGTTTGAAATTGACTGCTACAATTTGTAAGGAGATCACTGTCCAAGGAGTCAAGTTGGGTACGTGGGTCACAGTACGTAAGGTACAAGGCTGGACTATTGTAAGGAAAATGTAGCAACGATGAAGGTTTTTATGATTTGAAAGTCAAGTATATATCCCCCACTCCATCTTCCTCTTATATTCAAAGAAATATGAGCAAGGTGTTTAGAATAGGCCACTCATCAAAATCGGAGGGCTGGGCTAAATGCCACCCCCTTTGTTCGGTCCTGCTACTAACGAAGTTGAAAGAGCTAAAAGTATTTCCCGGTGTCTGTCTGTCCAAGCAATATCTCAACAAGTTCTGAGCGAATTTCAATGACATGTGGTGGAAGGGTTGCCCAAGGTTTAAGGAAGAAGTGATTAAATTTGGGGGCGTTTCTAGAAAGTTTTACAGTCACCTACCCTTCAATGTCTCCGAAAGTTCTCAAAGAATTTAAAGGAAAATCTTTGAAAGCTTAAGCCATTTGGGCAAGTAAGATGTTAAATCCAGGATTCTTTTTCATTTGTTTCCAATCTTTTTTTATTTGTTTATGTAATCAATCATGTTTGACTACACAAAATCTTCAACAGTCCTCTATTAATCTCAATGTCATTATGTAGTTGGTTGGGCCATGGACTAAAGAAGTATGTTTACAGTTACCACCCCTGCATTATAGTTATATAAGAACTTATTTCTATTCAGTTATTAGTGAAGATGACGCTGTCAAAGATATGCGCTCTCTGAGTGCTTTCAGTTTCTCTAGCGTACTAATCTTGTCATTACAAACTTCCTCAAGGTCGGAGATTAAACCTGTCAGAGCCAGTGAACTCACATAACTGACAGAAAAGTAGTGTCCTTGATTCTAAACAATCCGCTTGCTACGATGAGATTTCTTTCTTATTTATATATTTGCAAATAATGTACTCTGTGGACAGAAACTATTACAGCATAAATATTTATAAGGAAATTTTTTTTTCCGCTATCCACGGGAAAATATCTGCAAAAAGTCCCTTCGAAAACCCTTCTTATTCTTTCAGTGTGTGAATGAAAGGATCGTTAACAATCAGAGAGATTTATTCGTCCTTCATTGTTGAACAACTATGTCCTTGTTGCTTACGTTGGGTCGGTGAATTAGAGTACTTTCTATCGTAGATGCCGGATTACCGTGTATAAGCCGGAAAATAAGACAATTCGTTTACAAAGGAGTTTAGTGGACTATTGCTCATTACATTATATCCAAGCCACATAACTATCCATATCGAGTTTTGGTAGTGCCCCCCCCTATTCATGGTACCAGAACATTTAGCACATAATAACATTTGCATTGACAGAATTATTACCCTACATGGAGAGATCACAAGACAGCACAGTATATAAGGAAGAAAACGGGTGTCCGTGACATCATATAAACTATTAAAAAACTCAAATAGCAAGGGGCAGGCCATGTTGCAAGAATGAAAGATAACCGATGGACATCATGTCTCACAACATGGATCCTCAGAGATCACATGAGAAACACAAGAAACTGAGGCCGACAGAACACAAGATGGAGAGATGTACTGGACAGATTCAGGAAATACTGGCTCCGCGACGCCCATCATAGAGAATTGTGGCAAATCCTGGGGAAGGTCTATGTCCAACGACGGACGTTAAAAGACTACTGATGATGATGTTGATGATGATGATGATGATGATGATGATGATGAACATTTGCATAGTTTAACAAAATATATGTATTTTTATCAACTACCAGCATATACAGAGACCTTTCCAAAGTGTAAAATGTGTAGTTTTCTTCTCACGGTATCAACTTGAGTATACGCTTCATTTTATATTTTACATATAACGCAGACATTCGCTATTCTCCTTCTAAGTTAGAAAGCTTACGAGATGAATATAAGAGCATACTAAGTATAGCTGAGCTCAGTCAGACACGAGGCCATTGGCGTCCGCTGGGGCGGGGGGGGGGGGGGTGGCAGACAAGATATCCCCCCTGTCTTGATCATCTCAGCGTGAGTGAGGTCGGGTTGAAAGTTGGAACCTCACAGTCAATAAAGAATAAGTTGTTTTATGTAACTCCAATTTAATTTAACCGTATAAAAAGATTACATTATTCTTCGCTAATATTAAGGTCGCTGTTAACATAGATTTTGAATATATATCCTAACCTGGAAATGTATCCGTTTGTGCAGCAAGGACAAGTGCCATCGGGCGCCCATGCACAGGGCTGCAATATCGGGTAACTCTTAGTATTTTAATTTGTTATACTAATAATGGTCTACAAGAGCAGCCTGTTCCATGGCAAGGCACTTAGTTATTGATACTATTTGCTAAGCATGGATTAGTCTGGCACAAGGTCACTCATTGGGGGCAATCCTATGAGAGTCGATCTCATTATAGCAGTAATGGTCTACGAGGCTAGCTTGCTAACCACTGCAACTCGGCAAGGCAAGAGTTATTGATTAATTTTGGTTTAGTATGGCACAAGGTCACCAATATACACCACTAAGTGCGGATCAAACTCACTACGGTAGTTACGGTTTGCGAGAGTCTTCTAATAACTGCTAGGCGGCGTAGCTCTCTTGCCAACGGAGTGGCCAGTTCAAGGCTTTTCGCGCTAAACTCATCACATTTCTTGTATCTGCAGTGTGAAAAAGCACTCCATTAGCACCGACACGCTTACTCATTTTGGCCATCTTTTTTTGACCGTCTTTGGCATCTTTTCGGTGTGTTATGGATTTTTTGGTGAATAAGGGGGGTATTTCCTTCAAATCTAGCACTTCTTGGCTGTCGAACACGGCTGGTCAGCTGAATATAATCGATGCTGTTAAACAGACTTGCGAACACACGTATAGAGAATGCAATCGTTCGTTATTTAATCAACTTACGGTTAGTGAGTCACCAAAAAATATATCCTGTTCAAATAAATTTTTCCTACTTCTGCAAAACGTTAAATGTTTTCTCTTTTTCAATAAAATATAGACTTGATTTCGAGGGCAGCACCTAACCAAGAGAAAAAAAAAGAACTAAGTCATCCTACACTGATTTATGCAGACTAGTGTCCTCATTTTTGTTGTTATGCTTGCAAAGCTTTCGATGTTGTAACCGTCTTGATGTGTCCATCTTAATCGGTGACCATCTGAGAATTTCGAACCGAACCTTCAATTCAATACACGGTGGTAGATTGTTCTTATTCCGCTATCCATGCCAGATAATACCTCGAATCAATCAATTCTTCTTAGTCAATTATTTCTTGCAATGTCATTAATCTGACACTTTTTTTTAACTACCCGACTTGGGGAATGAACTCACAACCACCAAACTTACAACCCACCAAGGTTACTCGATAAGCATATCCCACGCTTTCCTCGGATATGTTTGAAATAAATCCTGGATTCCTGTCAACTTTTATATCAAGTTGTTAGGAATATTATTCTATCTATTATAATGTATATTTTACATCAGCCTTTCTCAACAAAGGGTCTGCGGAACTCTTGAGTTGCGAACGAAGTTGTCAGTGGTTTGGCAATATTTTCATACATGCGTGAGAGAAAAAAAAACTTCACTTCGGCTTCATTCGAGTAGCGATCTCTGCCTTGATGACATTTGATACTAGTTTTTTTTTACAGCCGTTAAAATCTATACTTTTAAAGGAAAAATCCTGAGTCCTTATATATATATATATATTTATATATATATATATATATATATATATATATTCATTCCTGCTGTACACTATGAAGTACTGATGATTAGATCATAATACATGTGCATTTTTTTACTAATTGATGTATCATTCGCTGTACATGTATCTTATGCAGGTTTCGAAATTGTGCGATAAATAATGCTAAAAATATACGTCGTTGATGAGCCTCAACAAGATGCAACAGATTAGTGCGGTGTATCTAATCTGGTAGTTTCTCTCCGGAGCAGATGAAATATCATTAGGTGTTGATGTATATCGATATATGATAAATTATTGTATATGTGTATGTGGGTTTTTTTCCCCATACACATGGTACATTAACTAAAGTGTACAGAATTATTTTGGAGACAGTCCATGAGGCTGACTTTTATCTTTTTTTCTTTTTCTGGATTTATTATCAAAATGTTGGTGAAAGATCGCTACGTGATTCAGCGGTAAACGGGGTAACGATAACCGCTGTATCACCATACTTTACAAGAAGCGACATTTTTCTTTCTGCCATGGGCGCCACCAACCAGAGTTTCGCCTCTGTCGTACGTAGACAAATAAAATAGATGGGAAATTCAAAAAAAGACAAAAGTAGAAATTAAAGAAAATAATTTATTTCTCATAAGCAGGAATTTCTTTTTCTTTTTTTTTTTTTTCAAACTCAAATAACAATTTTTGTCATGGTTATAAAAAAAATCATTTGATTTCATTCACTCATCGGTTTTCTTTGCTCGGCAATATTCAAGTTTACGAGCGCTATAGATATAAGAATCTTGAGATGAAAAACTAGAATTCTGAATAACTTACTACTGTGACCTTTATTCTTCATACACTAAGCTAAAGGCATAATTTTAGTTTCAAACTTTTATCTAGTAATTAATTACAAACACGAGATAACAAAATTAACCATTAACCTTTATTCACGGCCAGTGTCCATCACAATTTCTAAACTCATAAAATCGTAAACCCGCTGAGACACTCATGTGTAAAGATGGCCGTTTTAGAAAGATAGTAGTTAGAGCCCTTACGGTGGCTATGGCTTTAGCCGTCCCTGCCAGGGCTGAACATATCACATTCGCATCTGGTTTGTGATATGTAGAATGATAAGAGTCGACCAGCATCCGAAGTGGCATCTTTCACTTCACCCTCCGCTTTTTCACTAATAGATCGGAGGAGAGATATAAGTGTAAAGTGAACACAAACTATCTCAGCCGGAGTTTGAACACGGCTCGCCGAGTCCATTCTCCGTACTGTTAGCCGCTCTTGGAAATAAAAAAGCTTTTACTGTTTCTTATCGAATATTAATATATTATTTTTTCCCCGAAGAATTCATGCCATGTGACGAGTGCCGGTTTTAGGTTTAAGCTGAATGAATAAGCTACAGCTCAAGGCCTCACAATCCACAGGCACCTCAAAAAAAAAAAAAAAAAAAAATCAAATGGCGTATATGTTAACAGATTGCATCAGACCTTCTGACGTAATTCTTCAAACAGGGAGCCTCCAGGCTTGAAATAGTCCAGGGTCTCACCAAGTCTAAATTCGGCTCTACATGTGCCACATTTATGACTTGCCTGAAACACTTCAATAAATCTAATTCTTTTGTTTTAACTTTTTAAAGGTTGAAATGTCAACTGCGCCCGTAAACTAGAACAAAACCCATTTCTTTTTTTTTTTTCGTCCAAAAAAAAGAAAAAATGAACTTGACCACGGTTGTCATTGCATCGATGCATATAGGAAGAAATCGAAGTCACCCACCCGCCTCAATTGACATGTGTTTCGATTAAACGCTATTCTAAAAAAAAATAATTATCTATGGTTAACATTTTATTTAAAAACTAAAATGATATCCATCAAAAAATGATGCGGTTATTTATCCATGGATCGGCCCTCCTGTCGAGGGTACCAGGTTATCTTCACGTTCTGCTAAGAATCAAAGTGTCGCTTCCCGGCTCTCTTCCTAGGATCAGAGTGTATTATCTGTGTGCTCACTGAAAAGTGTTACACACGAAAATACACGTTGAATTTAATATATGTAGTATACTTTGCTCGTTCAATTAAAAAGCTTTCATAATTTTCTTGTTAGTTAGGTACGAACAAATCACAAAATGTTATCAAGAATTAATTGATAAGTTCTATAAACATTGATGAAGATGAAGATGATATTCTTCTCTCTGGATAGCATCTCTCTCAGACTCATCTACCTCCGTAGTGCGCGACTCATAAAGCACTGTATATGGTTTTATTTCTCGAACGATCCACAGAAATTCATTCATCGAATCTGCAGCAATTGAGTTTTTTTTTTCGTACACGACCGGGGTGCTAGCCCGACGATGTGCTGCATTACAGGGCTAAAGGGTTCCAGCTTCCAACAGTGGGGAGGCGGATTCATGCCTTTCCCTAATGGTATCAGTGCGAAGAACGCCGGAGTTTGGACACGGTTAACCGTTAGTCCATCTGCACTTCTATAAGATAAATTCTACTACATTGATTATCGATTACTGATCATTTAAATTATATTGAGCAGTCAAAGGGGAAAGCTAGATAAGAATAATGTTATATCTTTCAAGTATTTGTAAGTGATATCTACAAGTATATATAAGTACTTGTCAGAAATTTATAACGAAAGACTGTTTAACATAAACCTATTCTCGTGACTGAGTTTCGTAAAGCTCAATCGAAATCTGAAACCATTGTATTGAATGACGATATTCAAAACCGTGTTTCTTAAACTTTGAACCTTATGCAAAAAAACAATGACAATTTGGGGGGAGGTCGACCGACGAAGGGCCAGGATTTCAGGGTTGGACAAGATATAGATGTTGGCCTCTATTGGTGAAAATAACAAATTAACAATGATAACAATATCAATAATGCATTCCATGAAAAAGAAAACAGATAAATAAATATAACAAATAAAAAAAATCATTTTTTTGCAAGGCCAAACAGTTCTTTTCTTACATTTTTTGTTGTAAAAAAAATGTTCCGAACGTTACTGTATTTCAGCTATTCTCAACTGGGGGCCATACGCAACCCCTGAACGGGGGCATATTCAAAGGGAGCTATAGACTGAAATGATAAAACGAATTTCTGTCTGTTAGTGTAGTATCCCTGTTCGACAGGGAGCCCTGAAACTTGAGAAGAGCTGTAAAGGGGGCCATGACCAAAAAAAGGTTGGGAATGGCTGCTATATTTGATGTCAGTGGAATAAAATGATTGTGTAAGTGTTCATGTAGGGCTTTTGTGCTTTTTTAGAAGAGGAATATATTAATCTGAATAAAAGAATGAATAATCAGTAGACAATTAACCACTACTGAAAGAACTTTACCCTAAAGGCTATGACAATAGCCATTTTCAATCTACAACCGGCTTAATAGGTAGCTTCTTCGAGTGTGTGTATGTGTGTGTGTGTGTGTGTGTACGGCTCTGTGCGTATGTGTGCGGGTGTATGTGTGTATCTGTATAATAAGAGACGTGTGGGTTTCAAGAAGTGTTTGACTATCTCTTTTTGACTAGAACAAAAGAGAAAGGCCGACTACAACCCAGCCCCCGATTTTCATGTACTCATAAACGAGCGGGGTTCGAATCCAGCATGTTACAGTCTGCAAGTTCTTGTAGTCGCAAAAACTAGAAGTACACTTGTTCATGTATAAAACGGAATAAATAAATAAAAGCGATAATTAATTTTAGTAATTGAAAAAAAAAAAAAAATGAAACAACCAATTAATTAACGAACCAGCAGATATGTAAAAATAATTAATATCACACAATTAAAAAACAAAACAAGTCTAGATTTTTCTTCGGCAATGGTAAAAATGATTTTTTTCCAAGCGTTTTTTTTTTGGAATTAATATTTCCAGATAATTCCAAACCGAAAATGTCTCTTTAAAATCCTGTTCGACTTTTTTTCTTGTTTCATATTGTAAATTTGTTTTCTTAACGTCTTTTTTTCAGTTCCAACCTATTCAATGCAAAGATTAATTTTTCTTTCTTCTTCGTGCTTTCAGATGTTTTTGCTTATATTTTTCTGTAACGGTTAAAAATGCTAATTAATTAGCGTATAACAGCTGATGTTTTCAGAACGTTATTATTGGATGGCTACAGAGAAGGAAGAAATCTTTCACGATTGTCCTTGCTTATAGTTCATGAGCCAATCAAAAATTAAATCTCAGCAAAGTTTTCTTACTTCCACCGTTCTTTCTGTCTTTGATATCTTCATTTTTTTCTGATTGATATCTCTTCTTGTTAGTGTCTTTGTCTCTTTCCTTTTGGTCGGATTTTTTTTGCTTTTTGGACATTCCTGATACAGAGAATGATGCAACATAATTCAAGTCTTTAAAAAACAAAAAT
The DNA here is from genome assembly GCA_963457665.1 of Thysanoteuthis rhombus. Lineage (NCBI taxonomy): Eukaryota > Metazoa > Mollusca > Cephalopoda > Oegopsida > Thysanoteuthidae > Thysanoteuthis > Thysanoteuthis major. The sequence continues at coordinate 18,456,680 of OY735232.1, read as the reverse complement.
AAAACCAGGAACCATCATCATGTTTTTTTCTTCTTCATCTCTTTGTTTGTGGTTCTTTTCGCGTCTTTAAAAATATATTTTTCGCGTTTTTTTTCTAAGTGTTTTTTTTTTTTTTTTCTTCTTTTCAAATTAAAGCTGTAAGATTTGGCGCCAAGGGTTCACAGTGTCGGGGACAAGACACAACAAGAGGACACAAATAAAATAAAACAGACGTTTCAGGTTCAGTCGTAATCCATCTTCAGGATCGCTTTCTTCAGTTTCTTCTCCACTTGAACGATTTGATTGGAATGGTTTCATCCAAGTGGAAACCACCTGTATGAACTCATTCATTTTCGTTCGTCACTTTTCTTCCGATTTCTTATTCATCTTCGTCTCTCTTTCGGTCAAAAGAAGAGGGAGAAGACAAGAAAGATATATACGTCTCTAAACGAAGGTAGGTCCACACGTTTCTTTACTCAACTACAAAGATGAACTTCTTTTCCTTTGTTATGTTTTTTCTTCCTAGCTGATAGAAGAAAAAAAGATGACTGATTTTTGCGAGTATTTTTTCCTCTTTCAAGTCTTTTTGTTTGTTCGTTTTACTTCAGATTGTTTTTTCTTTCTCTCTCTTTACCTATCTTTGCTTAAAAACAAAATCAAACAAAAATCTATAAGACCAATTCCTTCGTTTTCTTCCGCACGAACGTCTTTCTTCTTCCTTGGTTTGCTTGGATAACAACAACTTTGTTATAGAATTCTGACAATTACAATAATAGCGAATTGTTTTTTGAAAAATTTTCGTTCACTAGAATTAGAATATCTTCTTTCGATTTTTTCCAGAACTTTGGAGGATCGAAAGATCGATACTGTCCGACAAAATATCACTTTTGTTCAACAGAAGTAGAAGAATAAACTGAAAGTTCAAACGTCTTCGTCTTCGTCATGTTCTGACAAGGTTGGCATGACGGGCGATTTCGGAATCTGAGATACAAGTTCTGGTACTACGGACAATTTAGCCAGGCAGCACCTGCTGTTTTTGTGGACATTACGGGTGAGTAACCTGACCCACTCGTCACATTCACGTTCGCTCTGGGCTTCGAAGACAATCGTACAACCTTCGCTATTGTTGGGAATTATCACAAAACGTTGACTGTTTTCGGTGTCTTTTGTTATGACACACTTTTTAACGCGAATAAAAGCTGATGCATTACAGAACTTTTTGTCTCTGTACACAACGGCAAAGGGTTCGAACCCACTCCAATAGACCTTCACGTAGACGGGCAGGTGTCGGTCCGATCCAAGAATTAGACTGAGGTGACCACACTTCACAGCCGATCCCTGTTCACTCGGTAAAGGCATGTTTTCGTCAACAGATGACATAGAAGCGGGGAGAGCATCTATACAAGCGAATCCCTTCATGGTAAGTTTTTTTTTCTGAATATATTGCGTTTAGCAAGAGTTCCGAAGTGATTTCGAAGTCGGGTTCAGGGTTAGAGACGTTACTGGGTTTTAAACGTCAATATCTTTTGGTTCAGTAGTGATTTTGAGAAAATAAATTATTAATGAAGATGATGAAGATAACTGCTCATCGGATTCCAAATATCTTGGGGTTTTTTTCACCAACGATAGGTTTATCCGGTTTCGAATAGAAAAGAACAAAATTGTTCACACTGTAAAGTCTGTCAGTTCAAAGAAAAAGCAACGTGGCTTCTTGGGATGTAACAGAAAAGAAATCCGTGGAAGAAATTTCCCGATACCTTATTGTTCTTTTGTTATAATCTGTTCACTGTAGTCGTACCCGGTACTGCAGGCAGCAACTCGAACACATGGGTACTAATCAGAGGCAAGCGTGCTAGACTCATACAAAGAGTATAATCGTATAGTATCAGCAGTCAGTGTCCTCGTAGTAGTTGGACCTGACGACTACTCGTACGTCACTTGGTGAATACGAAGCTGTTGTGCCAACGATGAGGCGTAAACTAACGTGGCATGGCTACTGTTGCTTTATATAAAGTCGAGCAACCTCTCAACATCGGCTGAGCTCATTAGCTATGCAAAAAATAGAGGTCAGCCTCGATCTGGTATTTCGTGATGGGGGACGTTCCCAATGTCTATAAATGGACTATGTAATGGTGGTATCATAGCGGGCGGTGCGCGTGATGGGCTTGCGGGAATATTAGTAGTAGTGTTGATCCTACTACTTCTACCACTAAAACGACTACTACTCATATTTATATGATCATTGTTATTATTATTATTGTTATCATTTCTTGTGGTAGTGGTGGTAGTGGTGGTGGTTGCGGTGAGAGTAGTAGCGATATATCGAAGTTGTGGGTCGAACACACAGACACAGGGAAAGAGGGAGAATGTGAGGAAAAAAATGGAGAAGTGCGTTGCTCGTATTATTCGTCCATTTGCCACGTTAATGCCATCTCTCGTTCTCTTGCAGATAGGCAATGCAGAATTTGGCCTCGACGCAATCGACCCAATGGTGAACAGTTGTTAGATAACGTATACAATGCGTTATTCAGACACCAAGGCACATGTAACATAGATACATAAAAAAGAAAATACATACCCTCACCTGAACGAACATATACGCATTTATAAAAGTGTGAGTGTGTGTGTTCATGTGCGTGTGTGCGCAGATACACCGCTCTAATGAACTCATCTTCCCAGTTTATTAATTCTTCATAGATTTATATAACAAATCGTATCACATGCCGGTTCATAATAATGACATTTAATCAACAAAAATTGACATACCCCCCGCCCCAAAAATATCAATCAGCGTAAGGCCCGTCAATAGGATTTAGCGAATAAGGGGACGATTCATCAAGTCCGGGGGTCGGCCATGTGTAGAGATGCTAAAAGGCGCTAAATTAAAACAAAAAAAATAGCCCTAAAATGGCCAAAGCACACCTGAAAGATACTAAGAATTGTCAAAAACATGACAAAAACATGACAAAAAATGTCCAAGATTATCTAAGCACAAACTTGGTTGAACATTTTGTTGAACACATAAAATTGTAAAAATGAAATTGAATTGATTTTCAGCACATTAAACGTGGAGGGTGGGCAAATCATTTCCGGATAGGGCTAGGTCCCCTTCTTAGTTCGCCCTTGGTGACAGGCGTGCGTTGTGTCCAATGGGCTGGTATTATGAGATACCCGACCGCCAACTCAGACAGTCCCCCAGGACGACAAGGGCTAAGGGGCGTCAATCATGCGTCTGACTTTCCAAATTTAAAAGAATAAAATGTCAAAATATGAAGATTCCCTGATGTGAAATAAATATTTTCGGGAATATCTAATAGATGAATACTTTCTGTTGTGATGAAACTCAAACTAACGATTGATAAAGGATATGATGAGGACCGACGAAGAGAGCTTACCCAAGGCGCCCAGAACCTTAGGTGTGTGTGTGTGTGTGTTTATGAGTGTGTGTGTATGAAATATCACTAAATGAACATTTGATACCCGACAGACTTATGAAAATTTATTTATCAATGGTTCGGCACTGATTTCACTCGGTAGCTAATCGAGCGGCCTTAGACCGTGTAGATGAATGAAGAAAAGAGACGCACATATATCATGTCTTTATAAATACACACTCACACACACACACACACACACACACACACACACACACACGCGCACACACACACACACACACATATATATATATATATATATATATATATATATATATATATATATATATATATATATATGAACCTGTTTGCCAGTCTATCAATCTATCGACCAGAAAGTGAGAACAAGAAAGTGAAATTCGGCGCATAAAATTTCCACCCCATGGAAAATCCCGGTCAGTCGGAGAATTTACTGCTACATAAACGATAACGTCTGTGTCTGTGTGTCCGTCCATACATTTGTGTGTAATTGGTCAAGAAGTTCTTGTGCGAACACACACTAGGCTCAACTCAATGTGTCACCTGCTCGGCGTATTTCTTATCTGTACACTCTTCACCAAACTTCAGAGCTCGGTGTTCGAACCCAGGTAAAAGTCTAAATCTCAGCATTTTTTTTTGTTTGTTTTTTCAGTTATACAGCTCCCCCCCCCCTAATTCGGAAAATTGGATCAATATAACTTCTCTCTCTCTCTCTCTTTCCTTTTATTTTGGTCTTGAGCCAAAATCTATCTACAAAATGAACAGCTTGAGTCTCTCTCTCCCTCTCCGTAACAATGTACTCTTCCACTTGAAGATAACAATTTTATTGATAAATTTATGAATCTGCGCACATGATAAGTGCCCAACGAACGAATCGTTCAAAAGTTAACAACACTCGTTGTTTTCTCATTTTGACGCTAGGACGCTCTACATTATCACACATAAAATGTTCAAGCTTCAAGTAGAACGAAAACAAAATATTCTATAGAAATGTTTCGTGCAGCCACTCATACATTCTACCAATCGTGTGGAGCAATGGACTTCTACATTTCAACTAGTTCAGTCACTAATAATAATAACAATAAAACCTCAGATGAAATTGATCATTTCCCTACCGTGATTCGAAGTCATGACCAAGTGATCCGTTGGTAGCTCTCTAACCTCTCTAACTAAAGCCTTGTTTCTTTCTAATAAACAAATACATTTATAAAACTGATATTTCCCCATCATGATTTGAATTCATAACCAAATGATCGGTTGACGACTCTCTTACCGACTGAGCTCACTGACAAGTCTCACGTATCTACGAAAATCTATGTTACAAACACGCCAGGTCTTACTCCATTCTAATAAATAGATATAATTATACTGAACTTTAAAAAAAAAAAAATTCTTTATTGATGATGTGTGTACAATTCGAATGTAATAATCATCTCCAGTCGGGGTATAAGTAGAAGTGGTTTTATCCTGCAGCAGTCAGGTGTGTTTATCTTTTGTCAGTGGAGATGAGTGAATTCCCTAAAAAAATATTCTGCCTAACCTAGTCTTTCTCAACCAGAGTTTCGCGAGAGCTTTTAGGGATTCTACGAAAGATTCATACATGTGCAAAAAAAGCACCTGACTTTTTTCGAGTTTATTTACACAACGAGTAGCAGTCCCTGTCTAGAAGCAACAGAATTTTTACCAACCGAAAAAGACCAGATGTTGTCATTTTTTACACCCGTTGTAAATTTCGTTTTTTTAAAGGAGAAATTCACAATTCTTATATATTTGTCATACAGGTATATAAAAAGTTTATGAAAAACTCTAATTTGATGAGAGGCAATCTAGGCTTATCAATATTTTTTCAAAGAAACTGACTTCCATTTTATATTAAACGCCCGTAAGGTGAGAGGGGACTGGAAAAAAATTGTATTTTAGAAAGTTTATCAAAATGAACTATTCGGAATGTTGCAATGTAAGTGTAGGATAAACGATCAAGTCGATCGTTAGGGAATGGTAATCAGGGTCGTCTTATCGCATGGACCGGGGGGGGGCACGATTTCAGGAGATTCTGAAACTCAATTTGAAAGACAAAACAAACAGAATTATTAAATAGCAAACATAGAGAACTTTGTATAAATCTATGTTCATATTCTATGATGTCCCTAACTCTTGGGCTGGCCATGTTGCAAGAATGGTAGACAATCGAAGGACATCGCGACTCACTACATGGATCCCCCGAAACCACATGCACAACCGAGGCCGGCAAAATATTAGATGGAGAGACGAGCTAAGCAGGTTCAGGAAGTACTGGCTCCGCGACGCCCATGATAGGGAGGTGTGGCAAATCCTGGGAAAGGTCTATGTCCAACGATGGACGCTAAAAGACTGATGATGATGATGTTTATATTCATGTTTAAATCAGTTCTTGACTCCTTGTTGTTTAACTGTATTTGATCAGAGGTTGGCACTACAGCCAGCAGGACAAATCCAGTACATTGCTTTGCCCGGGGGCTCATAGCTCTTCTAAGTTGGCCCTATCTGCAGAATTTTACACATACAAGAACAGTCATCCCCTTTCAAGTGACCGTGTGACCTAATGGTACTCTTGCATCAGTCGTTGTCAAGGTTTTTCTAGAGACAGTAGCGACAGTAAAGAGCTATTTCATCAGCATTGTGAATTTGCTCTGGGCCAAGGCTTTCATAAGATAATATCTTGATATATACATCAATGTAAAATTCAGAAGTTTCATAATCAGTAGGAAGTTTTTCACCACTGATTTTCAGATATTTTACACCGTGATGCTTCTTAAATTTCTACTGCCAACCTTCCGGATATTTACCATAGTATTGACATGTGTTCACTTCTTCGTTGACGAACTTTTTCAATCAGTCAAGATCTTCGTTTTTGTCCAATGCCATGTTTTCATGTTTTTCATTCTTACTATAAATCTTCAACAACTAATATTTCTGTTTCTTCAAATGGTATACACTGGTGGTTCCCACATCATAATATTAAGTAAGATGTCGCACAGATACACCACGATCAAGCTTCAAAAATAACTTTACTTTTTGCGCTATCGATATTAGCAGATGCTTCCCTTTCTGCTTCTTGTTATTATCCATAAGGGAATCTGTAGCTTATTTTGACATTTTCAGTCTTAAAAGTCAGCAAATCCCAAAATCAAGAACAGATGCCCATCTGACCAGTAGGAGCATTGAGACACAAGACCGTCTCGAAATGAATTGTGTTCTAACTGGTAGAGCCCAGCGAAAGAAAACAAGAAGACCATGGTTGAACTGGGGTCGCGTCGGGTCAAACTTCAGTGTGTGAACGAAATCCACAAATTCGGTTTTCAAAGCTTTTTGTTTTTCAGAATTCCGGATAAGAGATTTTGTCCATTTAACAGAATAGAGAGGTAACTGCAAGACACAGGATGAGACCTCCTGTCGGTGTAAATACACAATATGAAGATTATTCAGATCTTGTTCGATAATTGAATCCATTGAAGAGCATGAGACGATTTTGTACACCATTATTAAAACACTTGGAACTATTCAAAAGTGGCTCATAAATTTTGGTCGAGTTGTGAATCCTAGGAGGACTCGCAGCCCTCAAGATGACTACATTATCAAAATCAAACACAGGAATACGTCTCCCCTGTACTGTGGCGTATTACTAAAAAAAAAAAAAAGAAAATGTGAGGCTCAAAGTTGTCAGTTCTCTGTGGAGGGGCCTTGCAGCTCCTCCCCCGAAAATATTTTTGATATGAGGATGAGATAGATAGATAGACGGATAGATAGATCACCAGCTGTTGGATCTGACTAAGACAAAAAATCTCTTCAATCTAAAGATATGCGTGTTTCATGTTGAAAAAGACCCACATAATTAGTCAGTATTAACAGGTCTGGTTACTCACTCTACAGAAACAGTGACGTGACTAATATCTTCTGGTAGTATGCTCTTTGGGGGTGATCATTGAAAAAACATGCGAAAAGGTTTTTTTCAATGAATAAGTTGCTTCTCTCAACCATCGATGCATCACTAAAAAGCCCGGATTCTCAATAAAACAACCTTTTACACTGCTGGACACAAACTAAGGGACCATTTTAGCATAACATCACATTGTAAATTGAATTTCCTCCTCACCCTAAAAACCTAATTTTTGGAAGATGGGAATTTTCTAGAAACAAATAAGACTTATTTTAGACATAATAAGGAGTAAATGTCATCATTTTCAGCCCTGTAGTACCATCGATGTGGCCTGCACGCATGACACATACATACATTGGTAGATAGCAAGCCTACCAGCAAAAATCACATGAAAAACTGAATTTTGACCAACGTTGACAGAATACGTTGACGGTAACTAATGAGTAACATCATGCAAAAAATTAGCTAGAATCATTTTACTGTTATTCAATCGTCAATCTTCATTTTGTTTTCACAATTGCAGTGTTCTTTGCCGATTATTCTCTGTTTGTTTTCATCCTTCTGTTTTTTCTCCCTTTGGCTCGCTAGTTTTGTCAGTGTTTTTCTCACTCATTTCTTCTACCTTTTTTTAAAAATTCTGCTCGCTTGCCTTGTCTTTTTTTTTTTTTTTTTGCTTCTTTCATTTCTTCTTTCTTTCATTCTTTCTTTCGGTCACTAGCTTTGTCTCTATTGTTTCTTCCTTCATCTCTTCTTTTGTTCTTTCTTTCTTCTGCACGCTAGCCTTGTCTTCTTTTTTTTTCAGTTTTTTTTTATTTCGTTTCTCCCATTTCTTCTTTCTTTCATTCTCTTTTCTGGTCTCTAGCCTTGTATTCATTACTTCTTCTCTCATCTCTTCTTTCTTTTGTTCTTCCTCTCTCTCTTTCTCTCTTTCTCCAGCTTGCTAGCATTTCTTTGGGTTTTTTTTCATCTATCATTCCTTCTTTCTTTCTTTTATTCACGAAGAAAAAGAAACAAGAATGAAGGAAAGACAAATAAAAGACAAACGTACAGGAGAAACAATGGCTGGAGAGAGAGACAGACAGACAGACAGACAGATAGACAGACAGAGACAGAGAGAGAGAGGGGGGATAAAGAATGAATTACAGTGCAAATAGAAGATAGATAATATAGAAAAGAGATAAAAGGCTAATATCATTTGTCCTTATTCCTGTTAAGTCTTCGGTCCAGATCTCTTCATGTTTCTCTCAACCCTTCCCAATCGTTCAGTCCACAATTTTCTTCGTTCGCGATTCAACAAATGAATAATGAACTGTTGGTGGGTAGCTCAACTAGTTTAATTTCCTGTGAAGCCACTGAAACAATTCCGTGGACAACGAAACCGCTTTTTTGGTGTATCTATACGATTACTACTGGTTTTATGGCCAACCAGGCCCAGCTCGTGTGACCGTGTGTTCGTTCTCGCCTTTTGACGCGTCAAATAACCATTACAATCTCAACGTTCACTTCGCTTCCGAGATAGGATAGACGTTGCTCATCTGGCAAAACTGTACCCAGACACGTCTTGAGAATATTTGGGGCCCCAAACAAAGCAATGTACTGGATTTGGCCCGTAGTTCCAACCCTAATACAAGGGTTGTATAAAGAGTCAAGAACTGATTAAAGCATTGATATAAACATAGGTTTAGAGAAGGTTCTCGATGCCTGCTATTTAATTTGAACCACAATTTTTATTTTGAAATTGAATTTCGCCCCCGTCGCAAATTGTTGGGCCTCTGATAAAACGACTCTGACTGTTCCTGCTTCACTCCTTTGAAAGTCAAGAGGGCATTTGGGGTAACGACCAAGATTTCCGACAGCATCTGACTGTTTTTCAGACACCTAAATATAAAAACAAGTAAAATACTCGTTTCTTTACTGACTGTGAGTATACCAAACAGTGGAAATCTAAAGCACTGTAGTATCCGAAAAAAAAAAAAAAAAGATACTCATCGGAGTTGCCCGAAGCAACCATCCCTAGCGTTTGCCAAAATTTTATGTTCGCAGAAACTCGGTAGCGAGTTCGATAACACCACATTTGACCTTTTCTCTGATGACAGGTTGCGTATCATAACATAAAAATATTCATGTATTCTCTAAGAAACAAAAGATAGTCTTGATGATATTCTTCCAATCAGGCTCCTGGTAGATCCTCTCTACTGGGCTCCCAGATTCCGAACTTCGCCCCGGGTATTATTTTCTGATTTTGGCAGGATTCATTTAACATTCAATGAGATTTTCAAACTATCGAATTCATCCTTTTCGTCATTTTTGTTGTTTCAATTCACAATATTTCGGTTGATACATTTTACGGCCTTCTTCAGGTGTGATATCAGTATGTAAAAATAGGGACTTTTTTTCTGACAAAAATATTTAAAAAAACGGTAGCAAACGGATTTTTTAATCTTTTGCTGCAACGTTTGTAATGAAGGTTGCAGATGTTTCTAACTACTTCCTCTTTTGCTAAACGATTAAATATCTGAAGACGTAAATAACTTTAAATCTTATGTATTTCGGTTACAAACTGTTTAAATACCAAACAAATTAAATTATTCATTGATCACCCTTTTTTCCATCTTTTTCAATCGATCACCTCCGACACGGCATGCTGCCAAAACTCATTGGTAATGCAATGATTCCTACCGAGTAACTCGCCTACCTGCTAACTGACTGTTTATGTAACCTCTGATATCACGGGTAGGATTTACTTAATACATACGTCAAAACCGTATTTCTCGGTAAACATTACGTACGTAGTGAGAGCGTAAATTTTGGATTTAGAGAAAGTGGAAAATTGATCGCAGTTATATTTTAGAGCCAGCAGTATTCCATCATCATCATCATCATCATCATCATCATCATCATCATCATCCTTTTAGCGCTCATTGTTGGACATAGACCTCCCCCAAGTTTATCCATACCTCTCTATCGTGGGCGTAGTGGTACCAGTACTTTCTGAACTTGCCCAGTCGTCACGCCACCTCATATTTTTACAATTTTGCTCATGATCTCTGGGGATCCATGTTGTAAGTCATGACGTCAAGTAGTAGTCAATCATTCTTACAACATGACCAGCCCATTGCCATTCGAGTTTTCTTAACCTTCAATATACTTCGGCCCCTTTTGCTCTCAGTATCACTCCTTGTCTGGTCAGAGGTTCGAACATATTGAGAATATCAATAGAATATTTCGAAGAATTCATTGAATTAAAACTGAGCGTTCTTTAATCACACAATTTAATCGAACAATTTAACGACACAATTTAATGACAGAATTTAGCCGAGAGGCAGCTGAAAGGCAGTTCAAGGTCACAGAGCACCAGGGAAACATTTTCGTAACTGAATAATGATGTTATGTTTATATTGATAAAATATTTATAAAAACAACAATTCTGGAAACGTTCGCATTAATCTAAGGTGCTTGACTTTGACCCTTTCACCTTTAGCCTACCTGCTCAGAGCATAATTTTTTTCCGTCGACGGAATTTAAATAAAATTTATCTTTCGTCAGTGATTTATTAAGAATTTTAACCTGCATATTTTCCCACGTATTCTGATGATAAATAGAAAATTAGAATTATCATTACATAAGCCTCAGCGAAAATTGAATAGTCCTGTTTTGTGGCTAAGATAGTTGCACATCTCCCACCAGTTCCTAGAGTCGGTATTCGAGTCTAGATGAAGCAAGCTTTTCAAATGCTGATTTTTAAGACATCTCCCACCCAACCTTTTTTCTTTATTTGACTTTGTGCTGTACTTGAAAAAATATATATCAAGGAAATCTATAGATCGTGGAGTAACTATGAAATCAGGATCGGATGGATATGTATGGAGAGAGAATGGAGCTCATTAGCTCCTACAGAAGAAAGCTAACATAATGAGCAAGAAATAACATTGAAAAATAAAGTGATCAAGATAGGCGTCTGACATGAACACAATATGGGAGCGTCTAATCAGAAGAGGAAATATATTACAGCAGAGGCGGTGGGTGGATACCCATAGACCCCATAACTGCGGAAGTACCCGAGGTTTGGACTGCAATAAAAATTTCGAGATAATCTAGAAAAAAGATTAAAAGAATAATCTTTTAAAAATCATAGCAATCCTTAGGCTGAGGGGTCTAGTTCCTGAAATCCCTTAGAAAGAAACTGGAGGTTACAGAAAGTGAACCCTGAGAACAATATACCATCTGAATGGAATAAACGGTTCTGATCAACATTCCTTAAAGGTTAACGGATGCCAGTTGTATAACAGGGTTCCGTGTCACCCAGTGCGGTAACTCATGATGTCACACCCATGAATGAACCTCCGCTTGTGGTAGACCTTACGGAATTCTGAGTAATGTTTTGTTTTCTGTTACTTGGGAATTGATGAATGTAAAGGAAGTAACAGTGACATAAACAATCAGGAATCATCATCATCAGCAGCAACAGCATCCTTTTAACGCCCGTTGTTAGATAAAGACTTCCGAGATTCGCAAGACCTCTCTATCGTGGGCGTCACAGAGCCAATACTATATGAACTTATCTAGTTCGTCACGTTATCACATATTTTGCCATCAGCTGTCTGCCATTCTTGCAACCTGACCAGCCCATTGCCATTTGATGTTCGAATAGGCCCTATGTATCTTTTTATTTGTTTTTATTGATATGAAAAGTGCTGTCTTGTGATCACATTTGTTAGAAATGGTATTTATGAATCCATCATGCTTACAAGCCACACTTATAGAGCTAGAATGTTCGAAATTGGTCTCTTAGTTTGTGCCCAGCAGCATTTATGTTTGTTTTTTGTTTTTTGTTTTTTTTTCTTAAATAGGGAATTTTGTGTTCAGTGCCCAACAAAAGGCGGAAGAATCGACGTATGCCCTTTTCCCAGTTATCTAATTGATCGTCCCTATAACGTTGGTCATCTGACGATGTCTATGGAGTGACTAACCAGACCTGTCATACGAGTGGCCCAAATTCATATATCTCTATAGATTTTCAAGTAGTTAAAAGGAAACTTCCGGAAGAAATCTATAGGATTAGAAATAAAAACGTCCAGGAATTGCATCACAATTTTATTCATTTTAACGTTAAATTACAACGGTATATTTTAACCTGAAATTGTATAGCATGTCATACATCGGTTTTATAATAAAATGATATTTGATAAACAATACCTCTTGACGCCATCAGGCATATCCAAAACTGGCTTTGTCTGTCCCCAGTTTGCAAATGTGATATGATTAGAAATTATCCGTCCAGAATTACGCAGTTATTTATGTATGGACCGGCACTAAGAAGCCTAAAACTATTTTATTAGCTAATTGGTTTTTGATAATTCAATTATCCTAATCTAAAGTTTTTTTTCAAGTCCCAACTCATCTCTGGCTAATGATCTATGATCAAATGTGAAGTATAAAGAGTTTCTATGATGTCATTTTTATTGTTATGTCATAATAGTTAGGTAAATCAAACTATGAGATCATCCCATTTGAGAGCGAACACACAAATAGTAATATAAATGCACAAATAAACAGAAAAATTGCATAAAAACTCATTATATGGTTAGATATATTATGTTGCGATATGATATAAGTGACGTAATAAAAGAACACAGGGGAATTGCACGAAAAATACGTCACGAGTGTTCAAAAGCATAGGATTAAAGATTAAAATCATTTTCTTTTATTTATATAATCAATAGTTTCCCTTCCAACAGCTGCCCTCACTATCTGCGTTTTCTCTTTCAGTGATCCCATCTATCCAATGCTCCTGGTCAGTGGTACGTGGACGTATTATTAGTATCCCACTCTTGCCAATTCTTTAACTGTAATATTTATTAGATTATATGAATACTAATAGTAAAATTATTTTGTAAAATATATTTCTGTATTGAATCATTGGTAAATTAGAGAACAGTTTTTTTCTTTAAATTTTTCTCCTTGTTTTCCTCTAATTATAACTTCGATCACAAGAAAGTTGATATAGTTTCATGAAAATTGATTATTAACATATCATAAGTAAAACACCAGAATAATTAACAAAAACAGTGACATCAACAAAAATAACACGTGTAGCTGGAGCACTGCACCTAAAAGTTGTATACAGTAACTTTTGTGTAACACCTACTGATTGTGACATCCGGTGCGGTCTATACGTACCCTGCACACCCTAGTGACACCTCTGCCGGATGTGACAGACACCTAGGAGGCCTAATGTAAATTTAGATAAGAACACCCAAGATGAAGATGCAAGGTCATGAGAAACATTGTTCAACAACACCACCTCCAAAAAATTCAAAGATCCTGTTATTTGAATGTGTCTGCTAGTTAACTCTGCGAGTGCTTTTGCGATACTAGAGAGACAGGCCTTAAAGAAAGAATTGATGTGGAGAAAGTAGACCACTATATCTACCTAGGACAACTAATCTCCTTAAGACCCTCTAAAAAAGAAGAAATCAAGTAAATTATCACCCTAGGATAGGAAGCCTTTGGTAGAGCGAGCTCAACCTTAAAAAATAAGAGGATCCCATTAATCATAAAAAGAAGGGTACACAACCAATGCATCCCCCCAATAGTCACTTATGGTACTGAAACAAGGAACCTAACTAAGAGACAGACCCGCTAATTGAGAACCATACAACGTGAAAGAATCATGCTCAACCTCACATGGAGAGACCACAAGACAGCACAATACATCTAGGAAAAGATAGGACCCAGGGACATCATAGAATCCAGTAAGAATTCAAATGGCAATGGGCTGGCCATGTCGTAAGAATAGTAAACAATCAATGAACATCGTGACACACGACATGGATCCCCAGAGATCACATGAGCACCCGAGGCAGGTAGGGTATTAGATGGTGAGACGAGCTAGACAAATTCTGAAAGTATTGGCTCTGCAACGCCCACGATAGAGAAGTGTGGCTTATCCTGAGGAAAGTCTACGTCCAACGATGGACGTTAAGAGACTGATGATGATGATCATCATCATGACCGTCCGGGGCCATTTTTCCAAGAGGGGGCCAATGCATATATTTCCCGGTGGAGGTTTTAATAGAATATATATTTTAATAGCAGCTCTGTTACATGATAAGTATTTTACCCATGGAGAAGTAGCTTCACTAGCCTCCATTTGTAGTGTAAGCCAGTACAACCTAAACTATGATCCAGATTTTAGATGGTGCACTTGACCTTTAACAGAAACATATAACATGACACTTGGGTGACACAATCAATGAATCAATACTGTTTTTTTATATGGGAACGTTGAGTTGGGGTTACATAAAACAATTATACTGCACTGTTATCCTTTATTGACTAAAAGGTTCCAACTTTCAAATCATTTCGCTCAGATTCTCATGGCCCAATTTTTTTGTTGTTGTATATTTGACGGGTGGGAATGATTTGTTATATGACAACCTGTTTGAGATTTTTCTGTTCAAAATGGGAAGCTTAAACAAGGGCGAATCTAGGATTTGGAGCAAGGTTGGAGGTCGAAAAAAATATTTTCACAAATAAATACGTGACAAAGAAACTTGAAAATCAATATTCATGGTTCATTTACGATTACTTGGGATTATTTGAGGTTTTTATATTGATGAAATTTCTCCACCCAGATTTTGAAACCTTCTTTAAAAAATTATTTGTACTTTGCCCGTGCAGGGTGTGTTTTCTGTTGTCCCCACAACATTTCAACCGATCTATTGCACGGCCTTCTTCAGGTGTGTTATCCTCAAGTGTGGGATCCTTTTCCGGCTGTGCCAAGTAAAAACAGAAAACGGAATTTTTAAATCGTAAGCTGCAACAATTGTAACGGAGGTTACAAATGTTTCTTACTATTTTCCACTACCGGATCCACGCTTGATATGTCAAAGAAATACAATAGTTGACGCCTGTCAACGCATTCCGTTATAACACTGTTTACGGGACCAGGAAAGATGAATATGATTACGACTGTTGGCCTATTCCAGTTTAATCATCCAGACTTCAATAATTCAAACTTTTGCTAAAATTTGATCAAAAGGTTTCACACACATTCAGAGTGCAACTGTATATTTATCCATCTGCGTCCGTTCACAGATGTCTATCTATCTATCTATCTGAATCGACCCATATCTACCTATCTATCAATTTATATCTATCTATCTATCTATCTATCTATCTATCTATCTGAATCCACCCATATCTACCTATCTAAGTCAATCTATAGCTATCTATCTATCTATCTCTCTCTCTCTCTCTCTCTCTCTCTCTCTCTATATATATATATATATATATATATATATATATATATATATATATATATATATCAATCTATCTATCTATCTATCTATCGATCTATCTATCTATCTATCTGAATCCACCCATATCTACCCATCTAAGTCATTTCTTTTCCCATTATAATTTTTTCAAGTTGGTCCAAAGGAAAATTTTTTTCGGTAAGTCTATTCATCCATCAACCTAACTATCTATCTATCTATCTATCTATCTATCTACCCTATTCTGTTCGCGTGGCCAGTCGGATTCTGTTCTTTTTGGGGAGTGGCCAGCCTATCCTTGAAGTAAAAGAAGACAGAACAGGGATTGTCTGTTGTGAGATGTTGCTGTAGCAATTATTCAGTCACGTAGGCAAGACGGACTTGATGTCGTTCACGAGCAGGAGGAGGAGAGTTTGCAAACTGGAGAGTTATGGGGTTGTTCCATTGCCAGTTAGAAGATTTCGTCGAATGGCGGGAACACAAGAGATGGAGATTGGAAAGAGGGTGAAAAGGGAGAGAAAAAAAGGAGTGAATAGAAGAGGGAAAAGAAGAGAGAAGAAGAAGCAAGGGAAAGGGAGAAGGAATGAAAAAGGGAGAAAGAAATAGAAAAGGAGCAAGGAGAGAGAAAAGGGAGGAAAAGAAAAAGGAGAGAATAAATATTTAAAAAAACAGGGACAAAAATATACGTTCACATCTTATGATTCGAATCCCAGTTATTAGTAAGACGAATAGTAGGAAAATACAGAGGGAGAAAATAAAGGGTTAGTGAGATAGAGAAAAAAGGAGATAGGGAAAAGGAGGGACATAAAGGAGAGAGAAAGAGAGAGAGAGAGAGAGAGAGAGAAAATCTCAAAGAAAGAGACTAAGGAGAAAAGGGAAGAGCGAAAGAAAGAGAGAAGATGGAAAAATAAAGCAAGAGAGAAAGAGAAGAGAGAGGGAAAATGGAAAGAGAATGACAGAGAGTAAAAGAAAAAAGAAAGTGGGGGAAGGAAAAAGTCCAAGGCGGAAAGAAAAAGGTGTGAGAGGAAAATGAATTAAATATTTAAAAAAAAGGGATACGGAAAAGAAAACACAGGTCCACCTCCTTTAATTCTATTCTGCTGGTCCCACATCCGGGTCAGATAGGCAGTTTTAACGGATTATTGGATGTTATAAACAAAGTGGGGTGCCGGGTTCGACCGAGTGGTAAAATAATAAACAAAACAGTTCTGACCTACTTATCGTACACCTACCACGTGTAGTTAGTAGCCGGCGTAGATTGACAAAATCTGAATAAAAAGTTTCGGTTAAATATTGGTCTGATGAAGAAAAGGAACTTGCTCTTATAGAACGAATTGATAGAAACACAAATAAATATAAAATGTGAATAAAACATTTTAATCAACCCGTATGAATATATTTCAGTTGTGTGTACTATATAGATGGATATATTCATCTATCTTCCCGTATAGAATCTATTTACCGTGCGACGGTAGATAACTGCCCCACCCAGAAAGATATTCCTGGTAAGTTGGTTTGTCATTCTCTACCACAGACATCGTCTTGTAAAAACTGCACGTGTCAAGACAAGAGGTGTATAAGCAGGTACGCTGCCCTCGAGTATTTAATTTTCATGTTGTAGCTATTGGAGAAAATATTTGAGTGACTTTGATAATTATCATAGCCAGAAGACTAGGTCATAACATCTCCGGAACGGCGCAACATGTTGTATGCTCACGTGCAGTTGTGTTGAGTACCTATCCGCTGTGGTCCAAGAAGGAAAAAATCACCAACCGCCGACAAGGGATTTGGTGGCCAAGACAAACCGATGCAAGAAGTGAACAGAGCGCCAAGTACGAGCAAACACATACACTACCGTGGCACAAACTTTAAGGTGAAGGAAGAAATACGTCATAACAAACTATAAATTGATTTTTGTTGAGTATGGGGCCGCGTAGTCGCAGGTCAGTCATAGTACCCATACTAACGAATGTCCATCGCCGAAAGCGTCTTCAATCGGCATGAAAGCGTTGGAAATGGACCTTGCATTAATGAAAGAAGGCCAACTTGTCCGATGAGTATCGCTTTCTCTTGAATAAGCTGGACCGCAGGATAAATATGCATCGTCATCCTGGGGAAGCGATGACACTACGATTCTTCAGTGGAAAAACATCAAGTTAATGGAGACTGTATAATGGTTCGGGCAATGGTCTATCCTGGAAAACACCGTACCCTAGCATTCACGTGTTAAGTATTTCGTTGCATTCCGCCTACCTTTGGAGACCAACTAGGGTGGCAGCGGCTCCTTACAACAGGATAATGCACTTTTGTCATTCTCCACACATTGAATGGGAATGGTTTAGGAAGAGACTTCACTGTGTTGCACTGGCTATTAAACTCTAAACTTGGATTTCAATTCCATTAAGCACTTTTAGGACGTGTTGGACCGACAGGTTTGCTCCGTCGAACGTGGGCTCATACATTTCCCACCATAAAACATACACTTCCTCGTTCTGTCTCTGTCTTTCTCTGTCTTATAAACACATATTCTTCTTCATTCTCTATCAATTCATACAAACACACAAATTATTCGTTCTCATATGCATATATTGCCTCTCTTTCTCAATGTAATCACTCCCATGTCCATACAATCTTCTCTCATACATACATATATTCGGCCTCTTCCTCTAAAATTCCGTGCACGCACATTCTTTCTCTGTGTCTATCAAAGACATATGTTCTCTCTCTCTTGATATACCCCTCGCTCTAACACGCATGCTTATCTTTCTCTCTTTCTCCCTTTCGCTCTTACACACTCATGCACACACATTGTTTGCTTTTCTCTCTTTTTCGTACGCATGCTCACATACTTTCTCTCTCTTTTACCCAAACACATCCTGCACCCACCCACTATATCTCTCTCTCCCCCTTTATCTCTCTTTCTTACATACTCACCCTTTCTTTCCTCTTTTTAACATTCTCTCGTACACTCACACACTTTCTTTTCTTTCTCTATCTCACATACACACACATACTCCCTCTCTCACCCTCTTCCCCCTCTCTCTTTCACGTATACCTGCATACATAAACTATCTCTCTTTCCTCTCTCACTCACACACGCAAACATCAATACCCCGCTCTCTCTCCATCTGTATCTCACATACACACGCTCACACATACAGTAACTCTCTCCTCTCTCCCTCTCTCTCTCTCTCTCATACGCATACACTGACTTATACAGAGGCCCTCTTTTTCTTCCTCTCGCTCTTTCTTTCCACTCTCGTTTTCTCTCGTACACCTGCACGTATAAACAATCTCTCTTTCCTTTCTAACTCACACATACAAATATCCATATCCCTACTTTCTCTCGCTCTATCTCACATACACACGCTCACTCCTTCACCCAGTCTCTCCTCTTTCCACCTCTCTCTCTCTCTTTCTCTCTCTCTCTCTCTCTCTCTTAAAGCATGCACTCACTCTCTTCGTCTTTCTCCCTTTCTCCCACATGGTCTCTCTTTTATTCTCTCTCTCTCTCTCTCTGTCTGTCTGTCCTGTCTATCTGTCTCTCTCTCTCTCTCTCTCTCTCTCTCTCTCTCTCTCTCTCTCTCTCTCTCTCTCTCTCTCTCTCACGGACACCTATATTCATGAACAATCTCTCTTTCCTATCTCACTCACACACACAAATATCCATACTTCCCACCCTCTTCATCTATCTATTTATATACATACGCACATGCATACACCCATTCTCTCCTTTTCTCTCTCTCTCTCTCTTATAAGCATGCGCTCGCTCTCTCTGTCTTTCTTCCCTCTCCTCCACACTTGTTCACATAATGTCCCTCTTTTACTCTCCCCCACTCTCTCTTTCCCCTCTCTTTCTCTCTCACGTACAACAGCACGCAGAGACAATCTCTCTCTCTCCTCGCAATCACACATTCAAACGTCCTTACCCCCTGCTCTCTCTCTCCCCACTCTCTCTTTCTCTCTCACACGCACACTCGTCCGTTCATGTAAATAGAGCTAGTTATTTCATCAGCATCCCAAGTGAACATGGTAGCCACTTTTACTTCGTTTTCGTGAACGTGTTGAAATATGACGTGGCATTTTTAAGTTTCAGGAATTCACGACGTGGATTTAACCGTTTTATTTAACCGATCTTTTTATTGCCACCGCTTACAACTAAAAAAAAAAAAAAAAAAGATAAAAACGCTATTACACGTCTCAGCATTTAAAGCAAAACTGTTCTTTTGGCTGGAATCGAACTAAATAAAAACACGATATTTATTCTTTCAAATTTCGAAAGAAAAATGAATTCAACGGCCACTCAGTCTCAACGGATTTACACATTCAAAGACATTTAATCATACGTAATTAACATATGTAATTTCATTTTAGAGGAACAAGTTAACATAACGGTTTTTGACACAGAACTGTGGAGCCGAGTTCGAATTTCAGCTGCGGCTGTTTGTGTTTCTTCAGAACTAGGAGTGTAGTGTTAACTTCTTTGATGCTGGATCAAACAACTTTCTTTGAACGGGAGCGTTTTGCCTCGTTCATTTATGTTGGCTCTTTTACAAAGGTGACAGAGCGTCGCTTCAGTGGGGTTCTGCACTCCAGCTTAGCACTATTGTCCTTGGGAAAGGCATGAACCCACAGTCCTCCTCACTTTCTCATTGTCGAATTTACTGACAAAAATGTGTCATGTATCTGGGATACCACGCTGGTTTGTGGAAAGGAGATTAAGTTGAGTGAGCACTTGGACAAAGTACACCACGAAGTGATTGATGAAGCCCATGGAGATGGTTCGGTTGGAAGCAGTGCGTGCTGTGTATAGTTTTTGAAGTTCAAGAAAGGTGAATTTAGAAAATATTTAAGAAATATTCATTTTGCAATGTCAAAAACGGTGACCATAAAGATCATATTATATTCAATAATGATATCTATTCTGTTAATTTCATTTAGAAAATTGAACAACCAGGTCTGGTAAGTCACTCAATAGAAACCTCCACGCAACCAACCTCTTTTAGCACCATGGAAGGTTATAACATTTGAATCATGTTTTATGCGTATGTAAACAAATGATCTTCTCATAAAATAAAGTGTGATTTTTTCTTCTGTTTCTTTGTTCGTAATAATGGAATCTTCAACTAAAAGGTAAAAATTTCAGTGATCAAAATATCTCTTACCTAACATTTCAAACAACGAAATCATCCGCTGAAACAAGCTCAGTAGTTTATTCTCTTATAAAAATCACCGAACAAAAATTCAAATGTGTCCGTTAATTTTACATGGGAGTTAACTAGAACCTCTACGGAAGCTGGGGACTAGGAGAGATAAAACCACGTTATAACCGAGCTACGTCCAAGGAAGACTTTATAACCGAGCTGCGATCGTGTTAGCTATTTCTAGCCATATGTAGCTATTTTGGGGTTACATTATCATTTTGGAGCGGAGGCCCGTATATAGATATTTGTTAAGCTTACGGTAGTCTGGTACAAAGTCTCAATATTAGGAATTCAGAAAGTTTCGAACTCGTCAGCAATATTTTGCCAAACTTCTCTGATAGTTTATGACAAGCGCCTTGTATGTAAATACAGAGTAAATTTCTGATTAAAATGACAGATAATGACAGATAATGTTATCAAATGGTTATTATCATCAAAATCAGTTGGTCCCCTGGAATATCATAGAAAAGCAATCACAATGAGCAGCTCACTCTGTACACCTTTGTTTAATCCCATCAACTGGTTATTATTATCTAAAAGACGCTGTCCCAAACTGATCACAATACGCAGCGTCCTCTGTGTTTTCTTTTAAGTACTTACAAGTGTTTCAAGGAAGACAATATTTTCTTCAAAAATATACATCTCTTAGATTATAGTACTTTAGCTCATTTATTCTTCAAGACTATGCATGCAGTAACTGAAAGCAATGATATGATTTGAGAAACAGTGACATGTAAAGCTTTTTTATTTTCTAAAAACGTTCAAAAACTTATAAAAATTAAAAAGAAAAAAAGCATTGTTTGTTTTAAAGACAAAGTGCTTCTCACCTTTGTTTTCGGCTAATTTAGAATAACTGTTCTAAATAAAGGTTGTTGGGAATGATGCACAATTGAGTAAGCTAATTAGTTTTACAAGAAACGCAGGTGTACGAACGCGTGACTCCCACACAAATTTGAAATCAGAGGTTTGATGAGTGGGTTAGAGACGCATACATCTACGGTCGAAAACCTCAAGCGTACATAAAACAATACAGAACTTATGAGTTGTACTTTATACGGCTTTGCTAATAAGTATCAGAACAAGCTCAAACTTACTGTTTTCTTTCCTCTGATTACATTCTATATTGGGTGTAGTTTAAGGCTATTTAGCAAATCAGTTTTGCAACGCTTCCAAGTAACAACTTCACGTAGCTTTTCGAATCTCCTTAATTCTAGAGATTTTGCACGTCAGGAAAAGATTTGGTTTGAATCCTTCAACGATTCGAAACAATTTTTTGAATTTTTTTCTTGAAATTTACTATTGGGAACAACAAATCATGCATAAGTGCAAGCCTTTTGTTTTGATTGCTATAAAATTTGTCCGTCTTTGCTAAACTGTTTTTACCTCTTGAAAGTGAAGTTTTTATTTATACTTGTGAGCAGTACTATATACATAACTATTTATAGATACCTCTCTCTCTCTCTCTCTCTCTCTCTCTCTATATATATATATATATATATATATATATATATATATATATATATATATAATTAATTAATAGTTGAGTCATCCACAGACAGCTGTTTCGTTGTATTACAGACAACCCAACATTATTATCATTATAGACTATCCAACATCTGTTCCAGTCTGGATGGTCTGTAAGACTGAATTTAAGCGATAATTTTACTTACGTGCGATTCCCCATCCACCAGAGTGCTCTATTCCAGAGTTGGGAGAGCGTTGCTATGTAGCTTTATAATGAACGGGTTGTCTTACTTAGAGAGTGCTCAACCATATATATATATATATATATATATATATATATATATATATATATATATAGATAGATAGATAGATAGATAGAGAGAGAGAGAGAGAGAGAGAGAGAGTGAGGGAATAATATACGCAACTCTGAAAACTTCTTTATCTTCTCAATTAGTAGGTAATAAAAAGCCGTTACTATCAAATTATTACCTTTGACAAGGTCCAATGATATACGTGGAAATAGATTGATAGATCGATAGATAGATCGATTGATAGATGTGTGAATAAATCCTCTGCCTGACACGTAGTTATTAGTCGAATGATGATCTAGAAAAATCGTTGTTTAATGTTCGATTTTGCGATAAATATTCACCACAATCAAGTGCATCGTTAATTGAGGAGATCCTACCGAAGAAATATATTTATAGCGTAAAATGAATGACTGTCTCATCATTAGGCCTTTTCATCACTAGACGGCAGACTTATTTACGTACCTACGTAGATATTTATAAACCAATGTCGTAAATCTGAATATCTTACAAAGACATTCGTAATATGTCCCCTTATTGTGGTCTGTTGTTTGTGTTATTCATAGCAAACTATGCACATTTTAATCGGTAAAGAATGCGTCAATAGGAATACTTTGTCAGCCCAAATTATTATCGTTCTAATTGACGACTTCCTGTTATTTTTTTTTTGCTGAGAGAAAATTATGTGCACTGAAGAAAGAATTCAAGTCAAAACATTGAATAGAAATAGTAGAAACATGGTTACGCGTGGCAGGAAGAGAGAGAATGGTTGGAGAAAAAGAGAGAGAAATTCTTGTGGTTGAAAAAAAGAGAGAATTTAAAAAGAAGAAAAAGAACGACACAGTAATCTGAGACAAACAATGAGTATACATTCTTTGGCCCCCACCTCCCAAAAATGAGCCAAGCCTTTTTTATCAAATATTTTAAAATGTCTCTTTTATTCCAACTTCAATAGAGGAAATATTCGAGTATTTTCTACAAAAGTGCATGTGGTATATGTATCCTTTAATATAGGATAGCTTTTCCTTGTTTTTTTATGGAGTGCAGAGCCGTTTGGTCAAGCAATCTGATAATTGCTTACAGTGTCTTCTGTCATCTCTTACAGCTTCCAACTGTTGGTCAATGTGCCCAAAATTTTTTTCTTATCCATCATCATCATCATCAGCAGCAGCAACAGTATTATCACCATCAGCTTTACAGCGACCGTCCTTGGACATAGACCTTCCCCAAGATTAGGTACACCTCTCTATCGTGGGCATCACGAAGCCAGTATTTTCTTGACTTATCTTGTTAGTCACGCCAGTGTGGCTTTGATATGCGCCAATATGATCTTTTTTTATGATGGAAAGTACTTGATTCATTTTTTGCCCTAGTGTGTATGTTCACTCAAGTGTGGGTAAAGACAGATCTTGCCCAGTCTCTTCGACCATTCTCCCTGAGGGGTCAGAAATGCTCTTCCAGCCCCTTCCAAGATTTGAAAGACTTGTCAGTTTCGTTCAGACGGTAAAAGAAACACCTACTGATCACTTGGTCATGATTTCAAATCATTGCAGGGAACTGTTTATCATTTATCTCGGTTTTGTTTGAGGTGAACGGACAGACGAACAGAGAAGAGTTTACTCCTATGAACCGGGTGAAGATTGTTGTTGTTGTTGTTGTTATAGTAGTAAAACGAAGTCAGCTCCAACCTCCGACTTGGACTGGAGTTCAACAAAAAAGATGAAAGAGAAAAAAAAGAGGGTGTGTCGTAGATAACGGAAAAACTGGAGACAATAAGAAGAAATATAAGGTTGGTAAACTACCAATTTTCCGGTAACTGATGGTCAGGTACCTAACCAAGAGACAGATCCGCAAAATGAGAACCATGCAACGTGCACATGAAAAATTATGATTGGCCTCACATGGAGAGACCACAAGACACCACAGGATACCCGGGAAAAGATAAGACTCAGGGACATCATAGAATCCATTAAAAATCTCAAATGGTAGTAGGGTGGCCATGTTGCAAGAATGGCGAACAACCGAAGGACATCACGACTCACGACGTGGATCCCTGGATTCAACTGAGGCCGGGAGAATATTAGATGGAGAGACAAGCTCGACAAATTCAGAAAGTACTGCAACCCCCATGATAGGGAAGTGTGGCGAATCCTGGGGAAGGTCTATGCCAAATGACGAACGTTGAAAGACTGATGATGATGATGATGATGATGATGATGATGATGATGATGATGATGAAGTACTGCTTTTGATCTTGACAAAATGACGAATTGACGCTTGAATATCTCGAAGCTCCAACACTGCTTCACAGAGTGGTTACGGGTCGTGTACTGCGTAGGACCATCCTTTAGTTGTTTATACTACGGCGGTTGCTACTGCTCCATCAGTTTTATAAATTTCTAACCTAATTTGCTTTTATTTATCCCTACACGTCGCTCCTAAGCAAATTTAGCTGTCAGTGGTATTGTAAATTACAATCATAAATCATTATTTTACACTAGTTCACTGTGTGGCTCCAGGTAGTATACTGCGGGGAGCCCTCCCTTAGTTGTTTACACTGTGGCATTTGCTATTGCGCCATTGGTTTTACGAAATACCAACCTAATTTGCTTGCATTTGTCCTATCTCATTGGCTTCTGAGCAAAGTGCTGACGTCAGTGATATTGTAAATTACAAACACGAGTCCATATTGATTCGAGAAAAAGTGGACGGTTGAAAAAACTCGACCGTGGTGTTTCGGTATAGAACATATTGTGAAACGTAATCTATTTGCTCATCAACTGTATATGATATTTGTATTTGTCTATATATGTTTCCTTTATAATAATCAGCTGCATCATATATATCAATATGTTGCATTTAACTTCTTGTTCCACAATTGGTATATAATTCAAGTTTCAAACAGTCAAAACGCTCTGAAGATATGAGATGCGCATAATCAAAGGCTCAGAAGAGTATTATTGAACTGTTATTACGTTAATTCCGTTAGTCCAACAGAATGAATAATCCAACACAGTTGTAGAATCAATGGTGCTGGAAAATTGGCAGAGTTCCAGTATTAGAATAATAATATCCACATCAATTTCTGGCAAGAATTCTCTCTTTTGTACTGTGGCTCTTTAGCAAGCTCAAACTTTCAGGAAATCGATTTGATTCTTTCTGCTTTACTTGTATTAGTTTTAGAGTAAAGTTAGTTTAGACTAAAATAGGGAGTTCAAAGTGAATATCTAAGTGAACTCCTGACTCAGTAATGATGATTAACGGGAACTAACTTGCTAACCATTACTTTATGGAGCAACTTGGTGCTCATTACACTACTTGTAATAATATCTTTTTTTAAATTTACTGAGCATAATTGAGTTCGACGTAAGGCCACAGTATGATACAAGTTAGGCTCGAACTCACCACATAGTAGGATATATCTGCGAGACCCAACGCTATTACCCGGCAACCATACTCTTATTGTTCTATTTTTATTAATTATGGGTGCTGTGCTATCTGGGCTTATCAGGGTACCGGTTTGGGTATCTTTATAAAAAGGGCAAATTTTTTTTGAATTGATATTTTTGTCAGCTCCGATATCTAAAAAGTTATCATTATACCCCGAATAAATAATATCGTTTTTGTACAGAAATATATCATATCACCAGCACTGCGGACTGAATAATGATGCTATGAATTTATTTGAACAAAATATTTTGTCCAAAATGGTTGATATTTTTGCATCAAATTTATACTATATATGATGTGATAAGTTATGATATTTCTGTATTCGATCTCTGTTCATATCTATCTGTCTGTCTGTCTGTCTGTCTATCTATCTATTTATGTTCATATCTATCCATCAGTTTTGACAATTTAACCTTCTGGTGATCAGATATCAGACGGATATTTGTGGAAGAATATTTGTTCAGAGATTTTTTAAAAATCTGAAAACGCAGAACACGTTCGCAATTTGAAGCCGATAAACAGTCGCTGAATAAGCCCAGCAATTCTCTACAGATCATCTTTTGTGATTATCGGGTATTTCCCGTTGAGCGTGTGTCCTGGCTTCTGCTTCAGATTTCTCTCAAAGTCAAAAAACAATTAGGAAGTGTCAGTGGCCGATCGGTTATCAGTGTCAGAAATGGACTAGGCAAGCCTAGCTCAAACTCTGACTGAGACTGGCACTAATGCCCGTAGTTAATGCATGAATCCTACCCTTCTCCTAAGCTATGGGTAAAATAGAGTATTGTGAAGTGAGAAATGCAACGTTGAATGCTCGTCACCTCTAAGTCGCAAAGAACTCCAAGACGAGGAGAAACTTGTGACATGTGAAACCTGAGCAGGGATGGCTGTTGCCGTGGCCAGCGTAAGGGCATTCACAAATAATGTTTGATATATTTTGGCTTTCTCTTCCCTTCTTTTCATCGGAAGTCACTACTTACACGCATAAACAGTTTTCTTGAATTTTTGCTGAGTTGGCATCCCTTGGTTCCAACGGTATCAAGGAGATCTTTTAAATTGTTTGAAGTCACGAGTGCCGGAGAGGTTACTAGATACGCTCAACCCTAGATTTTATCCATTCTAAGTCATGTTTCGGTTAACGCAAAAAAACGTCATTCACTCTGGTTCAGTGGAAGAGGCAGTCAAGCAACATAACAAGAGCGAATCAACTAATGATACTGATTATCCTCTGGTATGAACAGTAGAATGAGAACAATCTTCCCACGTGAATTGAAGTAAAGGTTCGGTTCGAAATTCCCAGAAGCTTACTGACAACAAAAGAAACCTAAATAAGGCTGGAGAGAACATCGACCGGGGCGTTGTGTGCACAATAACGTAGATGCACTAATCAATGTTTAGTAAAAATAATTCCTCATCTCCAAAATTCAGGAAAAAAAAACAACTATTTCATGTTAGGTGAGTTCAATGCTTTTTCGTAGACTTAATCCAAAATATGCCGAATCAAGTAAACATTTACGGATATATGGACTTTTTTATCGATCAAATTGAATTCTTTTCGCATATGCAAATAACAAATATACCCAAGTGGAAGTCTATCTTATAAAGAAACTGTCGATAAAAACAGTCAGCAAAACTATCAACATTGATTTCTTCAGTTTTTTAGTTGGTCTGTCTGTCTGTCTGCTGGCGGGCTATCCATGTATGTATTTATGTATGACGCACACAGGCCACACTGATAGAGCTAGAGGGCTGCAAATTAACATATTTACTCCTCATTATGTCCGGAAAAACTAATTTTTTGTTTTTGTGAAAATAGCTTTTACTGAGGTGGGGAGTTCAATTTGCAATGCAAGTTCATGCTAAATTTGCTTCTTATTTGTTGTCCAGCAACATTCCTTCCTGCTTTTTTTGTTTTGTTTTATTTTTTTTTTTCAAATTTGGACTGCCCACCAGAAGGCGACAGAAGCAACTAATTCAATGATCACCTATTTTCTAATTTTTAATTGTTTACCCCCAACACGGCATATTTCCAAAACACATTGATTGCATGGCCGTTTTTATTAAGTGGCTAACCAGACCTGTTTTTAAAAACTTTTTCTTCTCGTTGGGGAAATAATAGGAGACTCAGTATTTTTAGTCACATTTTTTATCTTTTTTCGGTCAGGAAAAATGTGGTGGGTTAGTATTTGTTTTCTCACGATAGAGTTGAGTTGCCAGAAAAAAAAATGTCTGTCACCTTAACTGGTTATACTTAACAAGTCCCTTCCCCCAGATATCCTTGATAGGAACATTTTTCCAACCAGAAAATACGCAGGGATGGAGGTGCAAGGTGATATTGTTACACCCCAATGTTCTTTCTGGAAGAGTTTTTTCCTGGCTGATCTTTTTCAATTTAGCCGATAAGAATCTACGATAGTCGATTAAATATGATAGGTTTAATGATAATAAATGTTGGATTTTTTTATTGATAATTTGTTCTGGAGTCATTTTTATTTGATAAATGGGCTTTAAATGAGTACAAATTGAAATACACTCAATTTAGTCGATTCTAACCATTTTAAAGACAGTTTTAGTCACTCAATTGAAACGGCCACGTTATGAGTTGTAATATCTATCGGTTGTCTGATATTCTCGCAACATGACCAGCCCAATTCTATTTTCTAATGGCTTTTGTGATATTCCCGTTTTTCCCTGATATACTGTGCTGTTTTGTGGCCTCAGCGTAGGTGTTAAGGATGATTCTCTCAGGTGCACGTTACATGGTTCTCGGTTTTGAGGGTCAATATTTCAACTAAATTCCATATTTCAGCTCCATCAGTTGTAGACCCTTCTTTTTAAAACTAACGATTTAATTCGTTTTGGATACACGTAGCATATCAATTAAGGATGGGCATTTGGCTTGCTTTACTGCAAAGATCGGTCGTTCAATAGGGGCATTGGTACGGTCACCACTTAAAGCTCTCCAGATAATCCCCAGCGGTTTAAAGCTCCTGGCATACCCAGTTGACCACTAATCTAGTTGCTATCATCGGTGAACGTACGAGAACCGTAGTATCCAACACGATTTGGCAATAAACAGTGGCGTTTCTAAGGCTGGTAACTCGAGGTGTCACCCCACTTCAAGAACTCACCCTATTTCCAGGATATCTAGAATTTTGGTGATTTTATAGGACAATAGGTATCCGCATCTCAAAATATACACACAATGTTCTTTTTGCACAAATTCCAAGGGGAATTTTTCTTTCATATATGCCCAAACCCGATGAAATTTCTTTCAGGGGATTTAAATGTTATAAGACGAGAAATCATACTTTGAGTAATAGTTCAATTTCTCTTTTTTTTGCTATACGTTGGATATATTCATCCATAAATTCAAAAAAAAATACCTCTAGAACCCTAATTGTTTTTGCTTCCCATTACACTAATTGTCCAAGTAATACTAAATATATAAAAAATCAAAGAGGTTTTTAGTTAGCACAGAGTACAGAAAGTTATAATCTTATAAAGATAAGTTTTCTGTGTACCTGGGGAAGACATGAAAACAACATCTTTTTGGTACCGATTTATCATTACTATCATTGGGTCATGGGAAGATTTTCAGTTTAGAGTTGCAAAGGTGAAATATTTACCTCTTATAGAATATTAAACTTGCGAACTTACGTCTTCGTTCAGAGTTTTTCGCCCACCAAAAGTCACATTTCAGTTGCAACGGTGTACGAAGAAATGCGATTGTTGTCTGTTTCAGAGAGATAAGCATTATAGATTAAAAAAACAACAATCAATTTAAGATAAAAATTTTTTTTATGAAAATTATGGAGCAATAACAGTCTTTGCATCTTTTGAGGTACTATGTTTCTTTTAGGTGAACCATCAATAGAACGAAACTAGATATAACGCACTCATGGACCATAACGAACTTCCTGTTTTTTTACCAAACGAAGTCGGGTAATAACAGTGAACACATGGACCATAACGAATTTGGCATCATGCTAGTTCCGTATTTGTTTTTTGCAGCCTTCAGATCAAGATCCGAGTGCAGTATTATTTCACATAACTCACTTTGGTTTTGCACCGGTGCAATATCGTAGTCGATGATGGCTTACTGAAGCACGTTATAGCTAAGCGCAAGATGCCCAAGATTCGTCCTTGGTCCCCCTAAAATTCCTCGGCCCAGTCTCAGGGGAGCAGTACTCCCAGAGTAGTTCTGCCCCACTAAAAGGGATGGCTTGGGCTTGCCTTGACGTCTTCATGATTCGAGTTGCAGGATCTGGAGAAATTTTTACAGCTCTCTCGTAATTGGAACCCCATATTAAAAACGACCTTGTGTCACATCTTGCGCTCGTGGAAAAGTGAGAAAATACAGTGTAATTTCTGGTCCTCCGACGTCAACAAAGGGCAGTATTAATTTCCCGTTTTCAATTTTGAACCTTATTATGGTTGTATTTCAATTATTTTCTCCGTGAATTTTAATTTGGTTTTGATTCATTAATTGAATGATTTCACATCGACACTTCTAAGATTTTCCTAGGATTGTGCAGCAAATGAATGCTTTTACATGAACCGGATGTGTGCGTATTAGAGAGAGACAGAGAGAGACAGAGAGAGGGGGGAGAGACAGAGAGAGACAGAGAGAGAGAAAGAAAAGCTGGGCTGCCGTGGAATCAAACTCCACTCCTTCTTCTATTAAGACTAAAGATGATTACTGAAACTGTTGCATTCTATAAAGTATATAGAGCCTTTCCTCTCTGAAAAATCCTTAAAAATCATTCGTGACTTTTTTCATTTATTCTGAACCAGCGTATTTTATAGATTCCTTGAATCATTAGCTCTGGTTGTGATGCACCATTTGAGGAGGAGAGGGCAAACAGCAACGAACTTTACACAAACACAACTAAAGATGAATTGCCTAATAAATAAGCTTTCTTCTCCGTAGTGTTGGTCCATACATAAATCACCCCGTATTTTGACAGCTATATGCAAGTCTAATAAATGAATCATTTTCGTAGATATATCAGAATATACATTGCCTACCAATCACTCCAACTTGATTTTAAATCACCTTAGGGAAACATTAACTTTTCACGTAGGTTTGGTTTTAAGTGATATGATAATCAAACAGTGAAGAGTTTACTTCGCTGAACTTAGTGAGGATTGTTCTTGTTGTTATTGTTTTGTGCTTCCGATCCTTGATTCCACTGTAGGGAAATGTCGTTTTTTATACATAGGTTTGATCGAACAGTGAAGAATTTACTTCTCTGGATTTGATGAGGATTGTTCTTGCTCTTCTTATTTGAGGGAAAAACAACGTCATCTTCAATTTGGACTGAAGTTCAGGAAAATCTCGTTCGTTCGGGACATAAATCTTATATAATAAGGACAACAATTGTAGAGTTAAGAAAGACAGATTTCGAGGATTATTATTTTGCAGAGAATAGTATGTAATGTTCAATGGCGAATCAATTCTTAATCTAGATAATTTACAATGAGAACTATGTAAGAGATTATTTTTGTCAATTTACTTTGGGAGTGCCTCATTGATTTGGTCAAATTCCTACGTATGCGTCGGATAAAATACCAAATTAATAGCCAAAAATCATTTGATTTGATGAAGGAATTCAGAAACAGGCATTTCGTTCTGTTGGGATTAATCATATCAATTGATATCCGGTTGGTTGGGGGAATCGATTTTTCATCCTATAAACAATGACGTGTTTGTAGACCCCGGAAATACCTGGTATGTCAGCAACTATCTACTTGTATAATAAACAATGATTTCATTGGTTCATTGTCCGTAGCCATGAATTCTTCAAATTGGACGTATACAATGGACTCTTCCACTGAAACGAGTATTTCAGTCTCTTTGCTTGAAAAGATCATCTGATAGAACTCAAAAATAGGTAATCTTCACTTTTCGAAAATTTGCTTTTCACTATTTTTTCGCCTTTTTTTGAAATAGTGTTCAGTTTTTGTTTTGTATTATAGAGGCAGCACACAACCTCTACCTCTCCATTTCACTCCAGTTTCCTGTATCTCCAACCACCACATCCTCCCATGACTCAGCCTTATTAACCATTGTAACCATCTTTGGGTCTGGGAACGCTGAAAAACTTTATTTGTATAAATCAGTAGTAATTGCTTCTTCTCTTTATGCCATTTTGGCCTATAGGAACGCCCTCTGTTTGGATCGCGGAAAACCTGTATACTTTTTCACGAGAATTGACTAGTATATAAATATGCTATAGCATTTCGTAGGCAAGTTTATGTTGCCTCTATGTGTTTAATTGAACAACCATAGCGTCAAAATTTAGAGAAATCTTAAAAAATCCGCCGAAGAATAGATATGGTCAGAATAAATTCCATTTATGACATCACGGACGTTTCCAACTGCGAAAACATCTAATCTTGATATAGCACGAAGAAACATCTGGACTCTGGAGAATCTATCAATTCTATCTTATCAATAAACCCATCAAAATGGGGTCTCCAAAAGGTCAAAAAGTATCTTTTTTTTTTCCAAAAATAAAAATATTTTCTTCTGGATGGGGTGTAGTGGAATACTGATGCCAATTTTCACGCAGGCAGATATGAAATATATAAAAAAGGATAAGACCCTTCACCATTTGTGATGGCTACGGTTTTCTAATTTATTACCTTTTGACGGTAAAAAGCTGATAATGGTGAAAGTGTTCTCTACCAAACTCCCAAACTGGAACAGATCTTATCTTTCGACTGGAACAAGAACAAAAACAACAATAACAATCCTCACCAAAATTAGGGGTCTTGCTGATATGCGAAGATTATATTCCTCAACTTGATTTGAACTCACGAGGAATTGATTGGCATGAGTCTGTCTTACTAAGCTGAATTGACAAGTCCCGGAGATTAATGAAAAGTCATCATACAGTTACGCACATGCTTATTTCATTTAAATAAATAGATACATTTATACAAAAAGTATATTTTGTAACTTTTCAATTTTTTATATGTACGATTCAAAAGTTAGAGTGATCAACTTCTATTAGAATAGATGTTGGGGTGGAGTTTGACCGTGCAGCAGTCAGTCTTGTTCTCCTCTTCATATGGATATTTTCTAATCTGATATAGAGTATTTATGGCACAAGACCTCTAGCTTGAGCTACCGAGTTAAGTATCAAACTCACTATTTAATACCAGTGGCCCGTGAGAATAGCCCGCTAAGCATTATACTACGACGAAGTATCTTTCGGTATATATATACAAATATCCACTGCTTTCCGAAAGCTTATCTAAGCTATCACCTCGAAAAAGGCGGAAAGCGAAAATAGCGTTCACCGTTTGTTTCGCTGCAAGCTGCTATAACGACGGTGCACACCCACTTCCTCTCTTTCCTACGTCCCAGTCTTCCCCACCGCTCAACCATCGACGGCAAACATACCATCCTCATCATTTTGTGGGTCTGGGATTGTTGAATATATTTTTCCAATATCAATTAATGGTAATTGCTTCTACGCTTTAAACCATTTACGCTGCATTATTTACACACACAGTTACACCCGCCTCTTTCTGTTTAAATATGTTTAGGGGCAAATCCAGGATTTTCAGTTGGGGGTGCAATTTTTGACAATCTTATTTTTTATTTTTAAGGTTAATTTTTGATTGTTTTAGATTATTTGTATAGAATTCAAATTCATAAAATTTCTCCATCTAGAATTCTTTAAAAAAAATTTCATTGTGCTTTGTGTAAACACCCCCCGCCCCAGATTCGTGCCAGTTGTTTATGTATTTAAACAAGTGAGAATTGAGAAAACAATGCTTCTCTTTCATCGGCCATCTAAGCAGACATCACGTACCTGACATCAAGAATGTTTTTTTGCCGAAAACCGCATTCTTGTTGTAATGTGCTACCAAACAAGACTGAGGAAAATCAAAGAAATAAACTTGTGAAACGAAAGGGGAAAAAAGTCTATGAAAACTACATGAAGGTTTTGTTTCCTTCTTCTTCGAATCAGCTCCAGTTTTTGACCGCCTGACTTCTACACGTGCGTAAATAATTAAATACTTTTGTTTTAAGAACTTCTGGTAAATGACTTTTCACAATAGTTCTTCACGAAATTTAAACTTTGTATGAACTCTTGTGTATTATTTTTCAATTTAATAACTATTAAGAGGCGGAGAAAGACGAAAAAAATAGTAAAAATATTATTATTTTGTGCTTTTTCGTTAGCCATGCCAGAAACTAACGTTTGTAATTTTAAAGCATGGAAGCTTAAGAAGAAAAGAAAATGTTAATTTACATTTT
Source organism: Thysanoteuthis rhombus (assembly GCA_963457665.1). Classification (NCBI taxonomy): domain Eukaryota; kingdom Metazoa; phylum Mollusca; class Cephalopoda; order Oegopsida; family Thysanoteuthidae; genus Thysanoteuthis; species Thysanoteuthis major. The sequence continues at coordinate 18,422,392 of OY735232.1, read as the reverse complement.
CTATAATATCCTCGAAAGACCAAGAAATCAAGCGAAGAATCTCTCTAGGATGGTAAGCCTTCGACAGAGCAGGCTCAACCTCCAAGAATTAAAAAAATCCCATTAGTCCTAAAAAGATAAGTCAACAACCAATATATTCTCCCGATAGTCGCTCGTGGAGCTGAAACATGGAACTTAACCAAAAGACTGACTCAAAGTGAGAGCCATGCAATGTGCACATGGAAGAATCATGCACAATCTCACGTGGAGAGATCACATGACTGGTTCATTGCCATTTGAGTTTTAATGGATTCTATAATATCCCTGACTCCTGATTTTCCTCTAATATACTTTGCTGTCTTGCGATTTGTACATGTGATGTTGAGCATGATTCTCTTCTGTTCACGTTGCATGGTTTTCAGTTTGAGGTGCAATCTTGTGGTCACGTTTCATGTTTCAGCTCTATAGCTTACTATCGGAAAGATGCTTAGTTGTAAACCCTTTCCGACAAAAAGATCTACATGATAACTGATATTTATTTAGATAGGCCCGGGTCTAGACGATTGAAAAAAACATAGGATTACAGAAATAAACTAACTGACTTTCGATGAACAAGTGGAGAATTCGGATGTCGGTTTGTATGCTTGTGTGCACGCTTTAATGAGGGGACCAAAACGATTGTCTGGGTTGATGAGGGATCGGGAAAAAAGAAAGACATATCTGAGAGTCCTGGCTGATTGAGGAGACCAGCTGGATTTGCCTTTATCCGAATAGAGTTTTTTCCCAATTAATCCAATAAAAATTTACATATCATAACTGCGATATACATTACATATGTACGTGAAATATATACCACAAGAAGTATATATTGATTCCTGCTTATATAAAACTATTGTGTCATCCACAGACAGCCGTTTCGTTGTGTTACAACTCTTCTGTGTGACTATAGACAATTCATTATCCCATCCAGTACTTAGAGGCAGGATTGAAACCTTCGCTTCAGATCCGGAGGCCGTTGTTCTACCGCAGAGCTACGGAACTGGACGGTCAATAAGGCTGAATTTAATATATATATCTATATATCTATTTTACTGTTGTATTCCCCATCCACCAGAATGCTCTATTTCTATGGAAGGGCATATATATATATATATATATATATATATATATATATATATATATATATATATATATATATATATATATATATATATATATATATATATATAGTGAATGCCGAGGGTAAGCAGTGCACAAAATCACTCAGTGGGGTCACACAGTCGACTGAGTTATCACATTGCGAAATTTATGTTTGCGCAAGATAGAGCAACCGGTTTTTGAGATATCAAAATAGATGAATACTTCCCGGACAGCCCTCATATAATTCGTTTCGTCGTTTTTATTTTCCCACATTGAGAAAAATTGTCGTGACAGGAAAACGTTCACCTCCTTTACACAATCTATTTGTTCAATCATCTCCTCATTTGATAACTCTTCCTACGATTATCAGGTAATAGCGTGCAATGTTTAACTGGGACTTGTCCCTTATCGACAACCTAACCCAAGTCCACAACCTTCTTCTCTCACTTGAAGGAGAAAGAATGTCTGTTTTGTCTCTTCTGATTCTTATTTTTCAGCTACTTTAAATCTCCTCAAAGGTTCAGTTCCTCTTTTAACTAATTCAACGAAGACCAATTCTTTTTCTGTCTCCTTTTCTGCTACTTACATCTAAGATCAATTCCTCATTGAGCCATTTGAACGAGGATCGATTTCTTTTCTACCTACTTCGTCTCAACAGTTGTGCAAAACCAGTTCAAACCAGTTCGAGTTGGATATAGACCATGTTTTTATGATAAATACAGGTTTGCCCGCTATTCAAAAGTAGATTCTTCCAATAGAAACCTTTCGTAAACCGAAATGGCACTGAGCTAAGAGGCAATTACCAGAAATTTACATGGGTATGTTTTGAGCGTTCCAACCCAAGTAAAACCCCTAAATGCTAAATCAAACAGAGTCGTCAGATTTTTGGTGGTGGGAAGTGGGATGTAGGAGATACAGGAAGAGGGTGCGCGCTGTCGCTATGATAGCTCACTCAAAAACGAACGCTAGACACTATTTCTGGCTTATTTTGAGAAGTAGCGTAGATCGAACGTTCGAAAAACGGAGGAGATCTGTTTAAATACATTAGTCTGGCATAAGGACACATCAATGAAGCACTCAAAATATATTTTATAAGTCTCACATTCAAATCTGCACCCTCCCAGAGGAATTTATTCATTATCTGACAGGAAGTCTTAATATTGGAGCACTAACCGTGGCATTGAAAAATATATTCTATAAACCAGGGCATTGCCCGTTCCAAAGGTACACATTAGGAAGGGACAAGACTTTATTGCACGAAGAGCAACTATTATCATCATTATCATCATCGGTCTTCTCTGAACGTACATCGTTGGATATAGACCTTCCCCAAGATTCCCCCAAAATGAACTAGGGCATCCATGCCACAAAAAAAAAAAAAAAAACGATTGAAGAGAACTTTTAACACCATTACCAATGCTACTAAGCTTAAAAGGTCCACTACTTTTATGCATCTTATAGTCAAGTATGCCCGGTGTCCTCATACACAATCAGATTGTTCAAAGTAAGAAATTATAAATCGACAAGCAGCCAGATTCATCGTCAGTCTTTTAATGTCTGTTGTTGGACATAGACCTTCCCCAAGATTCGCCACACTTCTCTATCATGGGCGTCGCAGAGCCGATACTTTCTGAATTTGTCTAGCTCGTCTCTCTATCTAATATTCTGCCGGCCTCAGTTGCGCATGTGATCTCTGGGGATCCATGTTGTGAGTTGTGATGTCCATCGATTGTCTGCCAATCTTGCAACATGGCCAGCCCACTGCCATTTGAGATTTTTAATGGATTCTATGATTTCTCTGACTCCTGTCTTTTCCTGTATGTATTGTGCTGTTTTGTGGTCTCTCCATGTGAGGCCCATCATGATTTTTTCATATGCATGTTGCATGGTTCTCAATTTGTGGACCTGTCTCTTGGTTAGGTTCCATGTTTCAGCTCCATAAGTGACTATTGGGAGGATGCTTTGGTTATACACCTTTCTTTTTTGGATTAATGTGATCTTCTTATTTTTGAAGGTTGATTGTCATATAAAATGATTTTCCATTTGTCGTCTGAAACTAAGAGTTGGGAGTATTTCTGTAACTTCTCTTCGGAGTTGCCAATTAGGATATTTTATATGAAAACTTAGATTATTTGAAAGAGCAGAAATCAGCGGGAAATAATTCACAGAATTTATGAAGGTATATCTATGATTTTTTGTGTTTCATTAATTTTTATAAGATTTCACGAGAACCGTAGGTAAAAAAATTCAAACTCAACACTGCACCGCCTGGCTGCTGCTGCTGATGATGATGATAATGATGATGATAACCTTTAGTTAGTAATGTGTTAAATTATTTTCAATAAGTAACCAAGATATCATTCATTCGATTAAACATGGCGTCTGTCTTTTTCGGATATTATGATGCTTCAGATTTCCATCACAAGTTACACTGTTACCAGAATAACGACTAGTAACATTTAATTATTAAATAAAAACCCATATGTTGAGTTAATGTCAACCGTAAGGCATAAACTAACAACCAATTCACAAGACAATGTAACTTGCACTTAGAACTTGGTACAAAAACTGATTCCGAGATGTCAATTCCATCATTTGAAACTCACTGACGGTCACCCAGCGGACATTGACCAAGCATGCTGTGGCTTGAAAAGTAATGGGAATTAGCAAAACTTTACAGTGAACCTAGAATGTTTGCTTTACCATCAAACATGATATTAAAGATCAGACATGCAAATTATTTACCTCCTGGAGTTATCAGACTTGAAGAGAAAACATTCATCTTGTAAAAGGCCGCGTGGAAGTATCGAGTAAAGACTGAACTTCTCTTTGTAGTATTGGTCCGCAAGATCAGCTTGCTAATCTCTGTTCCATGGCCATACGCCTGTATATTTTAAAAGATGGATCTACAACTAATGCATCTTCCTAATAGTCACCTATGGAGCATCTTCCTAATAGTCACCTATGGAGATGTAATATAAAACATAACCAAAACGTTGGCTCTCAAAATCAGAACTTGTACAAGAATGGGCCATACTTAACATTACATGGTGATGTATATTCAAAGTACATTAGAGAAAAATAGGAGTCAGAGATGGTATAGAATCCATTAGGAAACTCAAATGGCAATAGGAAGCCAATGTTACAAGAAAATCTGACAACCGCTGAACATCATGACTCACATCCTCAAGAGATCATATGCGAAAATTGTGGCCTGCAAAAAGTAAGATGGTCTGACAACTTAGATATTACCACCGCAGCGCATACGATTGGAGGGCTTGACTAATCTACAGAAGGTCTATGTCCAACATCGGACGTTAAGAGACTGATGATGAAGCTTAGTTTAGCCTTGACACCCAATAAGGATCGAACTCACTACAGCACTTGAAGACTATATACAGTATTTCACTTACCAGTACGATTAACCTAGTTGAGTCAGTTTGAAGCCGTGGTTTTGATCTACAGATAAACAATCGGAACATCGTCCTATTGGCCTCGGGAAGTAGCTGAATACTCGCTCTAACACGCTGTATCTAAATAGTATGAATATGAATATTGAACAGAAAGCAAGGATTCATTTTAGCATTCTAGTCACATTATAAATAGAACTCGCTCTTGAACACTGTACAAAAGAAGCCCACTAAGAATCTTCTTTTTTTTTTTTTTGAAAATTGTCCAAGTCTTCCTCCCGGGTCTGTAAATACGCTCACCAAATTTGGTGGAGTTTCGTGAATGTTTGAGGATGGATGGGGCAGGCACAGTGACAGACATAGCGTGTTATTTTATACAGAGAGCTAGACATTTACATTTGTGCGTGTATGTGCTTGTGTGTGTAGTAGGTAACATTCTTCAAGTCGTTTGTTTCAAATGTTTGAATTTATTTGATATTCTTGTGAACAGTTAAGAAATATTTGGTTTGTGGTTTACAGTTTACATTGACAGATTAAAAATAGATGTTGACTATCAAATGCATATTATTCAAATCATTGCTCTCCAGATAAGCGTTGGCGATGCAAATTTATTTATAAGCTCAGATTACATGACAAGATCTTAAATATTTAAGAGGGTACTATGAATACGAGGTCTGTTCAGAGAGTATCTATACGTTTATCATAAACAAAACGAAACGTACCCAACCCAGGGGAATAGAGCCTTAGTACACTTCAAAGCATTATCAATTGAAGTGCCTCACACACCTATTTAGGCGATTTTTGAACTCTTCAAAACAATCCGCAGTCTTCTTTCGGGGTCATCAGTAGTCAACAAGTAGTGTTCTCCTTAATTTCGTCTACGGTCTGAAATCCCCTTTCCAACTGCAAAGTGCCAGGGAGACAAATCTGACTGTAGAAAGGAGGAGTGACAGGCTTTGGTATTGAGTAGTCTCGCCGAAAAGCAGAACCTTGCACGAGACATTAAAAATGGATAGGCTCGGTACATAAGCCTACTCAGTGGCTGTTAAATGCCGTCTTAGTACAGAGGAGAGTTTCTGTTCGCACATGCCCAGTTAAGTTCCCTCAGATAAGTTCCTAGATTTTTGAGTTATTGAATGGGTGGATAGTTTTCGGACAGACCTCGTACAGAATGATAATCAAGTGCTTACTATTCAAGTCTGTGCTTTTCTGATAAGCGCTGACTGTACAAGTTATTTATAGACAAAGATTGCATAACAATATTTGAGACATCCATCCAAGTTGTTAGTATGTATATGGCAATATATTCATGCAGGTTTGATTAAAGGTCACAGGCAAACAACTTTTTATTCAATTTTTTGTCCAGTTCAAGACGTAGTTGGAACTGACTTTGTTCTTCCCCCGTTATAACAAAAACAAGGAAGAACAAGAACATTGAAAAATCCTCACCTGATTCATGGTGAAGTCTTCTCTTATCAGCACCTTAAACCAAACCGATGTATAAAATTATCTTTCTCTAACGTTATTTGAAATAATGACTTAGCGAGTTAAACTGACAAGTTTTATATTCCTATGAATTTATCGATTATGTATATATATATATATATATATATATATATATATATATATATATATATATACATATATATATATATATATATATATATATATATATATATATATATATATATATATATATATATAGTAGAATGTGGAATCGCTAAACAAACTAGCTCATGTTTCTGCCCTCACCAGGCCTCATCAGGTGGCAAATCCACAATCTACTGTCTATTTATTTCCAGCTCTACTCTAAAACAACTTAACTTCCATAATATAAAGTTGAATGTATCGAGCACTCTATGAAATAAATCCATCACGTATCAGAAGATGCTTTATATTATCAATATTTCATATTATGCTATATTACCTGCCTGATCTGTACCATTATATATATATATATATATATATATATATATATATATATATATATATATATAATACAAAAGTCGCAGTAATCATCTACAGTACAAGTAAAAGCATGGGAAAAGTTTATCTCACCTTTCATGTTTTTGTACGAGTAAACGTAGGTCGGTAGACAGTGTATACAAGAACTATTCATGAGTTTTTGATCAAGCGCTCTCGGCTATCCGTTTAACTATAATCAAAATCAATGATGATAATGGTTAGAGATTTTTAAATTATGGTGTTTCTACGTTAGTATGTCAAAACGAGAAAGGCATAATGCAAATCAAGTTTCCGGTAGAATGCATTAATTAGTTGTTGAGAATATTTAAAATCCAAGTAATTTGATGGGAAAATATTTTATTAAGCATTTGTTGCTTTATTTTGATAAGGTCTTCCATAATCTGATGCTTTTCAGCACTTAACATTATATAGTATACGCGTTTTTCCGACAGGAAAAAGGTGCATATCAGTTGAAGTCAGTACATAGCAGTCTATGTTCGTCAATATGAGCACGTTTCACACTTCGACTGCATAAGCGACAAGTCCATAAGGGGGATGGTTCTATGGCTAATATTAAGATATTGCATTAACAAAGTTACAGATAAGCAAAACAAACTAACTTTGATGGACAATGGTAGTAAAATGAATAGATATGATAACAGAAATTATTTTAAAAAAGGACAAATCGCCATCACAGTGAATAACTGAACAACCATAAAGTCAAAATTTGAAGTCATGTAAAAAGATTCCGTCGGAGAATAAATATGATCAGAATGAATTCTATCTATGACATCAGTGACATTTTCCACTCGGAAGCATCTAAAATAGAGTAAAAAAACACAAGTACATTCTCCAGAAAATGATATAAAAACATATAGATTCTGGAAAATCTTTATGTTATTGATAAACCCGTCCAAATAAGCCCCCAAAAGATTCTTAAAAAAACTTTTTTTCTTAAAATAAAGATAAAAAATTAAAATTGGTCTAGTGTAGTCCTGATGCCATTTTCAAATCAGTAAACAAAACGCTATGGCCAAGAGAGCTGAAACACACACATATAAACAAACACACACACACATATAGAAAAAAAGAACCTTTCGGCGCTTTTAGTGACTACATACACTCAATTTGTAATAGCCTGAATAGATGATAACAAAGAATCAAAAAAGAACAATAAACTTATCTTGTGATGACCAGATATGACATAATTATAAGCAGACTAAAACAGCCCAAATCATTATCTATCGGTACAGATCGTCAGTTGAACGTGATAAACATATGAAATCAGTGATTCATTATTAAAAAATGAGAACTGCAAGGTCGATGTGTCCACTATTAAATTTAAACGCCGTTATTGACCGTGACCTGAAGTATTAGATGATTTTAGGTAAGAAGCATCCTCTCATAAAACATCTTTCTATCATATATCAAGTAAATCTGACGCAAAGAGTTAGGAGAATTGATTCTAAAATAAAGTTTAAACGCCCTTATTACCTGATCACATAACTCTGAGTGAAAGACTCTTCGAGGTGACAAGCATTTTTATCACGGGACAACATCTTATCAAACATTAAGTAAATCTGACTTGAAAAAGCTGAGAAACAATATGGGGGGCTCTTATAGAGAGGTCAGAACGTTTCTGAATATTGAAACCAGTGCTGACTCGTCCTCACTCCAAACTGAGACGGTAAAGATCATAGATCAAAGATCATTCAAAACTGGAAATAATTGCTGCTAGAATGAACCAGAGGCGCAAATTTTGAGCTTCACCTATGGTGCATGAAATCCCAACACTGGCTTTGTTTGAAAACATATAATCTTACTTATGATTCATGCTGTCAAAAAATCGATACTAAGCTATACTAATTTTATCTACGGATTTTCCTTCTTCTTCTCGGGAGATAGTATTCACTATCTTGCACACAAATCTAATTCATAAGTTGACCATACAACTCTTATTCAGTAGATAAGAATAGATCAAAAATTCTCGATGAAAAAGTAATGGACATTTATTGCATACATTGACATTTGACCTTTGTACACTCTCGAGGAAAATATAACAATTGAAGATATTCGCTTCCTGAGGATTTTAATCAAGTTTGTAATAATAAAGATTTGCTGCCTAAATATACATCGTGCATATATATATATATATATATATATATATATATATATATATATATACACGCTTTTTCAAGCAATATATGTATATTGCCTTTCCTCTGGGCTGTTTAGCTCAATGGTAAGAGCAACACTACGTTAAAGCAGTTACCCTAACGGTCGCAGGTTTGATTCCTGTAGAGTCGGACATAGAGAACATACGCCTACGTGTTTGTAGATTTGTGTGTGTGTGTGTGTGTGTGTGTGTGTGTGTGTGTGTGTGTGTGTTCGAAGAGAAGCAGAAAGAAAATTATATCAACAGATCGACGGATAGCAACATCAGCAGCAGCAGAATTTTAGCCGTTGGAGATAGACCACCCGAGGATTCGCCAGACCTCTCTATCATAGGAGTCGCAGTGCCAATTCTTTTGAGCTTGGCTAGTTCGTCACGTTACCTTATATTTTGCCAGCCACAGTTTGGCATATGATCTCTTGGGATCAACATTGTGACTCATGATGTCCATTCTTTTAACGTGACCAGCTCATTGATATTTCACTTTTCTGATTGATTTCAAGATATCTCTGACATCCATTTTTCTATATATAATCATATGCTGTGGTGTCATGATCTGTCCATGTGATTTTTAGCATGATTCTCTCCTTTGAACGTAGCATGATTCACAGTTCGAGGGCCAGACTCTTTGTTAGGTTCCATGTTTCAGTTCCATAGGTGACCATCAAGAGAATGCATTGGTTGTATACCCTTCTTTTTTGGACTAATAGTATTTTCTTGTTCCTGAAGGTTTAGCATGCTCTACCGAAGATTTGCAATCCTTGAGTGATTCTTCACTTGATTTCTTCTTCTTTTGAGGCTTTCATGGAGATTTATTAATTCTTATGTCATTTGAATTCGTCCCTGATTGTCTTTAAAATAAGAGGAATTCCCTGTATAGCATGAAAATAGATTTTGACGCCCAGAAAGTAAGTTCCGACTCGTGCCAAAGAAGAAGCCACAAAATCCCGATTCCTCTTGATGGAATGTAGATAAGGCTTGCTAACCTAGTGTGATTCTTCGCTTGATTTTTAAGGTTTTCATGGAAATTCGTTGTTCTAGGTAGATGTAGTGGTCCACTTTCTTCGGGTCTGCGTTTTCTGTTCTGATGGTTATGAGACACTTAAGATACGTTATTCAAAATGAGGACATTTTTCTTCATTAAGCTACGAACTTATTGTTCAACAAGGTGTGAGCAAAATTTTAAACGTATTATTTCATACAGTTTACAAATTCACTCGGATTATATTTGAATTAAAATTCGCATTTATGCCTACTTTTATGAGATACTCGAACAAAATTCGATTTGATATGAAGCAAACTTTTCCCTCCTGTTATAGTTATTTTAATGTCAACATGTATTGTTTAACAAGATTCAAGAAACATTTTATTTTATTCGATTTATGAATAACTGCTTAAGTTTTACGAAGTGTATTTATAGAGTTGAAATTTGCTATGGAACAAAACTTTTTATTCTTCGTATAGTTATGTTCGTGTGAACATGTACTATTCAACAAGATTTAAGCAGCATTTTATTTTATACGGTTTATGAATAGCCATTTATGTTTATGAGGTGTGTAAGTAGAATTGTAATTTGCTATGGAACGAAACGATTTCTCTCGGTTACAGATATGTTTATACGAATATTCATTGTTTAACAAGGTTTATAAATAAACCCAGAAATCAAAATTTATTTCGAACATATATTATTTCATGAGAGTTAAAAATAGACTCAAATTATATATTTAAGATAAAAGTTTCCCTTTACCTTTGATACGTCAAAATTCCCATGCATGTATTTTCCTATTTTAGTTCAGTCTTTCTCTTTTAGTCTAATTAAAAAAAAGAACGACGTAATTATGTTTTGTTTGTTTAATATATGTGATGCTATATGCCAAATTCCAACCTCTCACATCGCTGGCGAAAACTTGGTTCCAACTCCCTGACAAGTGACCAGCATTTCAAAACTGTCGTGTTCATTTTTCGGAACCATGTTTGGCTGCCCTAACCATCCATATCCGTATTAATATGTACTTATATAAGCTTACATTCCTATATAAAAACGCATAGCTATACATACATACATACATACATACATACATAGATACATTCATATATATACACATATATATATATATATATATATATATATATATATATATATATATACATATATATATACATATATATATGTGTGTGTGTGTGCGTGTGTGTGTAAGTTTTTGTATAATTTAGCACAAATTATAGTTCATTATGTCAAACCTAATATGTCCATTTTCTCTGATACATATCCGTTGCGTTGAAAGTGTCGAATAGACTGAGAATAAACGGGGTGAGAATTTGGGTTGAAACA